>VCAZ01000138.1:600000-1080000 GCA_005784505.1 Bagarius yarrelli | reverse complement strand
CATCTGCTCGTTGACACGCATACTCGGCCCGCGCGACATGGAAGGGAAGCGCGAGGTTGGTGTTCCGTGCGCGCTCATCGTGGCCGCGCGCTGCTTTCTTTTTTCACTGAAAATAAAAGTCCAGCAAAGAAAAACCCCAAAGTGTGTGTGTGTGTGTGTGTGTCTGTCTGTCCTCACGGGATGCGTGTGTAAAGTGCGCGCTCTCGGCTCCCGATCACGGAAGAGTTTCACACACTCCTGACACCGGGAATACAGCACAGGGGGCGGGTCTTAGGGCACTGCCCGTATCTGTGTGTGTGTGTGTGTGTGTGTGTGTGTGTGTGTGTGTGTGTGTGTGTGTGTGTGGTGTGTGTGTGTGTGTGTGTGGTGTGTGTGTGTGTGTGTGTGTGTGTGTGTGTGTGTGTGTGTTTGGGGTGTAGCTGGTATTTTATAAAAGCTAGGGTTAAAGCATAGCGGCCATGTTTTTTAAGGTTTTTTTATATAAACGATGACGTCGCGTAGCTGTTGTTTTTCTGTCCGTCCGTCCGTCTGTCTGTCTGTCTGTCTTTCTGTCTGTCTTTCTTTCTGTCTGTGTCTGGGTGACGGTGAAACAGACAGGTGAGTTCACAGATTTTGTGTGTGTAAAAATCATAAATGGGAAAGTGAGAGTGAGGACACACCTAGTGTGAGTCACACACACACACACACACACACACACACACACACACACACACCTTGTTTGTGACCACACCCAATGCTGGAATGTCTACATTGTACAGACAGTTCACAAGCTACTGCACTCTGGCCGTCTTTACACACACACACACACACACACACACACACACACTCTGCATCATTATTAATTACATTCCAGTTAACGATAGGAGTTTGTTATTAAACACAAAGTTTTAAAATTTGTGTGTGTAAGTGTGATGATTGTGTGTGTGTGTGTGTGTGTGTGTGTGTGTGTGTGTGTGTGTTTTCAGGAACCGGTCTCATGCTGCAGGCTTCTGTCGAGTGTTTTAGGGAAACCAGTAAAAAACTGTTAAAATGTCAACTTACATAAACATCATTCACACACTTACACACACACACTCTCACGCATCACACACACTTTCACACTTACTCATTACACACACTCACACACACTCTTACTATTCACACTTACACACTCACTCAGTGAAGGGCCTTGCTCAGGGGCCCAGCAGTGGTAGCTTGGTGGAGCTGGAAATTGAACCTACAATCTTCGAGTCGGGGCAGTACAGGGGCATTTAACGGTGTATGGGGCAGTACAGGGGCATTTAACAGTGTATGGGGCAGTACAGGGGCATTTAACAGTGTATGGGGCAGTACAACAGGGGCATTTAACAGTTTAACGGTGTCTGGGGCGGTACAGGGGCATTTAAACTGTGTCTGGGGCGGTACAGGGGCATTTATTTAACGGTGTCTGGGGCGGGGTCGGTACAGGGGCATTTTACGGTGTCTGGGGCGGTACAGGGGCATTTAACAGTGTATGGGGCAGTACAGGGGCATTTAACAGTGTATGGGGCAGTACAGGGGCATTTAACAGTGTATGGGGCGGTACAGGGGGGGCATTTAACGGTGTCTGGGGCGGTACAGGGGCATTTAACGGTGTCTGGGGCGGTACAGGGGCATTTAACGGTGTATGGGGCGGTACAGGGGCATTTAACGGTGTATGGGGGGGGGGGGGGGGGGGGGAACGGTTGTCTGGTACAGGGGCATTTAACAGTGTATGGGGCAGTACAGGGGCATTTAACAGTGTATGGGGCAGTACAGGGGCATTTAACAGTGTATGGGGCAGTACAGGGGCATTTAACACTGTATGGGGCAGTACAGGGGCATTTAACAGTGTCTGGGGCAGTGGAAGTACAGGGGCATTTAACACTGTTATGGGGCAGTACAGGGGCATTTAACACTGTATGGGGCAGTACAGGGGGATGTACAGGGGCATTTAACACTGTATGGGGCAGTACAGGGGCATTTAACAGTGTATGGGGCAGTACAGGGGCATTCTTCCAGACTGCAGTAAAGATTCTGTGATTCTGTAAAGCTGCTTTAACACAAACTCTTTTGTTAAAAAGCAGTGACTTGACTCAAACACACACACACACACACACACACACACACACACACACACATATTACACACACACATTACACACACACACACAGAGTAATGGTAAATCATTAATTTTTGGCTAGATGACACACATGTTCAGAAGAGAAACACACACACACATATATTAGACACACCCTTATCACACCTTTGTACAGGTGTGTTCATCCTACTTTCTCTAGACTTTATGTCTCTTTGAATGTTTAATCCTCTTTCTGTCTGTCTGATTCTCTGTCTGTCTGTCTCTGTCTATCTCTCAGGCTGTATGTGTATCTGGGATGTGTAATGTGTGTGCATGTGTAATGTGTGTGAATGTGTGTGAATGTGTGTGTGAATGTGTGTGTATGGTTCTCCTTTAATCTCCTTTAGGTGGAGATGAGATTCAGTGTCATTAGTGAAGTTATTAATGATGAAGTGTAGAGTGAGAACAGCACAGGGCTCAGAACACCACCCTGAGGGACTCCAGTGTTTGAGTGTGAGGGTGGGGAGACATGTTCACAGTCAATAATAAATCAGAAAAAATGTGTGAGATTGAAATCAAGCAGCAGCACAACACACACACCAACACACACACCAACACACACACCAACACACAACACACCCACCACACACACACAACACACACACCAACACACACACCAACACACACACCAACACACACCCAAAGATCAGAGCTGTATTTTGCTGGAGAAAGAGCTAAAAGATTTACACACCCAGTGTTCATTTCACAGCACATTAACACACACACACACAAACACACACATTCTGTGAAGTCCATGTGACTTTCATGTTTTCTACACACAACAAGTAAGTAAGTGCACCTCACACATATATTCAGGTGCAGATTAACACACTATAGGATCAGTATGGGTTTACGATGGGAATTCTTTAGGAACGCTATGGAAACTAGGGTAACACCATGCTAACGCTTTGGGAACGCTTTGGGAACGCTATGGGAACGTTCTCCGTGCGGTCAGTCATAATCGGTCATATTATTTTGTTGTGACTCTGTGTGTAACCATGGTAACGTGAGGTCAGAATGGGCTACACCGTCAGTCTGGTTCACTGTCAGAACACAGAACTGTGGGGAGTGTGTGAGTTGCAGACAGAAGGGAGTGTGTAAGGTGTGGTGTCAACACACAATCACACACTCAGGTAAATGAAAAGGCGTGTGAGGAACAAGTTCTGAACTGTTGCAATGACACACACACACACACAGGTTTCAGCTTCACTCCCCTGCCTGAGGCACATCGAAAATACAGTAGAAAATGATAGTGATAGGTGGGAAAACACACACACACACACACACACACACACACACACACACTGTTTTAAAAAGTTTAATTGCTTAAAACTCATTATAGAGTCTTGATATTGTGACACTGCACTGAGATTCTTTTGTGCAAAAGTTTAATCATTTTAATGTTTTTATATTCCACTACATAAAACTCACATGCAAAGTGTGTGTGTGTGTGTGTGTGTGTGTGTGTGTGCGTGTGTGCGTGTGTGTAAGTTCACCTGATGTCACAGTCTACTCTGAACTCAGTGGGGAAGTGGGAACGCAGTGGTTAAGTTGTTGGACTATTAACTTGAGGACCTGGGTTCGATTCCCAGCTCCACCAAGCCACCACTGTTGGGCCCCTGATCAAGGCCCTTAACCCCCAATTGCTCAGTTGTATAACAAGGAATATTGTAAGTCGCTCTGGATAAGAACATCTGCCAAATGCTGTTAATGTCAATCCGTCAGTGCAGGTTTCAGCCACAAAATGGCCGACAGAGACTGTTTTTATACACACACACACACACACACACACACACACACACACACATGTATTGCACAGGTTCTCAGGAATCAGCGTGTGATTGTGAAACAAACATGACGTCAATCAAACAAATGAAACGAGTCCAGACTGAACTGTGTGTCACCGTCACCATTAAACCTCCTGACCATTTAGGGACGACCTGAACAGCACACCAGGAGACAATGCCACACCCTCCCCCACCCTTCAGCCAAGCACACACACTCACTCACACACACACACACTCACTTACACACACACGTACACACACACACACACACACTCACTCACACACACACACTCACACATACACACACACGTACACACACACACACTCACACACACACACCTCTCCCCTCCCCGTTCCACTTTTTTCTCATCTCTTCGGTGTTTCAGCGCCGCCCAGTGGAGTGTGTAAAGGTAGGATATAAATCACTACTGCACAGAATGACCTCAGTTATGTTTGACCCCAGACCCCAGACCAGTAGGGGGCGCCATTGTGCGGATCGTTTACGTGTAAAACAACCTCAATAAACAATTGTATTACTGCATCATCAACAAAATAAACATCATCACTTTACATTAAATGGAGCGAAATATTAATCAAACACATCGCGCGTTTATCCTAAAAAACGTGTCGAAGTTAGATAATTACCCTTCCCTACCCCTTGGCTCTGTACACGTACCTTCCACAATGACAATGGATTGAATATACTTATACTATATATACTAATTAATATCGACTTCAATTCAAAAGAATAAATGATGCAGCTTCTCATGATGACCAGCAGATGGGGACAAAATGTAAGCAGAAGAGATAGTAAGTGTGAGGTGGAGGGGTGGAGGGGTGTTAAGTAATGAATAGAGAGAACCACAGACACAGGGGAGGTGGGTTCTCTACGGTGTGGAAAACGTGTCTCTCTGATGAGGTGGGAACACAGAATAATCACCAATAAAACAGAAATGACTTCATATGAAAAGGTTTTTCTGGTAAACTAACACGGTTCTACTGTGGCGCTACTCCAGAACCCCTTATATGCAAAACCTGTTTACTGCAGAACCCAACTATTGTAGATCCCTTCTTTACTGTAAAAACCTGTTTACTGTAAAACCCATTTACTCTAGAACCCCATTATTATTTTACTGTAGTGTTGGGATATGAACTGAATTGTTAGAATCTTTTATTTTGTTTAATATCAACATCCTGAAAATCAACACTTTAACTAAACCACCAGGTGGCGATTAAAAAATCCCTGAGCTGATGTGAGGATAGAACCCTGAGAGGAACCAGAATCTAAACAGAACCAATCCCCATGTGTGGAACAGAAAAAAGAGGAATTCGAACCCTTACTCCACTGTGAACTGTGTGAAAAAAACAGATTCATTACAATCATCGAGTCTCTAACTGTCAGATAAATCGGGAAAATCTATAGAAACTAAACCTCAGACATCTCCTACAGCACACACCTCCACCTCACATCTTCTGTTCACACCCCTCCACCTCACACCCCTCACCTCACACTCTGTTCACACACCTCCACCTCACACTCTTCTGTTCACACACCTCCACCTCACACTCTTCTGTTCACACACCTCCACCTCACACTCTTCTGTTCACACCCCTCCACCTCACACTCTTCTGTTCACACACCTCCACCTCACACTCTTCTGTTCACACACCTCCACCTCACACTCTTTCTGTCACACACCTCCACCTCACACCTTCTGTTCACACTCTTCTGTTCACACACCTCAAAACTTACACTTTTCTGTTCACACACCTTGACCTCACACTCTTTGCCTTGCACACACCTCCACCTCACACTCTTCTGTTCACACACCTCCACCTCACACTCTTCTGTTCACACACCTCCACCTCACACTCTTCTGTTTACCACGCCTTGACCTCAAACTCTTTGCACACACCCTGGAACTCACACTCTTCTGTTCACACACCCTCGACCCCCACACTCTTTTGCTCACACAACCCTCGACCTCACACACTCTTCTGTTTACACGCCTTGACCTCGCACTCATTTGTTCACACACCTCCACCTCACACTCTTCTGTTCACACCCCTCCACCTCACACTCTTCTGTTCACACACCTCCACCTCACACTCTTCTGTTCACACCCCTCCACCTCACACTCTTCTGTTTACCCCCCCAACTCACACTCTTCTGTTCACACACCTCCAACTAACACTCTTCTGTTCACACACACCCCTCAAACTCACACTCTTCTTCTGCTCACACACCTCCACCTCACACCTCTTCTGTTCACACACCCCACTCCACCTCACACTCTTCTGTTCACACCCCTCCACCCTCACACTCTTCTGTTCACCCCCCCCAACTCACACTCTTCTGTTCACACCTTCCACCCACACGCTCCTGTTCACATACCTCACCTCACACACGCTTCTGTTCACACACCTCCACCTCACACGCTTCTGTTCACATACCTCCACCTCACACGCTTCTGTTCACATACCTCCACCTCACACGCTTCTGTTCACATACCTCCACCTCACACGCTTCTGTCAACTCCACCTACCTCCCACCTCACACTCTTCTGTTCACACCCCTCCACCTCACACTCTTCTGTTCACCCCCCAACTCACACTCTTCTGTTCACACACCTCCAACTAACACTCTTCTGTTCACACACCTCACTATCTTCTGTTTACACACCTCCAACTAACACTCTTCTGTTCACACACCTCACTATCTTCTGTTTACACACACTCCAACTAACACTCTTCTGTGTTCACACACACACAACCGCCACCGCACATTCTTCTGTTCACACACCTCGAACTCACACTCTTCTGTTCACCCCCCCCCAACTCACACTCTTCTGTTCACACACCTCCACCTCACTATCTTCTGTTTACACACCTCCAACTAACACTCTTCTGTTCACACACCCAAGCCCCGACCACCTCACATTCTTCTGTTCACACCCCCCTCCACCTCACACTTCTCTGTGTTCACAAACCTTAAACTCACAGTTTTCTGTTTACACACTTCACACACACTCTTCTGTTCACAATTCAATTCAATTCAGTTTTATTGGTTTGGCGCTTTTTACAATGATGATTGTCACAAAGCAGCTTTACAATTGAAGAAATTATGAGTTAGAATGAGACAGAAATCAGTTTGTCCCTGATGAGCAGCCGGGGGGCGACGGTGGCAAGGAAAAACTCCCTGAGATGAGATAGGAAGAAACCTTGAGAGGAACCAGACTCAACAGAGAACCCGTCCTCATTTGGGTGAAAACAGGTAGCAGGGATCATGAGGTTACATCGTGTGTGTGTGGAAACAACTATAATCATTAGTCCTTGGCGAGCAGCCGGAACGTCTTTATGACGAAGTGGGTCGTTCTAGATCGCCCTGGTGATGCATCATATCCGCTGGGCAGGTCACAGGGAAGGGACCCACAGGACGGGTCGGAGGTGGGGTCTGGATCACCGGCAGCTCCGTTGTGGCGTATGTAACTCAACAGTGAGAGAGAGAGAAAGAGAGAGACAGAGAGAGAGAGAGAGAGAGAGAGAGAGAGAGAGAGAAGAAGAGAGAAAGAGAAGAGAGGGAAGAGAGAGACAGAGAGAGAGAGAGAGGAGAGAGAGAGAGAGAGAGAAAGAGAGAGAGCGAGAGCGAGAGTGAGAGAGAGACAGAGAGAGAAGAGAGAGAGAGAGAGAGAGAGAGAGGGAAAGGAAGGCAAAAAAGAAGGAAAACAGTTAAGTGCCATTGTAATCACACGGTTTTGGAGTGATTAAGTGAATAATGTAGAGTAAAGCTGGGACTCCCGGTGAGACTAACACTAGGACAGCATAACTAAAGGAGAAACCAGAGGGAAACACAGACATGAGGGCTCCCTGATATGTTAAGCAACCAGCCGCTCTCATCATCAAAACACCGTGATCAATAAGAGAGGGGAAGACATCTAACATCCCATAATACTCAACACCCATCAGTCCCCCAGATCTGCTCCTTTATCTAAGGGGAATCAATACAAAATGCTTGATTAAATAAGTAAGTTTTTTAACCTGGACTTAAACACTGAGACTGTGTCTGATTCCCGAACATTCATAGGGGAGGTTATAACATAGCATTGGGGCTCTGTAAGAAAGGCTCCGTCCCCTGCTGTAGAGTTTATAATGCGCGGTACTGACAGGCAGCCTGCGTCCTTTTGATGGAAGTAGGCGTGGTGGAACATAAGACACTAGAAGTTCGCTTAGGTCCTGCGGTGCGAGACCATTTAGAGCTTTATAAGTTAACAGTAGTATTTAAAATCGATGCGGTGTCTCACTGGGAGACAATGCAGTGTGTATAAGACCTACCAAGACCGCGTGCGTGATGTGCTCGTATCTTTTTAGTGTTAGTGAGGACTCTCTGGACCTTCACCTCAGATTCTTCTGTTCACACACCCTCCACCTCACACTCTTCTGTTCACCCCCCAACTCACACAATCTTCTGTTCACACACCTCCACCTAACTATCTTCTGTTTACACACCTCCAACTAACACTCTTCTGTTCACACACCTCCTCCTAACACTCTTCTGTTCACACACCTCACTATCTTATCTTCTGTTCACACACCTCCAACTAACACTCTTCTGTTCACACACGGCCACCGCACATTCTTCTGTTCACACCCCTCCAACTCACACTCTCTGTTTCGTTCACCCCCCAACTCACACTCTTCTGTTCACACACCTCCACCTCACTATCTTCTGTTTACACACCTCACACTCTTCTTGTTTACACCTCCAACTAACACTCTTCTGTTCAAACACTTCCACCTCACATTCTTCTGTTCACACACCTCCACCTCATACTATCCTGTTCACACACCTCCACCTCACACTCTTCTGTTCACACCCCTCCAACTCAACACTCTTCTGTTTACCCCCCCAACTCACTCTTCTGTTCACACACCAGCCACCTCACTATCTTCTGTTTACACACCTCCACTAACACTAACACTCTTCTGTTCACACACCTCGAACTCACACTCTTTCTGTTCACACCCCTCCACCTCACACTCTTCTGTTCACCCCCCCCAACTCACACTCTTCTCTTCACACACCTCCACCTCACTATCTTCTGTTTACACACCTCACACTCTTCTGTTTACACCCTCCAACTCACACTCTCTGTTCAAACACTTCCACCCACATTCTTCTGTTCACACACCTCGAACTACACTTTTCTGTTCACACACCTCCACCTCACACTCTTCTGTTCGCACACACCTCAAACTCACACTTTTCTGTTTACAATCCTTAACCTCACACTCCTCTGTTCACACACCTCAAACTAACACTTTTCTGTTCACACCCCTCCACCTCACACTCTTCTGTTCACACACCTCAACCTAACACTCTTCTGTTCACACACCAGCCACCTCACTATCTTCTGTTTACACACCTCCAACTAACACTCTTCTGTTCACACACCTCGAACTCACACTCTTTGTTCACACACCTCACCTCACTTCATTCTTCTGTTCACACAACCTCGAACTCACACTCTTCTGTTCACACACCTTCACCTCACACTTCTCTGTTTACAGACCTCAACCTCACACTCTTCTGTGTTCAACACCTCCAACTCACACACTTTTCTGTTCACACACCTCAACCTCACACTCTTCTGTTCACACACCTCAAACTCACACTCTTCTGTTCACACACTTCCACCTTACACTCTTCTGTTCACACACCTTGAACTCACCCACTTTCTGATCCACATACCACACTCTTCTGTTCACACACCTTGAACTCACACTCTTCTATTACACACCTCAACTGTACACTCTTCTGTTCACAAACCTCAACCTTACACTCTTCTGTTCACAAACCTCAACCTTACACTCTTCTGTCTGGGTGTTTTGGTCAGTTTTAATCTCTTTCCTTTGTGTATCCACACTCAGATATGCTCTTTCTTAATTCACTTTTTGTTTGTTTTGTTTTTCTGTAAACTTAAAATATTTATTGTTTATTTATTGTTTTGTGCTGTAACACATGCCGATATTTTGCAGGCTGTGTTGTAAATCCATTCGTTTCGCAGTGTAAGAGTGACGTAGTGACGTAGGAACGTGATGACGTACTGACCTGTGTATTAGGGACGAAGCCCACTGTGTGACGGAATGGGGGCTGGGTTTGATCCTGCCTCCACCCACTGTTCCTGTATCGAGCAGAGAGACAGACGAAGGGTGGACAGTCGAACCGACACCGGACACCGGATAGCGCACGCACGTCACCGCGCAGGACTCACGCGCTCACCGGAGGAGGGTGTTGGAGTGACGGGTAAGGGATTATGCTCGATCGGATCGGTGAGCTCGCGCTGCGCACTTGGACAGGTGTGTTACCTGTGGCGGGCTTTCCGCTTTCTCCTTCCGGCTCGGGCTACGATAAGAACCCCAGCAAGCGAGCGCCGCTTTATTCTGGGTTAAAGGCGCGGCTCGTGCGGTGGACCGGGACACACCGCCTCTGTGAACACAGACAGCACAGGCGCGAGACAATCAGGCCTGTGTTACTGACATAAACACTCTTTATTATTGTGCCTCTGACGCAGCGTGGAACCGGACACAGCCGGAACCAGACCGCGGACATGGAGGTGCAACAGCAGGAGCCCGAGCTCTATAATCATCATCATCCTTCTCCTCCTCCTCCTCCTCCACCGGAGAACGGCTTCGTGACACCGGAAGCCCCGTCTCCGGGACTGATGCTGTCGCGCGTGGACGGCTGCGTTCTGCCTTTTTTGGGCGGATTCGGTCGGTATCAGAAGCAGCTCGTGCTGCTCACGTGGATCCCCGCGCTGTTTATCGGCTTCAGTCAGTTCTCTGATTACTTCATGCTCGCGCAACCGAACAGCACCTGCGTGCGTGCCATCAACGGTACCATCGCGCCCGAGCACGAGACCGTCATCCCCGCCACCGTCACCACCGCGCCACTTTTCACCCACGCGTTACACAGCACGGCCGAGGGGAACGGGAGCGCACGGGCCTCAGAACACTGCGCGTGCGAGAACGGGACTTGGAGGCACGAGCTGCTGTCAGGGCTATCACAGAATGTGGTGACAAAGGTATCTCTCTCTCTCTCTCTCTCTCTCTCTCTCTCTCTCTCTCACACACACACACACACACACACGCACACACACGCAACTACACAAAGAGCAGACCCGCGCTAAACCACGCGCAAAACGCTGAGCGTGCAAAACAAATCTGACGTCATCACCAGTCTTTTCAAGCAACTTTGTAGAACAGATTATATAGTGGCAGTGTGTGTTCCAGTGTGTGTTAGTGTGTTCCAGTGTGTGTTAGTGTGTTCCAGTGTGTGTTAGTGTGTTCCAGTGTGTGTTAGTGTGTTCCAGTGTGTGTTAGTGTGTTCCAGTGTGTGTTAGTGTGTTACAGTGTCTGTTACAGTGTGTGTTACAGTGTCTGTTACAGTGTGTGTTACAGTGTGTGTTCCAGTGTGTGTTCCAGTATATTAGTGTTGGTTAGTGTTTGTTGCTAATGCGTTATAGTGTGTATTAGTGTGTTAGTGTGTATTACAGTATATAAATTTGTTAGTGTTTTACAGTATATAAGTGTCTGTTAGTATGTAGTAGTGTGTATTAGTGTTTTATTGTGTGTCAGTGTGTGTGTAAGTGTGTTAGTGTGTGTGTACGTGTGTGTTATTGTGTATCAGTGTGTGTTGGTGTGTAATAATGTGTATTAATGTGTGTTAGTGTGTATTATTGTGTAATAGTATCAGTGTATGTTAGTGTGTGTTGGTGTGTATTACAATATATAAATGTGTTAGTGTGTTTTACAGTATATATGTGTTGGTGTGTTACTGCTATTGTATGTTAGTTTGTATTACAGTATATAAGTGTCTGTTAGTGTGTAATAGTGTGTTAGTGTTTCTTGCTGTGTGTAGGTGTGTGTTAGTGTGTGTTAGTGTGTAATAGTGTGTATCAGTGTGTGTTAGTGTGTATCGAAAAGGCGTAACTCTCACCGTTATGTGTTTTCAGGTTGGAGTGAATTCTGGTAGGCTGCGGTGTCAGTTTAATGAGCATGTAACTTATTACGAAAATATTCTTATTAAAATCTTGGAGTGAAAATATAAACTGGACCTGAGGGTCACCGGTAAAAATAAGACTGGACTGTAAAGAACACTCACACTCTCACACACACACACACACACACACACACACACACACACACACACACACACACACACAACACTGAAGCTGCAACAATTGATTATTTTGATAGTTAATTAATTGATGATTATTTAATTTTTCATGTTAAATTATTTATTTATTTGTTTGTTTGTTTGATTATTTATTTATTGTAACTGATTTAATTAATCTTTAATTATTTAGATACTCATTAATCAGGTCATAATTAATTCAGTTTATCAGTTATTATAATAAATTATACATATTTATACTTCTCAATAAAACAAACACTTCAACTTTTACAAATGTCAAGCATTATAATATTATTTTAATTTTATTTTTACTTGTTTATTTAATGCATTTTATTAATAATAATAATTTCCCTCATTTCACTGCAGACTGAATAAAGAATCAGCTTATAATTTATACTGAAAGTGACACTGAATCAGATTCACAGTTCCAACCCTGTTATTATTGCTGTCAATCAGAAGGCTTGTGGTCTGTTTACTGGTCTGTGTACCGGTCTGTGTACCGGTCTGTTTACTGGTCTGTTTACTGGTCTGTTTACTGGTCTGTTACTGGTCTGTTTACTGGTCTGTTTACTGGTCTGTTTACTGGTCTGTGTACTGGTCTGTGTACTGGTCTGTGTACTGGTCTGTGTACTGGTCTGTGTACCGGTCTGTGTACTGGTCTGTTTACTGGTCTGTTTACTGGTCTGTGTACTGGTCTGTGTACCGGTCTGTGTACCGGTCTGTGTACCGGTCTGTTTACTGGTCTGTGTACTGGTCTGTGTACTGGTCTGTGTACCGGTCTGTGTGCCGGTCTGTGTGCCGGTCTGTGTGCTGGTCTGTGTGCTGGTCTGTGTGCTGGTCTGTGTACTGGTCTGTGTACCGGTCTGTGTACTGGATTTAACGGGATTTTCCTGTGTGTTGATTTCAGACCCCCCGCGCGCTGTAATCACAACATGCTTCTGCTTTCTGTGATTGTTGTGTTTATTTGGTTATTAAGAGGAAGTCATGCAGCTCATATTTATAATAATTTATGTAAACTCCGCCCCAAATGTTCACAAACACTAAACTGCCCCTCGATTAAAACACACTCCTATTCAACGCTGCGTTTATATCCGTTATCATATCTGGCAGTCGATTTTGTGTTTAGTTTCGTAAAACTTCAGCTTTGTTAAGACTCCAACATAGACACAATTTCCGTGTCTTCTTCTGCACAAGCTCTGATTTACAGTTCTGCGCTACAGAGCCACTCTGGTTAAACTGCGCAATTGCAGGTTGAACAACAACAAAATATTTGTCCACAATGCCAAATAATCATTTTAGCCCTAGTAGACACACATATACACACACATACACACACACTCTGAAAGCACATTGAAGGTGTTTATGTAATTTATCTTATAACAGTGTGTGTGTGCAGAAGGTCAGAGTGTGATATTAGTCGGCGTGAACGTTAGCAGAGATTACGCGCTGTGTAAACCAGTAAACTAGTGCAGGATCAATTTATGAGTAAATGAAATGAGAATGTTAGAATAAAATTGGTGAAGATCCACAGCTTCCTTAAACACCTGAACTAGAACCAAACCCATCTGTTGATCTTCTGTTAGAGATTCAGTCTCATAGTTCTCTGGATGTGTTCATTACCGGAGAGTCCAGCATTTTCAGCGATAGCTTAGGGTTCAGGAGACATTCAGAGATACAAAGTCAGTCTCACCTTCTGACCTCCACCTTCAAACAATAACACTCCAATCAGAGGCAGGGCATTAAGATGTATCAGGAAGCTCAGAGGAAAAGAAGTCTAGGTTTGGGAAGAAACAATTAAGCACCTTAAGTCATGAGCTCATGATCAGAAGTCTAAACCACTGAAAGCTAAAACTCTATTATGGTCCTCACCACCAGGTTTAGTTGGGTTATGGTTCTTCTTTTCAGCTCTGTTTACCTGCAGGGCTCCTCAAGGGTCGGTTTTGGGTCCCATCCTGTTTGCAGTGTTCATTGTCTCCCTCATCATCTGGACATGTGAGATTTCCTGTCATTGTTACACTGATGAGCTGGAACTGGATTCAGTCATGAGATCAGCTACATTTCTCTGACATGTGCATTGACGTCTATGTATCTACAGTAGAAGATTCTCTCAGGTCATCAGGAGGTCATGCAGTTACTGCCTACAGACAGGAATGATACCAGGCAAACTTCTGAGTATCGTTTAAAATCTTTTCCTTATTTTTACAGAAGGTCCTGATCCAATAGCTGGAGTTTATGTAGTTTAAAATTAGTTTCTGTCTCCAGGAGCAGTGGAGAAACGTCTCCAACCATAAAATACATAAAATACATAAACATACATATCAATTAAAGCAGTACGCAAACCTACAGAAGACCACCTCAGTTGAGGGCCTCCAGCCAGGGCCTGGCCTCAGAGTGTGGAGGTTATGGAACAGGAGGACGTGTCACCTCCTCATCTGCACTAATGCTTGTGACAAAACCTCACTATTCATGCAGCTACGTTTCAGCAAAAACACAGTTTAGCACATGAAAGAAATTCAACTGAGCTATCAGACAATCCTCCAGAACCAGAAACCTCCAGAGTAGAACTGAAGAAGAGCTAAAAAAAAACATCACCAGGGCCAAAATACTGAGTCTTAAAACTCTAAACACAAGGATTTGTGTGTGTGTGTGTGTGTGTGTGTGTGGACTGGCAATGAGGTGGAGCTGCTGTTTTTCACTGAAATACAAAGTGTTCTCCTGAGTCAGATCCCAGTTCAGTGCATCTTGTAGGATAGGGACGATGATGGCGATGATGATGGTGATGATGATGATAGTGATGATGATGATGGTCATAATGATGATGGTGATAATGTTGGTGATGAATCATAATGGTGATGATGATGGTGGTGGTGATGGTGATGATGGTGATGGTGATGAATGATGATGATGATGGTGATATTGATGGTGATGATGATGATAATGATGGTGATGATGATGATAGTGATGAAGATGATGATGATGGTGATGACAATGATGATGGTGATGATAATGATGATGAAATTAAGAGGTGACATTTAGACTTTATTTTCTCCAAATGAGATTTAAAGATAAAAACTAAATATAAAACAAATAAATAAAAATGGTAATGATGGTCCATCATCATGGAGGAAATGACATCATTATTAAGTGAAGTTATAGAGGACTGGGACAATGTTAGAACGTTCACTTCCTGATTAATATTTACATACGGTCTCATAGAAACTCATGTTGTCTTGTACAGTATTTTGTTCAGTTTATTATATTTATTTTGCAGCTGTGTGTGTGTGTGTGTGTGTGTGTGTTGACCAGATGGACATTGTGTCCGCTCTGGTATTGTGACAAAGGTCTCTGCGATCTTAAAGTGCTCGCCGGAGTTCTCATGATCGTCAGCTTTGTTTTTTAGTTAAGAAAAAAACAATCTTATTAATTTATTTACACAATAAACCACAGTTCTGTATCTGATCATCAGTTCCACACTCGCCTCCGTTACAGACCATAATGAGTCAGCAACATCAACCTGCCAAAAAGTGAGACTGGTAGTTCAGATAGAGGACTGCTCCACTGCCAAAAAGTGAGACTGTTGCAGATAAAGGACTGGTTTATTGCCATATAGTGATCTGTTAGTTCCGTTTTAGCAGCTGTATTTTGGGGATTTTTCCAGATGTTGCTGTGATCTATTTGTGTGTGAATCCCTGTAAGGGCTTGAACTGATAAGCAGCTGAGATTTGATGAAGAGCTCATATTCAGCTGACTCATGTTTCCTCACGGTCGTGTGTGTTATCTTCTCCACACTCAGTGTTTTAAACTATGATTATCAGCACATACACACACTACAGGCTGTGACTGAGTCCAGTGTGCACTTTGACCTCTCTGTGTGTGTGTGTGTGTGTGTGTGTGTGTTTGATACTTTCTGCTCGGTATCTGCTCTCAGATGTATGTTAGCATCATTAGCTTTTGTGTGAACTGAGAGAGTTCAGTGTTTATCCGTATAATCAGTTTTGATTGGATTATAACACTGATTATACAGCATGCTGATGAGAGCAATTCACTGTCCTCTGTGTGTGTGTGTGTGTGTGTGTGTGTGTGTGTGTGTGTGTGTGTGTGTGTGCGTGTGTTTTCACTCCTTATTCTCTTCATCACTGATAGTATTAAAGTGTGTTCATCTGCTTAAAACCACAAACCACTGAAACCTGATACAACTGTTTCAGTGTACACACACACACACACACACACACACACACACACACACACACACACACACAAATGCAGTGTTTGATCAGCTGCTTGTCCCTCCTTGATGATCACACACACACACACACAGAGGGTTGTGTTTTTAGACACGCTGTATCGTTTCATAAAAATAAGACACACAACAACCTGGAAAAAAACACACAACCACCAGGAGATTAAAAACACACAACACTCTGGAGAATAAACACACAACAACCGGGAAAAAAAAAAAACCCACACAACACCCGGGAGAATAAACACACAACACCCGGGAGAATAAACACACAAACACCCGGGAGAATAAACAGACAACAACCGGGAAAAAAAATACACAACAACCGGGAAAAAAAATACACAACAACCGGGAGAATAAACACACAACAACTGGGGGGTTAAAAACACAACAACCGGGAGAATAAACACACAACACTCTGGAGAATAACACACACAACAACCGGGAAAAAAAATACACAACAACCAGGAGCAGAAACACACACAACAACCGGAGAATTAAACACACAACCACCAGGAGATTAAATACACAACAACAGGAAGAATAAACTCACAACAACCAGGAAAAAAAACACACAACAACTGGAGGAGAATTAAACACACAACAACCGGAGAATTAAACACACAACAACCGGGAGAATAAACACACAACAACCGGGAGAATAAACACACGACAACCGGGAGAATAAACACACGACAACCGGGAGAATAAAACACACAACAACCGGGAGATTAAACACACAACAACCGGGAAAAAAAATACACAACAACCGGGAGAAACACACAACAAAAAAACCACAAAAAATAAACAAAAACCGAGAATAAACACACAACAACCGGGGAAAAAAAACACAACAACCGGAGAATTAAACACACAACAACCGGAGAATTAAACACACAACACCGACAACCAACCGGGAGAATAAACACACAACAATGTGTGATTTTAATAAATATTTTTTTTATAAACAGTTAATAGACGGGAATTAATCAATAAACAGAATTAATACATAAACAACAACAACAAACAAACAAACAAACAACAAAATAAATAAATAAATAAGTATGAGTTTATTATTGAGTGTGAAATAAATCATCACATTGAGAAACTGATACTGAACTCACACTCATACAGGAAGTGCTGTGATCAGGGGCTCTGTGTGTGTGTGTGTGTGTGTGTGTGTGTGTGGTGTGTTTTCTGTAGGTTGCAGTCACATGATCCTGTGAGCTAGACTGTGTGTGTTTCTGTCTCTTACACAAACACACATTCTAGACTAACCGGTTTTACACACACACACACACACATTTGTCCCTTTGGTTGCCAGGTGACGATGATACTTCTTTACTTTTGAGTGTTTTGTGTATGTATGTGTGTGTGTGTGTGTGTGTGTGTGTGTGTGTGCCCTTTTCCCCATCAGTGCTCTTTCAGGGAAAAGTTCATCACCTGTTTCTAAGATTAGGATATACTAAATTACAGACCTCTCTTTCTCACGCTCTCTCTCTCTCTCACACTCTCTCTCTCTCTACACTCTCTTCTTTCTTCTACTCTCTCACACCTCTCTCTCTCTCACACTCTCTCTTTCTCACACTCTCTCTCTCTTACACTCTCTCTCTCTCACACTCTCTCTCTCTCACACTCTCTCTCTCTTACACTCTCTCTCTCTCACACTCTCTCTTTCTCACACTCTCTCTCTCTTACACTCTCTCTTTCTCATCTTCTCTCACACTCTATCTTTCTCACACTCTATCTTTCTAACTCTCTCTCTCATACTCTTTCTCTCTCTCTCCCTCTCACTCTCTTTTACTCTCTCTCTCTCTCCTCTCTCCTTCTCCTTTCCCTCTCTCTCCCTCTCTCACACTCTCTCTCTCTCTTCTCTCTCTCTCCCTCTTTCTTTCTCACTCTCTCTCTCTCTCACTCTCTCTCTCTCTCTCTCTCTCTCTCTTTCCTTCTCCCCCCCTCCCTCTCTCTCTCTTTCTAACGCTCCCCCTTTCTCCACCTCTCTCTCTTTTTCCCTCTCTCTTCGTTCTCACTCTCTCTCCGTTCTCACTCTCTCTCTCTTTTCACTCTCTCTCTCTTCTGTCTCTCACTCTCTCTCTCTCTCTTTCTGTCTCTCTTTCTCACTGTCTGTCTATCTTCCTCTTCTCCTTCCTTACTTCTTCCTCTCTCTTTTCTCTTTTCCTTCCTCCCTCTTCCTTGCTCTCTCTCTCCCCTCTAACTCTTTCCGCCTCCCTCTCCTTCCTCTCTCTTCTCTATCTTCTAACTTCCCTCTCTCTCTTCTCTTCCTCTCTTTCTCTCTCTTTTCTTTCCTCCTCTTTCCTCTTCTTCCCTCCCTTTTTCTTTTCTCACTCCGCCCCCCCTCTTTCTTTCCTCTCTCTTTACTTCCTTCCTCCCCCTCATCTCCCTCTGTCCTCTTCCCCTTCCTCTCTTCCTTCTTCTTTTCCTCTTTTCTCCTTTTTCCTCCCTCCTCTTATCATATTCTTCCTACGTCTCCTTCCTCTTCCCTTTCCTTACTTTCTCCCTCTCCCCTCCACCTCTTTCCCTTCCCCCCCCCTCCTGTCCTCTTTCCCTTTCTCCCCCCCCTTCCCCTCTCCTCTCTCTTCTCCTCTCCTCTCCTCTTCTCCTCTCTTTTCTCCTCCTCTCTCCTCTCTCCCTCTCTCTCTCGTCTTCTCTCTCCTCACTCTCTCTTCGCTCCTCTCTTTCTTTCTGGACACTCTCTCTTCCTCTACTCTCTCTTATCTTATAAAAATCTCTACCTTCTTACTGTTCTCTTTTTCTCTTCTTCTACTTTCTCTCTCTCCTCATCTTCCTCCTCTCTCTCTCTTTCTTTCTCTCCTTCTCTGTACTCCCCTGTCTTGCTCTCTCTCTCTCTCTACTCTCTCTCTCTCACTCTTTTCCTTTCCATCTTCTCCCCTTTCTTCTAACGCTCTCTCTCACTCTCTCTCTTCCATTCTCTTTACTCTTCCTCCTCTCCTCTCTCTCCTCTCTCTCTTTCTCTCTCTTCTCTTCTCTCTCTCTCTCTCCTGTCCTTCCTCTATTCTCTCTCTCTTTCTCTCTGTCTCTCTCTCTCTCCTCTCTCTTTCTCTCTCTCTCTCTCTCTCTCTCTCTCTCTCTCTCTGTCTGTCTGTCTGTCTCTCTCTCTCTGTTACACACACACACACCTGTAGTCTGACTAATTCACTTCCTGTCTACACATAGAGTCAGTAAGACACAGTTTTATATTCACACAGTCATGTGATACATTATTACTCACCTTTTTGTATTGATTGTGTGTGTGTGTGTGTGTGTGTGTGTGTGTACAGTGGAATCTGGTGTGTGACTCTACATGGAAGGTGCACATTGCCAAGTTCTCCCTGCTGGTTGGGTCTATTTTCGGGTACCTGGTTCTCGGTGTGCTGGCTGATTGGTGAGTTCCTGATCATGTGACCACATTGAAAATTGTTACGCTAAAAGAGCTAATCTTGCTAACTTTTGGCTAATTCTGTAACTTTACAAAATAAAAGCAAATCATTTTATTGATTTCTCTCTGAAACGCCTCAACGTGTGGAGTTTAGCGTTTACTACAGCTAGCATAAAATTATACCGTAAACGACTTAGTTAAACTAGCGAAGTAACAGGAAATTAAATCTAACTTTCTCCACTGTTTGGATTAGTGAAGCCTAAGATCACAGAAGCAGCTGCTAATTCAGGATGTACTGAGGAGCATCATTATAGCAGAAGCTCACAGTTCAGCCGCGATGGTGGAAAGCAGACAGACGTGTTGTATTAATTACATTGTTATTACCAGGTTCAGGATGCTAAAGGATTAGACTTACTGAGTGATGGACATCTCCTCTGTTTGCTATGTATGTGTGTGTGTGTGTGTTTGTGCGTTCTCAGGTTCGGGCGTCATGCTGTCCTGGTGGTGTCAGTGTTCTTCACGCTTGTGTTTGGGATGTCTGTGGCTTTCTCTGTTAATGTCACCATGTTCAGCACACTGCGTTTCTTTGAGGGCTTCTGGCTGTCTGGGATCACACTGTCCCTCTACGTTCTGAGTAAGTAGTCACACACACACACACCCGCACACACATACACACACACACAAACACACACACACAGACACGTGTAATACATAATAGACAGTTAAACTCTGCATAATGTGGGTCATGTTTTGGAAAAAAAAGAAATGGATTTGTGTGTGTGTGTGTGTGTGTGTGTGTGTGTGTGGGTGTGTGTGTGTATTTTGGAAAAGTGAAGCAGATAGTGTGTGTTGTAAGTGTACACAGCAGGGAAAATTAAGAAAACATAGCCAAACCAAACTTTGTCATTACTACACTTAGACAGAACGCTGACTGCCCAATAAACACTAACGCTAACCGCTCAGTAATGCTAACCGCTTAATAAAGCTAACAGCTCAGTAATGCTAACCACTTAATAAAGCTAACAGCTCAGTAATGCTAACCGCTTAATAAAGCTAACCGCTCAGTAACGATAAATCGCCCAATAAAGCTAACCGCTCAGTAATGCTAACCGCTTAATAAAGCTAACCGCTCAGTAATGCTAACCGCTTAATAAAGCTAACCGCTCAGTAACGATAATCGCCCAAAATCCGCTTACCAATAAAGCTAACCGTTCAGTAATGCTAACCGCTTAATAAAGCTAACCGCTCAGTAATGCTAACCGCTTAATAAAGCTAACCGCTCAGTAACGATAAATCGCCCAATAAAGCTAACCGCTCAGTAATGCTAACCGCTTAATAAAGCTAACCGTTCAGTAACGATAAATCGCCCAATAAAGCTAACCACTCAGTAATGCTAACCGCTTAATAAAGCTAACCGCTCGGTAATGCTAACCGCTCAGTAGCGCTAAATCGCTCAGTAATGCTAACCGCTTAATAAAGCTAACCGCTCAGTAACTCTATTTCGCTCAATAAAGCTAACCGCTCAGTAATGCTAACCGCTCAATAAAGCTAACCGCTCAGTAATGCTAACCGCTCAGTAATGCTAACCGCTCAGTAATGCTAACCGCTCAGTAACAATAAATCGCTCAATAAAGCTAACCACTCAGTAATGCTAACCGCTTAATAAAGCTAACCGCTCAGTAACGCTAACCGCTCAGTACGCTAACCGCTCAGTAACGCTAAATCGCTCAGTAACGCTAACCGCTCAGTAACGCTAAATCGCTCAGTAACGCTAAACCGCTCAATAAAGCTAACCGCTCTGTAATGATACATTTCTCAATAAAGCTAACCGCTCTGTAACGATAAATCACTCGGTAACACTAACCGCTCAGTAATGCTAACCGCTTAATAAAGCTAACAGCTCAGTAACGCTATTTCGCTTAATAAAACTAACCGCTCAGTAATGCTAACCGCTCAGTAATGCTAACCACTTAATAAAGCTAACCGCTCAGTAACGCTAAATCGCTCAATAAAGCTAACCGCTCAGTAACGCTATTTCGCTTAATAAAACTAAACGCTCAGTAATGCTAACCGCTTAGTAATGCTAACCGCTCAATAAAGCTAACCGCTCAGTAACACTAACCGCTCAGTAACTCACCCCAAAATTCAATACAGAGTCTCTTAAATGACAAACTTAAATTACAAATAATTACACACTCTATAATCACACACACTCTATAATCACACACACACTCTATAATCACACACTCTATAATTACACATTATAATCACAATCCATAATTACACACTCTCTTTAATCACACACTCTATAATCACACACACACAAGTGCACACTGTATAATACCACATTCTAATATTACACTCTATAATCACACTAAAGTTACACACTATAATCACACTCTATGATCACACACATTCTATAATAACACATTCTATAATCACACCCACTCTCTAATCACACACACTATAATTACTCTCTTTAATTACACACTATAATTACACACACTATCACAAAAAGACACTCTATCATCAAACACACTCTATCATCACACACGCACTATAATTACACATTATAATCTCACACACTTTATAATTACACACAATAATCACACACACACACCACACACTTATAATAACACACTCTATAATCTCACACACTTTATAATTACACACAATAATCACACACACACCATAATCACACACACTATAATGACAATTGTAAAAAGCGCTATATGAATAAAATTGAATAAAAAATGTAATAATCACACACACACACACACACACACTCTTAACACTCACACTCTATAATTAAACACTATAATCACACAAACATTCTATAATCACTCTGTAATTACACACTCTAAAATTACACACTATATAATCACACACACTTTATAATTACACACAATAATGGCACACTCTATAATCACTCTATATTTATACACTATATTTACACACTATATAATCACACACTTTATAATTACAAACTATAATCACATAATATAATTACACACTCTATAATCCCACACTTTGATCTCACACTCTTTATAATCACACACTAATGCTAACCGCCCAGTAACTCACTCCATAATTTAAAGAGTCTCTTAAATGACAAACTTAAATTACTAATAAATACACAGTCTATAATCACACACACTCTATAAATACACTCTAAAATTACATACTATAATCACACTCTATAATCACACACTCTATAATAACACATTCTATAATTACACTATATAATCACACACATTCTTTAATTACACACTATAATTACACACTATAGTCAGACACACACAATATAATTACACACATAATCACACACACTATAATGACTATTGTAAAAAATGCTATACAAATAAAATGTAATTAAAAATTTAATAATCACACACACACTCTAACACACACACTATAAATTAAACATATATTTACATACTCTACATTCGCACACACTCTATATTTACACAATCTATAATTACACTTTATAATCACACACTATAATTACACAAACATTCTATAATCACACTATAATTCACACTAAAATTACACACTATATAATTACACACACTCTATAATTACACAATAATAGCCTATAATTCCCCTACACACACAATAATGGCACACTCTAATCACATGCACACTCTATAATCACACACTATATTTACACACTATATAATCACACACACTTTATAATTACAAACTATAATCACATAATATAATTACACACTATAATATCACACCCTAATCCCACACTAATGTTTGTCTGTCTGTGTGTGTGTGTGTGTGTGTGTGTGTGTTACAGGAATCGAGCTGTGTCTGCCCGGCTGGCGTTTCTCCATGACCATGGTTGCTAACTTTGTGGTGTTAGGAGGGCAGTTATTAATGCCGGGTCTTGCGGCTCTGTGCTCTGATTGGAAGATCCTGCAATTTGTCATCATCTGCCCCCTGTCACTAATGCTGTCATACATATGGTCAGAGCGCCTGTCTGTCTGTCTATCAGTCAGTTTGTCAAACTGTGTCTCTGTCTGTCTGTCTGTCTGTCTGCATCTCCATTGGTATGTCTCTGTTTTACTGTCATGTATGTTTTATGTGTTATCAGTTCGAAACCTGAAACTTGTGTGTGTGTGTGTGTGTGTGTGTGTGGTCAGGTTATTTCCAGAGTCTCTGCGCTGGTTGTTAGCGACGCAACAGTACACTCGCTCAAAATGGCTTATTGAGCGCATCGCTAAGAAAAACAACACAAATATGGAGACGCACGAGCTCATCACAGGTACACACACACACACATATACACACACATACACTCACTAGCCATTTTATTAGGTACACCTTGCTAGGACCGGGTTGGACCCCCCTTTTTCCTTTAGAACTGCCTTAATTTTTCGTGGCATAGATCTAACAAGGTGTCCATGATGTGAATCTCCTGTCCCACCACATCCCAAAGGTGCTCTATTGGTCTATCTATCTGGTGACTGTGGAGGCCATTGGAGTGAAGTGAACTTATTGTCATGTTCAAGAAACCAGTCTGAGATGATTTGAGCTTTGTGACATGGTGCATTATCCTGCTGGATGTAGCCATCAGAAGATACAGGGAACACTGTAGTCATTAAGGGGTGGACATCGTCAGCAACAGTACTCACTCAGGTAGGCTGTGGCATTTAAATGATGCTCAGTTGTTACTAAGGGGCCCAAAGTGTGCCAAGAAAATAACCCCCACACCATTTCACCACCACCAGCCTGAACTGTTGAGACAAGGCAGGAAGGATCCATGCTTTCATGTTCTATACGCCAAATTCTGACCCTACATCCTGAACGCTGCAGCAGAAACCAAGACTCATTAGACCAGGCAACGTTTTTCCAATCTTCTATTGTCCAGTTTTAGTGATCCTGTGCAAATTCTAGCCTGTGTTTCCTGTTCTAAGCTGACAGAAGAGGCACCCGGTGTGGTCTTCTGCTGCAGGGTTCGACGTGTTGTGCGTTCAGAGATGGTGTTCTGCATTCCTTGGTTGTAATGATTAGTGATTTGAGGTTATTGTTGTCTTTCTATCGTCTCTAACCAGTCTGGCCATTCTTCTCTGATCTCTGACATCAACGGGGCATTTTCTTCCGCACAACTGACGCTCACTGGATAATCAATCTTTTTCAGATTCTCTGTAAACCCTAAAGACGGTTGTGCGTGAAAATCCCAGTAGATCAGCAGGTGAAGAACAACTGCACAACAGTTCTTAAGCATGTGGTGCATGTTTGTATGTGTGTGTTTCAGAGTTAAACAGAGTTTTGGAAAAAACGTCAAAGAAGACATGTATAGTGAAGATGGTGGGGACAAGAAACCTGTGGAAGAACATTGTGGTTCTGTGTGTCAACTCGTAAATATCCATTTCTCTTCTACACATTTAGCGTCTATTACCCACAGTGCACCTGAGTACCGGTTAATCCTACACATCCAGATTTAACGTCTCTCTTTCTCTTTCTCTCTTCCCCCCCCTCTCTTTCTCTCTCTCTTTCTCTCCCCGTCTGTCTCTATGTCTCGCTCTCTATCTCTCCTTCTCTCTGTCTCTCTCTCTCCCTGTCTGTCTCTGTCTCTCTCTCTCTTTCTCTCTGTCTCCCTCTCTCTCCCCGTCTGTCTCTGTCTCGCTCTCTATCTCTCTGTCTCTCTCCCTCCCCATCTGTCTCTATGTCGCTGTCTCTCTCTTTCTCTCTGTCTCTCTCTCCCCGTCTGTCTCTGTCTCGCTCTCTATCTGTCTTTCTCTCTGTCTCTTTCCCCCTCTGTCTCTATGTGTCTCTCTCTCTCTTTCTCTCTGTCTCTCTCTCTCCCCGTCTGTCTCTATGTCTCTCTCTCTCTCTCTCTCTCTATTTCTCTCTGTCTTTCTCTCTTTCCCCCCGTCTGTCTTTATGTTTCTCTCTTTCCCCCCGTCTCTCTCTCTCGTCTCTCCTTCCTCCTTTCTCTCTCGCTCTCTCGCCCCCCCCCCCCTCTCGTCTCCTCTCTCTCTCCTTTTCTCTGTCCTCTCTCTCTCTCTCTCTCTCTCACCCCGTCTGTCTCTGTGTGTCTCTCTCTCTCTATTTCTCTCTGTCTTTATGTCTTTCTCTCTCTCTCTCTCTCTCTCTCTCTCTCTCTCTCTCTCAGGTTAACTGGTTATGGGATTCATCACTGTTTTGCGCGCAGTATGATGGATCAGGATAACGAACGTGTCACTATGTTTCATAATTTCTATGCTGATTATTATACATTGGCGGGAATCGCCGTGGCAACAGGACTTGCACTGTGTCCAGCAGTGGGAATTATGGGACGTCGGGGAGGTTTACTTATGTTCATGATCATCACTGCACTGGCATCCTTACTGCAGCTCGGCCTGCTCAACTGTGAGCACACACACACACACACACACACACACACACAGAAAGAGAGAGCAGGGTCGAGCAGGGCGACGGTGATCTTATTCTTAGGACTTTATGGAGGACAGAGATGTGAGTGGAGATGTGGGTTTTGGGGCAGCAGGTGGATTTTAGAGAGTACCATTGGTTCATATGGTAGTAAAATTCTCTGAGAAGTTTATAGTTCTTTAGCTTGTTAGTGCTGATGGTCTCCTGGAGGTTTTCAGGGGAACTGCATTCTCAGCCAGGCAGAATTCAAGGGTTGTTGACAGGTCAGAGGTTAAAATGAGAAGGTCATTGACTTATTAAAGGGCTTTGGATTTGAAGGGGACATTGGGGTTAGTGGGAGTGTGAAAGTGAGACTGAGAGTGCGAATACTAGGTGAGACTGAGACAGAGTGGGGGTAAGACTAAGACAGTAAGAGTGAGACTGAAGGTGGAAGTGAGACGTAAAGTGGGAGTGACAGTGACAGAGTGTGACTGAAACTGAGAGTGAGACTGAGAATAAGAGTGAGACAGAGAGTAGGACTAAAAGTAAGACTCAAAGTGAGAGTGGGAGTGAGACTGAAGGTGTGACTGAAAGTGAAAGTGAGACTTGGAAGGAGAGTGAGACAGAGTGTGAGTGAGACTGAGACTTAGAGTGAAATTAAAAGTGAAGGTGAGAGTGACACTGAGAATGTGACTGAAAGTGGGAGTGAGATTTAGAGTGAGAGTGAGATTTAGAGTGAAGCAGGTTTATCCAGGAAGGCAAAGAAAAACAAAGTAATAACAGAAAAATGTAGTGACTGAACAATAAACAGAAAGGGAACAAACAGGAAGTGAATCAATCTGCATACAATAATAAGGAACAACAAGTAAAACAGTGATTATTGTACATTAATGTGTTTGATATCTGTGTGTGTGTGCGTGTGTGTGTGTGCGTGCGTGTGTGCATGTGTGTGTCGTGTGTGCGTGTGTGTGTGTGCGTGTGTGTTTATTCCTGATGGATTTAGTAATTGGAAAATACAGCGTCCAGCTTCAGATTGGTATGTTTTACTCCCTCTTTCTCTCTCTCTCTCTCACCACACACACACACACACACACCACAACAAGATTGTTATTTAAGGATTTAGAACTTAGATTTGGTTCTAGAACTACAGTTACAATTAAAAGATTTAGTCACATGACAGTAAGAACCCAAAAACACATTAACTGCATTTCAAAACCTGATTTAATAAATATGACAACAACTAATAATAATCCTGAACATCATATTTTATTTTACTGTAATGCACTGCGGAGTGACAAAGGGTTACAAAGTTTTAGCATACAAGTGTTTTAATACAGGCTAATCCTCTCTCTCTCTCTCTCTCTTCTCTCTCTCTCCCTCGTTCTCCCCTCTCTCCTCTCTCCTCTGTCTCTCTCTCTCTCTCCTCTCCGTCTCCTTTCTCTCCTCCTCTCTCCCTCTCTCCCTTCTCTCTCTCTCTCTCTCTCTCTCCTCCTCATCTCCGTCTCCCTCCGCCCTCTCTGCTCCTCTCTCTCCCTCCAGCCTCCCTCCTCCCTCACTTTCCCTTTGTCTCCTCTACCTCTTCCCATTCTCTCTCATCTCTCTCCTCTCCCTCTCTCTCTCTCTCTCCTCCCTCCTACCTCTCCTCCCCTCCTCCCTCCACCTCAATCTCTGTAATCTCTCTCTCGCTCTCTCTGGGCCCTCTCTCCTCTCTTCCTCTTCTCTCCTCTCTCTCTTCTTTCATCTCGCTCTCTCTGGATCTCTCCTCTGTCTCTCTCCTCTCTGTCCTCTCTCTCTCTCTCTCTCTCTCTCTCTCTCTCTCTCTCTCTCTCTCTCTCTCTCTCTCTCTCTCTTTCTCTCTCTTTTCTTCTTTCTCTTCTGTCTCTTCTCTCTCTCTCTCTCTCTCTCTCTGTCTCTCTCTCTCGTAGATCAGAACTCTGAAGTCAGACTTCCATGTGGCTTTCTCCATCATTGGCATGTTCTCCTCACAGGCTGTCAGCAATCTGAGTATCTTTTTCTGTGCAGAGATCACCCCCACTGTCATCAGGTGAGCTGATCCACACTCCACACGGCAGGCTGGAATGTACCATCATATATGCAATGGAGGGGAACAGGTCTTTATCATAAAATTAGCTCTTCTGATATTTAACAAGATTTTTTTGCTGTGGTTGTTAAAAGTTAAAAGCTTAAAATTGACTTGCATTTTTCAGTGTGGCTGCAGAATTGAGGCGTAAATACAACCAGTACACACACACACACACACAACCACACACACACCCACACTTTCAGCAATGAGTGTTGTGGTGACGGGGACAGAGCTCCCTCTCCTGGTGTGTGTTAAAATATTTTATATGTATTGCTGCAGTGATACTAAGTTTATATTTTATATATACATACTATAACTAACCTATAGTACACACTGTAACTAACTAACCTATAGTACATACTATAACTAACCTATAGTACATACTATAATTAACCTATAGTACATACTGTAACTAACCTATAGTACATACTATAACTAACCTATAGTACATACTATAGTACATACATACACTATAACATTACTATTACTATAGACCCTATGTACTACTATACAACCTATTAGTTACCTGTACTACTATAACTATAAATAGTAACCTATAGTACATACTATAATTACCCTATAGTACTACTATAATAACCTATAGTACCTACTAAGTACATAATTAACTATAGTACATATGTAACTACCTAACCTATAGTTACTATATATACATACTATAGTACCTATAGTACATACTGTAACTAACTAACCTATAGTAACATACTGTAATAACTAACCTACCTAACTACTGTACATACTATAGTGACTAAACTGATAGTACATACTGTAAACCACATAAAACTTATAGTACATACTATAACTAACCTATAGTACATACTGTAACTAACCTATAGTACATACTGTAAATAACCTATAGTACATACTATAATTAACCTATAGTACATAACTGTACTAACCTATGTAACTACATACTAAAGTACAGACTATAGTACATACTGTAAACTAACCTATAGTACACTACTATAATTAACCTATAGTACATACTATTATACATACTATAACTACTATAGTACCTACTGTAACTAACTAACCTATAGTACCATACTTGAACTAACTAACTACTATAACCTAAGTACATACTTTAACTAACCTATAGTCATACTGTAACTAACTAACCTATAGTACATACTGTAACTAACCTATAGTACATACTATAACTAACCTATAGTACATACTGTAATTAACCTATAGTACATACTGTAACTAACCTATAGTCATACTGTACATACTGTAGTAACTAACTAACCTATGTATACTGTAACTAACTAACCTATAGTACATACTATAATTAACCTATAGTACATACTGTAAATAACCTATAGTACATACTATAACTAACCTATAGTACATACTATAATTAACCTATAGTACATACTGTAACTAACCTATAGTACATACTATAGTACATACTATAACTACATACTAACTAACTAACCTATAGTAACATACTGTAAACTAACTATTACTGACCTGTAACGAACTACTTCGTACATACTTTACCTATAGTACATACTGTAACTAACCTATAGTACATACTATAACTAACCTATAGTACATACTGTAACTAACCTATAGTACATACTATAACTAACCTATAACAACTACCTATGTAACTATACTAACTATAGTACATACTGTACATACTGTAACTAACTAACCTATAGTACGTATAGTACCTTGATCTGAACAAATCAGTGACTGGCGTCTGTACGTGTGTATTGTGCTGATTAGGGGTGGAGGTCTGGGTCTGGTGTTAGCGAGCGCTGGATTTGGAATGCTAACTGCGCCTATCATGGAGCTACATAATCAGAAAGGCTACTTTCTGCATCATGTGATCTTCGCCTGCTGTACGCTCATCTGCATCATCTGTATCCTGCTGCTTCCAGAGTCACGTCACCAGCCCCTCCCAGAGTCTCTGTCTGAGGGTGAGGGCTACACCCGCCACCCCCTGCTGCCCCCCAACAAGAAACCTGCGGAACAGCTTCATCTGCTGCCCGGCCCTCACGGCCGCAACTTCGCTAACGATGAACACGCCAACAATCGCACTAACGACTTTTCCGGCATCAGAGACACGCCCCTGCGAGAGGTCGCTGTCTCCACTGTTGAGTCCACAGCTTCATCCACCATCGCCCCAGATGAAGATCCTTGTGAAGAACACGCTGAAATAAATGCTGTGAGACTAAGCGTTCTCAGGCATCATGACAACTCGATATCCACAGCATTGGATTCACTTCCGGATCTCATTGTTAATGCCCCGTCCCCTGATTCCTTAGAAACACCACCCTCTCATCAAACTAGCTCCTCTACTGTCATACTGGACTATGAACCCCCACCCATAATGGATAATAAAGTTGAGTCTTCAGAAGGTGTGTCTGTGGACCTTCCTGAACTTGTAAAACCTTCCACTACAAATGTAGCTCCAACTACACTTTCATTCTGCCCCCCTCCATCCTCATCCTCTCCTATAGACTCTGATCCTCTGCTTTTCCCACCTTCTCAGACAGGCTCCACCCCTTCAGAGCCTCCCTCACCAGCCATTTTAGATGAAACTGTGATTCGTTCGTTACCTCTGACTGTGACAGATCCAGTCCCACCTTTTAAAGTGGACTTAACCACATCTTCTCCAATAGACTCAGCTGTGGACTGTACCATTAGCCCTGGTAATGGGGGAGCTTCATCCTGACCAGTGGCAACATGATGGAAATGTTTCTTAAATCCTTAGCCTTTAGACGCTTCCCCTTCAGTTGCTGCTCTACTGACAACAAAGAAAGGGGCGGAGCCTGACAGCAGACATGAGCTTTAAATGGTGCTGCGTGGAAGAAACAGGTGTCAATCAAAAATCACACTGGATTTACTGCTGCTGAGTGATCGTGAAGTGAACAACTCCAAGTAGTGACACTAACATTTTACTGACAAATGATAAGAAATGGAAGATGTGGAACTGTCCGCATCCAAACTCACTGTAAACTAGTTTTAGTGTATTTTATTAGTGTGCTTTGTAAAAAAAAAAGTGCTTAATGAGATTTGCCCAAAGGGGAATTTTTTTTTGTAGCCAACACAGTCGCTAAGCAGTGTGCGTGTATGAGAGAGTGTGTGTGTGTGTGTGCCAAGATTCAAGTCTTAAAACCATCATACTTAAACCCTATACACTGAACTCCAGACTGCCCTAAACCCTGAGCAGTGGAAACACAGCTAATAATGTGTGGTGTGTGTTTCTAGTGACTGCAGGTCAATTGCTGGGATTGAGTATGACCTTGGGTTAACCCTAACCCGCCTCACTGTGGGTGTGAGTTTAAAAGATTCTCATGAATTACCAGTAAAGAACAAAGTCATCACATCCTATTAAGACATTAAATAATAACTAACTAGGGTTAGTTAACTCTTAACCACTCATTAAATAATAACTAACTAGGGTTAGTTAACTCTTAACCACTCACCCCCGTCTCTCCACCAAACCCCAAACTCTTAACTACTCACCCCCCATCTTTCCACCAAACCCTACACCTTAACCACTCACCCCCGTCTCTCCACCAAACCCCAAACTCTTAACCACGTACCCCGTCTCTCTCCACCAAAACCTTACACCTTAACCACTCACCCCCGTCTTTTCACCAAACCCTAAACTCTTAACCACTCACCCCCATCTCTCCGCCAAACCCTAAACTCTTAACCACTCAACCCGTCTCTCTCCGCCAAACCCTAAACTCTTAACCACTCAACCCGTCTCTCTCCGCCAAACCCTAAACTCTTAACCACTCAACCCGTCTCTCTCCACCAAACCCCAAACTCTTACTACTACTACTCACCCCCATCTCTCCGCCAAAAACCCCAAACTCTTAACCACTCACCCCCGTCTCTCCACCAAACCCCAAACTCTTAACCACGTACCCCGTCTCTCTCCACCAAAACCTTACACCTTAACCACTCACCCCCGTCTTTTCACCAAACCCTAAACTCTTAACCACTCACCCCCATCTCTCCGCCAAACCCTAAACTCTTAACCACTCACCACCCCCCGCTCCCCTCGCTCTCCTTACCAAACCCTAAACGCTTAACCACTCACCCCCGTCTTTTCACCAAACCCTAAACTCTTAACCACTCACCCCCATCTCTCCGCCAAACCCTAAACTCTTAACCACTCAACCCGTCTCTCTCCGCCAAACCCTAAACTCTTAACCACTCAACCCGTCTCTCTCCGCCAAACCCTAAACTCTTAACCACTCAACCCGTCTCTCTCCGCCAAACCCTAAACTCTTAACCACTCAACCCGTCTCTCTCCGCCAAACCCTAAACTCGTAGCCACTAATTAAACCCTAAATCTCCTGATCTGATCACTGAACCCTCTTCAAACAGGAGGGTCTTTAGAAAATTAGATGTTGCATCACTACTGAGAACGGAATAGTAAATACTAGATTAAACCCCAAACACTAAGCCCTAAATTTTAAACACTAAGCCCTAGATCCCTTGTATAGAAAAAAGGTCTAGTGTAATAACAGACTGCTAATGCAAGTCAACCCTTTGGCAGTGGATGTGTGTGTGGCTGTGTGTTTCTTTCCATGTCACATAATCACCATGGCAACAAAGCAAAGCATGTAAAACATGATGTTGAAGAAGCGAATGTAAACACCTGATGGGTTTTTCTAGGAATGTGTAAATATAAACAGTCACAGAGGGGGCGTGGCTACAGAGGAAGCAATAACAAATCTATTTACTGACATTTTACCACCATGTGAAACACTGACTTTATAGTGAGGAACTTCAGCTGAGCTTCATCTTCAATTATAATTATTAATAATTAATATTTATAGTAATTGATGTATTTTTCCCGACTATTAGCGTTTTCTTGATGACTTTAATACTTGACCTACAACCGAATTCCCAAAGTTTATTAAAAGTTTTTAAAAATGAAAACCAAAAGACAAAATCACGAGTCAATATTTTATTCCCAATAGGACATAGAAAACATAATGAAAGATTAAACTGAGAAATGATACACTTTTATCCACTAAATGAGTTTATTTAAAAATGTAATTCCTGTTAGACGTCACAGAAAAATTGGGACAAATTGTGAAAAACTTTAAAAACAACGTTCCTCAACATGAAAATTACACATATCAACATGGACCAGAAGCGCCGGCGTGGCCTGTGGACCAAAACTCATTTAAAATGGACTGATTTACAGTGGAAAAGTGTTTTATAGTCAGACGAGTACAAATTTGATATTCTTGTTGGAAAACACGGACGCCCTGTCCTCTGGACTAAAGAGGAGTGTGTCCCTTCCAGTGTGTTAATAGTGTTCAGTTTTAAATCCAGCGTCTCTGATGAGGACACTATAAATGCTTCTCTTCTTCCTAACCCTATTCTCTACATCCTCTTCACACAAACACTAACTTCATGTCCTCGTTTATCACATCCGTATACCTCCTCTTTACCTTCTGCCTGGTAGCTTTCTAACATCCTCCTATCGATATATTCACTATTCCTCCTCTGGACATATCCAAACCACCTCAATCTGGACTCCCTGACTTTCTCATCAAAACATCTAACATAATCCGTCCCCTGATAAACTCGTTCCTTATCCTGTCCAGCCTCGTCTCTCCCAAAGAAAACCTCAACATCTTCAGCTCTGCTATTTCCAGCTCTGCCACCTGTCTCTCTCTTAGAGCCACTGTCTCTAAATCATACATCATAGCTGTCTCACCACTGTCTCTAAACCATACATCATAGCTGCTCTCACCACTGTCTCTAAACCATACATCATAGCTGCTCTCACCACTGTCTCACACCACTCATAGCCGTCTCACCACTGTCTCTAAACCATATATCATAGCCGTCTCACTCACCACTGTCTCTAAAAAACCATACATCATAGCGGTCTCACCACTGTCTCTAAACCATACATCATAGCCGTCTCACCACTGTCTCTAAACCATACATCATAGCTGTCTCACCACTGTCTCTAAACCATACATCATAGCTGTCTCACCACTGTCTCTAAACCATACATCATAGCCGTCACCACTGTCTCTCACCACTGTCTCTAAACCATACATCACAGCCGTCTCACTCACCACTGTCTACCACAACGGCTCTAAACCATACATCACAACTAACTGTCTCTAAACCATACATGCTCTCACCACTGTCTCTAAACCATACATCATAGCTGCTCTCACCACTGTCTCTAAACCATACATCATAGCTGTCTCACCACTGTCTCTAAACCATACATCATAACTGTCTCTCACCCACTGTCTCTCTAAACCATACATCACAGCTGCTCTCTCACCACTGTCTCTAAACCATACATCATAGCCTCTCACCCAAGTCTCTAAACAATCATAGCTCACCCACTGTCTCTAAACCATACATCATAGCCATCTCACCACTGTCTCTAAACCATACATCATAGCTGTCTCACCACTGTCTTGCACACCTTCCCCTTAATTCTAGCTGATATTCTCCTGTCACACATCACTCCTGACACGTTTCTCCACCCGTTCCAACCTGTCTGTAGTCACTTCTTTACCTATTTTACACATTCTCCATTGCTCTGGACTGTCGACCCCGAGTACTTAAACTCCTGTACCTTCTTCACCTCTTCACCCTGTAATCTTACTGTTCCACTTCCCTCCCTTTCATTCAAACACATGTCCTCTGTCTTGCTACCACTGACTTTCATTCCTCTTCTCTCCAGAGCAAACCTCCACCTCTCCAGGTTTTCCTCCACCTGCTCCCTGCTCTCACTACAGATCACAATGTCATCTGAAAACATCACTGCTGAAAGGTGACATAGAGGGACATATGTCCCCCTCCAGACGACGTCTATTTCAGTAAAGATCTTGTGTATTTCAGCAGGACGAACCCACATACTGCAGCTATTCCAACAGCAGGAGTTTATAGTAGAAGAGTCCGAGTGCTGAATGAACCTGTCTGCAGTCCAGATCTTTCACCTGTAGAGAACATCTGAACATCATTTAACCAAAAATACATCAAAGACCACAAACTCTGCAGCACCTGGAAACTGGAATCAGACAAGAATGGAAACAAAGTCTACCACCAAAGCTGCAGAAACTCATACTCTCGATGTCCAGATGTCTTCAGAGTGTTTATAAAAGAAGAGGAAATGATACAGCATAATAAACACACCCCGTCCCGAATACTCTCAGACCTGCAGCAGGAATAACATTTAAAATGAGCTCAGTTAGTGGATAAGAGTGTGAAATTTCTCTGTTTAATCATTTCTTATGTTATTTATCTTTTATTGGGAATCAAATATTGACTTGTTGTGATTTAGTTTTTATTTTATTTAAATTCCAAAACTTTTCTGGAATTCGGGTTGTATTTGCAGAGCATAGTCTCAAATATTCTAATATTAATCTTGGCAGAATTTAACAAAAAAGTCACATGATCATGCCTGTGATTGGCTTATTGGCTTTGACATCATTTCTCAGTTTGACCCATAGATACCATTTATTCATCTACTTATGTGACCATTCCGTAAACAGACACAGGAAAGGGTAAAGAAACACACTTCCTCTTACACACTTCCACCCTCTTCCACCTTCATGAGCCTACTGAGGCCTGTGATTGGCTAATGTTGCCGTGATTGATGGGTGAGAAGGCGTTTGCCCTCGGATGGCTGAGGTTTGGTCAGGTTAAACTGGCCATGTGGAGGTAGTTTATAACACTAATAGTCAGGAAAGATTTTAGAAGTTAGTTTGAAATTATTTTAGAACAATTGCATCATTTTACATAAGAAAAAGTGAATAAAATGGATTTTTAAATAAAATTAGTTTTGCTAAATTAACAGAGTATTATTTTAGCAGCAAGAAAAGAAGCATTGGAAATATCTGATTAGCCAATGGTTTTAGCCAAACTTACACATGTGGTGTTTTTTCCTCTCAGTGCCATGAGGACAGTGTTCATGCGTGTTCATGTGTCGATTATAACGTTACTAATAAAGAGCAAACTCATGTGAAAGAACGCGACAATGAATGTGCGGTGTGTGCTGTGAGGTCAGTTATTAGCATGACAATTACATGTATGTGCAGGTAAGTTTTCCTCTTCACTTTAGCATCGTTAGCTTATATAAGAAAAACATAGTCTAAAATTCTGAAACCAAAGGAACACCAAATACTTTAGTAAACATGGGAAATGTCTATATATATATATATATAAAACTAATAACCACTAGTCAAATGAGAGCTGAACCAGGAGGGGGCTGTGACCTTAACTCCAACAACGTTTCTATTAGTCTGTGGAGAAATACAGGGACTCGACCCTGATCAGAGGTCAATAGCAGGTCATTTACCCCTTTACCCAGTGTGCTCTGTACAGGTATGAGATTAAATCCTGACTGATACATTTCAGAAACTTTCCTCTGTAGATTTAAGCGGAATTGCTGAGCTACAAACCTTTTATAGGCTCTAGAAGATGAATTAAAGAATTTACAGAGAGACCGTTTGCATTTGCACGTTAGTTAATGAACATTAAACACACACGCCGGTCTCAAAACATAGCCATGGTGCCCATGGGGCATTAACAGCTTTCTGATTTAAAACAAAAATAAAACCAAGATCATGTTTTCAGGACGCAGCCAATAAGTTTAAACCAAACGATTTTTATAAAACAGCAAATAAAAGTAATTATATGACATTCTTATCTTATCTAGTTTAAAATGTCAGTTGGAAGTGAAGTCCTCAATACTAACTGTGGGTCACTCCTTAAAGCTCTGCAGTGCTTTACTGCATCACTCTGCTCTCTTCTGATTGGCTAGGCTGTAGTGACATCATCACCAATCAGATTACAGGTTGCTGAATGAGCGAAGATCTGCATTGCTGCTGAGACTGAAGTGCATCAGTGTAAGGAGGGGCAGCTCCGGGTACACACTAGCACAGCACACACACACTTAACAATTACACATCGAGCATACACACACAGGCAACCAGCATTAACACACACAATTAGAAACTAACGCAGGGCAGAATGAGGGAGATTGTGCACATTCAGGCCGGACAGTGCGGAAACCAGATTGGTGCAAAGGTGAGTAACTCTCACACACACACACACACACACACACACACATTATTTGTGTGTATTTAACAGTGTTTTAGTAAATGGTGTAGGTTTTATGTCTTGTTGAGTTTAGAACTGGGACACAGTTGAGTGTGTGTGTTTGTGTGTGTGTGTGTAGTTTAAACTGATCTCTATGGTTCACATGGAAACAGTAGTTATAAATGCTGAAGCATCTCTCTACTGTAGCGCTGGGTGGAGTAAGGAACCTCAGAGATCAGGACACTGAGGACAGATAACACACACTCACACCTGTCTCACCATTTAACCTGTCTTACAGTTCTGGGAGGTCATCAGTGATGAACATGGCATCGACATAACTGGAACTTACAATGGAGACAGCGAACTTCAGCTAGAGAGGATCAACGTCTACTATAGCGAGGCATCAGGTCTTCATCATTATTACCATCATCATCATCATCATCATCACCAGCATCAGCATTTGGCAGACATTCTTATCCAGAGCAATATTTATTTCATTTATACAACTGATTAATTGGGGATTATGGGTCTTGCTCAATGATCCGGCAGTGGTAAATTGGTTGCACTGGGAATCGATCACACAATCTTAACAACTAGGCTACCACCTCCTCCACCATCATCATCACAACCATCATGTCATCTGGAGTCAAGTACTATTATTTATTTAGCACTTTTAACAATGGAGATTGTTTCAAATCAGTTTTTCAGAAACACAAAATACACAATATTAAACACTCGCTAACACTCGATTTAATTCACATTTGTAAATTTAGAGTCAACTAAACAATTCAGAGCAAGAAACCAAAACTCCATCAGCGACAGGATGAAGAAAAACCCTTAGGAGAAACCAGGTTCGGTCGGTGGGGATGGGGGGGGGCAGTTCTCCTCTGAGCAGATAAACCAGCAGGTTCTTCCAGACTGCAGTAAAGATTCGGTGGTTTTGTCCGGATGGAAAAACGAGATCAGTGAGAAACTGCCTTATTGTCTCCAGGTGCTGGGGGGCGACGGTGAGCTCGGAATAACAAAGAACAGACGTATGTTAGCGTAGATGCAGTTCGACTTATGATACACAAACACAGTGTGTGTTATTGGAGGTGTTTCCGGTTCCGGTTAATCTGATTATTGCAGTCTGATAATCCTTTAACGGATCTGATTAATGAAACTGTGTGTGTGTGTGTGTGTGTGTAAGCAGGTGTGTTAAGAGATGTGTCTTTAACCTAGTGTTAAACTGGCAGTGTGTGTTTCTGCCTCCCGAACAGTGCAGAGTTTTGGGTTCTAGATTAGAGAAGGTTCTGCCGCCTGCAGTTGGTTTAGTTATTCTGGGTTCTATCAGACTGTCTGAGTCCTGAGAGCGCAGTGGACGAGGAGGACTAGAATAGGATAAGAGTCACTCCGGTACTGAGGTACTAAACCATTCAGGACTTTAGAAGTAATGAACAGGATTTGATCATCTAGTGGATATTTAATAGGGAGTCAGTGCAGTGTGGACAGAACCGGACTAATCTAATCAGACTCTCGGGTTCTAGTAAGAACTCTCGCTGCTGCGTATTGGACCAGCTGGAGTTTGTTTATTAGACGTGCAGAACAATCAGACCAGTAAAGCGGTACAATAGTCTAATCTACAGGTCATAAACACATGAACTAAAATTTCTGCATTTGACCTCGAGGGCACAGGTCGTAGTTTAGATCTAATTATAAGATGATAAAATGCAGTTTTACTAATGTGAGAAATCTAAAGCTCTGAAAGGAAAAATTACTGACCAAAAGCACACCTGAGTTTCTAACTAACGATGAAGGGTTGACAGAGCGCCATCAAGTGTTAGGCAGTGATTTAGATTATTACAGAGAGATTATTATTAGAGAGACAGGTGGGCAAACAGACAGGTATTAAGAGAGACAGGCAACTGTACTGATAGTAAAAAAATAAACATTCTATTATTTTAATAAAACTCTAACCAGACTAAATGTTTGCACAGGTTCCACCCAGCTGATAATAGACCTTACTCTCTACTTGGGTTGATGATGAGTTATACTCTCCACACGGGTTCTACATGGTCTAATGATGGGCTCCACTGTCCACACAGGTTCCAAACAGGCTAATAATGGGCTCTGCTGTCCACATGGGTTTCACACGGGCTAAGTATGAATCCTACTCTCCAAACAGGTTTTACACAGGCTGATGAGCCACTCTCTGCACAGGTTCCACATGGGCTGATGATTTCCCTACTCTTTACATGGATTCCAAAAGGGCTGATAGGCTGTTCAGATGGGCTGATGATGTGCCCTACCCTCCACACACAGGTTGATAATGCACCCTACTCTCCACACGGGTTTCACATGGGCTGATGATAAGCCCTATTCTCTGCATAGGTTCCCACACGAGTTGACGATGGATTCAGTTGTCCAGATTGGTTCCACATAAGCTGATAATGGACTCTAAGCTTCACACAGGTTGATGATGAACCCTACTCCCCACATGGGTTCTACCCAGGCTGATGAATACTCTACTGTCCAGACGGGTTTCAAAACAGGCTGATAAAGGGCCCTAATCTCCACACAGGTTGATGATGAAACCTACTCTCCACATCGGTTCCACACTGTGATGACCGACTCTACGGTCCACACAGGTTACACATGGCTGATGATGGTCTCTACTGTCCACACAGTTTCAACATAGACTAATGATGGGGTGTATTGTCCACACGGGTTCCACTTGGGCTGTTGATGGCCTCTACTCTTCACATGGTTTTCTCACAGGTCGATGAGAGGCTCTACTGTTGACACAGCCTCCACACTGGCTGATGATAGGGTTTACTGTCTAGATGGGTTCAATATGGGCTGATAAAGGGCCCTAATCTTCACACAGGTTGATGATAAACCCTACTTACCACATGCCGTTCACACAGACCGATGATGTTCTCTACTGTCCACATGGGCTTAACATGGGCTGATGATGGGCTTAACTGTCCACACGGGTTACACATGGGCTGATAATGTGCTCTCCTGTACACACTGTTAAAGTGGAAGATCTGGCTTGTCCTGCTGAGAGCCATATCTTTGACTGAACACGTTTGGGATGAACTGGAACCTCTACTGCACCCTCACCCAGTGGAAAGGTTTTCAGTGTTCATTATAATAGTCAAGATATTAAATCTGTAATGAGACATCAACATGTACGTAAAGCTGTAAAGCCAGAACTTTCTGACCATATAGTGTATATTCACGCTATCTGAGCAGCCAGTTGGGCCATGTTTATCTTATGCGAGACCCAACAACTCTTATCTTTACATCCAGCTCTTTATTTTCTGCCTTCTTGTTAACTCAGGGGGAAAATTTGTGCCCCGTGCCATTCTGGTGGATCTGGAGCCTGGTACCATGGACTCCGTCAGGTCCGGTCCGTTTGGGCAAATCTTCAGGCCTGATAACTTTGTGTTTGGTAAGTTTCCGTATGATTATTAGAATTATGTACCATTTGTAGATCTAAGTGGTTTAAAAGTTTAAGTGATCGAATCAAAGCTTATTTAAATACAGGACAGAATAATAAGAACGGGCAGGTAACTAAAATAACTATTTTACATTGTTCCAGGTCAAAGTGGTGCCGGTAACAACTGGGCCAAAGGTCACTACACTGAGGGGGCTGAGCTAGTGGACTCGGTGCTGGATGTGGTACGGAAGGAGTCAGAAAACTGTGACTGTCTGCAGGGATTCCAACTCACGCACTCCCTGGGTGGTGGCACAGGCTCGGGCATGGGCACGCTGCTTATTAGCAAAATCCGTGAAGAATACCCTGACCGCATTATGAACACATTTAGTGTCACGCCATCCCCTAAAGTCTCAGACACCGTAGTGGAACCCTACAATGCCACACTGTCCATTCACCAGCTTGTGGAGAACACTGATGAGACCTTCAGCATCGACAATGAGGCACTTTATGACATCTGCTTCCGCACACTCAAACTAACTACGCCCACCTATGGTGATCTTAACCACCTGGTTTCTGCTGCCATGAGTGGTGTCACAACGTGTCTCCGTTTCCCAGGACAGCTGAACGCAGACTTGCGCAAGCTGGCGGTCAACATGGTTCCCTTCCCTCGCTTGCACTTTTTTATGCCTGGATTTGCACCTCTAACCAGCAGGGGGAGCCAACAGTACCGTGCACTCACTGTTCCTGAACTAACACAGCAAATGTTTGATGCCAAGAACATGATGGCAGCATGTGACCCACGACACGGGCGGTACCTCACTGTAGCAGCCATCTTCCGTGGCCGGATGTCCATGAAGGAAGTGGACGAGCAGATGCTGAGTGTGCAGAACAGGAACAGCAGCTACTTTGTGGAGTGGATCCCCAACAACGTTAAGACAGCTGTGTGCGACATCCCACCACGTGGCCTTAAGATGGCCGCCACCTTTATCGGGAACAGCACGGCCATCCAGGAGCTGTTCCGGCGAATCTCAGAGCAGTTCACCGCCATGTTTCGGAGGAAGGCTTTCTTGCACTGGTACACAGGGGAGGGGATGGATGAGATGGAGTTTACTGAGGCAGAGAGCAACATGAATGACCTTGTCTCTGAGTACCAGCAGTACCAGGATGCCACAGCTGAAGAAGCGGAGGAATATGAGGAAGACGAGGTAGAGGAGGAGGAGGATGTACGCCATGATGGCCACCAGGAGGTTCACCACTGAGCTGTCCCGATGTCACCTTTTAGTAAACTCTTGAATTATCATTCTAAACTAGCTAGGACGGGTAAATCTCAGCTATTTGTGTCTGTAAAACATCAACTTCTTCAGCAACTGATTTCAATTATTACTTCAGTTAATAAATTAAAACTGCTAAATACCAAACAACCAAAACTCAATACCCCAACAAACACCCCCGGCTTCAGTTACTGCTGGTTGGCTAGCTAAAATAATGGCGTGAACTAGCTACTGGGTAATGTTTAGCTAAACACAACCACTATTCTGCTGCAGTACTGTATGTTCGCAATGCTGCTTCTGTACAATCATTAACATTAAACAGAATTATGAATGAAATATTTTGCTGCAGACATTATGTGCTACAATAAATTCACCTGACTGCAGTGCTGTGCTTTCCCTTATTCATACATACTTACTCAGTTTTACACTCTCTGCCGAGGTTATGAGTGTAGTGTATGGGCAAAACTCTTCCCACTATGAACAGGTGACCAGACTGAACCTACACCAGTCACTGGAAGCGGGGCTCAGGGTAACTCAGGGTAACTGAAAGAAAAGGCTAAACATCATGATGAAATAGAACACAGTGTGTACATCATCACAGAAAGTTCAGAGTTAATAAAGTGACAGGAAATTAATAATGTATCAGACTCATTACTGATACATTTTTTTCATTTGTCTTCACAGAAATTTTCATGATCATTTGTGCGTTGGACCTTCAATGTTTTTTTTATTCTTCATGTTTTTTGTTCTTTTTGTAATACAGCAGATCATCAGATGTCCAGTGACAGAAACTCTGAACGCCGCTTCAGTGACACAATGACTAACAGGCTAAACCTGCAAATAATGCATTTGATTTGTAATGTACTTTTCTTTCTTACACAAATAAAAGCAGTAAAATACTCATTAGAAACAAGCCAAAATAAATGTGTCTTAATCAACTTTGTAAAGTGCTCCAAAGTTTGTGCATTTCTGATATCGAAGGACGTTCACTGGATAATTTTGGGGCTTTAAATGAAAAAGTTACACGGGTTGCATCAGTAAAAGTGATTAATGTCACCATCAAAATATAGCTGAGATTTAAACTATTGCAGAGAGGAGCACCCCCTATCTGTAGATTAATAACACTGCAGCATTAAACAATTCCTTTATTTTAGTGTAACCACACAACTAATCAAACACTTACATCTGAAACACACTGCGCTACATTAACACCATGCAGTTATTTCCTTTGTGTTTTAAAGCAGTGTGTGTTTCAGTAATAAGATACTTCTACAATAGAAATTATACAATTACAAAAAGACATTTTCCCCCTGATCCTCTGACCCCACAGCAGCTCCAAGATCTAAAATATCACTTCAGTTTCTGTATAAACATCTTTATTATTATAATCAATTAAATCTTCAGTCGTACCTGCAGCCACTGTGTTCAGATGAACTTAGTAAAAAGCAGGCCGGTAGATTAAAGCTACCGAGTGTGTGTTTTGGTTTAGTTTGTATATAAAGTGTGTGTGTGGAGTGTGTGTGTGTGTGTGCTAGTTTAGTGCATGTGCAGCAGATGCGTCACTGGATGAGGTTTCTGTACCACTGCTGCTGCGTCTGCTGTAACTCCTGGTGCTGTAATAGAAAACACACAAAGTCAGATCATCATTCTGTCTGATTAACACCACAAAAGACTTCCTGATGCCCAGAACTAGAACACTATTACATTCAGTCGCAACCTCACACCTTCTAACCTCAACTTACATCACCCTTATTTCCTAACGTTTGAGATTCCAGCTGCAATACAGATGTTTAATCAGCTCTCTCTCTCTCTCTCTCTCTCTTTCTCTCTCTCTCTCTCTCTCTGTGTTAAAGCTGCTGTAGAAATGTTTGCAGTTCATTAAATTGTAAATGGCAAATTTTATACTAGTGTTTTATTGACCTTTCATCAGGGCGAAGCTGCAGTGTGCGGTAAAGTTCAGCAGTGGAGGGCAGAACCACAGGGGCAGAATGCGGGGTAAGAAAACTGGACTGGGACACACTTCTGCCTGAGGAAACTGGAGTAGACACCAGTTTAGCTTCAGGTTCAGCATCTAAAACACACACAGACACACGAATATATGAAAAAATAGATGGTAAATGTCTCACAGAGATGATTGGCTGTGAGAGGTGGGGGAGGGGTGAAGGGTGTAACACTCACTGAGAGACGATTGGCTGTGAGAGGTCGGGGTGGGGTGAAGGGTGTAACACTCACTGAGAGACGATTGGCTGTTAGAGGTTGCAGGTCGTTTTCGCTCTATAAATGGCGTCATGTTGAGAAACTGTGTCTTCAGCCACAAAGCGCGATCTTCCTCAAACACCTTTCTCTGTAAAGAACACAGACAGAAAGAAAAAGTGAAAAAAAAGGAAGTGAGATAGAGAGAATGAGACAGAGTGAGACAGAAGAGGGTGAGACCTCGTGTCCCAGACGAATCGCTGCCTCAGTAAAGTTTTTTCTTTCCCTCTCAAAGGTTTGTTTCTGCTGGTTAAAGATTCTCCACTCATCTTTCAACCGTTCCTTCTCCTCCAGTGTGTATCCATCATTCAGCAGAGCCGCAGTGTCTTCATCACACGGAGACACCAACTGCTGCTTACACACGCACACACACAATAAATACACCTGGCCCAATGTGCAGTGTTTCTATAACTGCAGTGTGTGTGTGTGTGTGTGTGTGTGTGTGTGTGTGTGTGTGTATGCGTGTACCTGAAGTAACTGCTGTTGTGTTTGTATAAAATCTGTGCACTGCTGCAGTTCCAGTCTGACTCCATGCATGGCCTCTTCATGGTCCCTCCTGGAGATCACTTCCTCCTGACACACTGACACACACACACACACAGGTTTATAACCGCAGCATAACTTACATTAAAAGTGTGCAGTGAGTGTGTGAGGAAAGTGCAACGAGAGTTCAGGTGTAAGAGTTTGGTGAACATGTGGTAAACATGAAGGAAGTGGTAGCACAGTGATTAAGGTGTTGGACTGTTTGATTCCCAGCACCACCAAGCTGCCACCGCTGGGCCCCTAAGTAAGGCCCTTAACCATAAATCGCTCAATTAAGAACGTCTGCCAAACAGCATAAATGTAAAGTAATGCAGTGAACGTTTAGTGTGAGTTCAGGTGTGACAGTTCGATGAGCGTGCGAAGAGAGTACATGCTTACTCCTACACTGTTACTCTCGCAGTGAAAGTTTAGTGTGTTTAGTGGTGTTGGAGTCCGGTGAGAATTTGGGTTCGATGCGTGCGGTGACTGTACTACGAGTGTGGTGATAGTAACGGGCAAAAGTGTGGCAATTTCCTAGTGAGAGTTCAGGGCAAGTGTTTAGTGAGAGTCGCAAAGATTTCAGTGGGAGTTCTGTAATAGAGGTCAGCGAGAGTACAGTGAGTACGGCAAGATCAGTGAGAGTACAGAAAGAGTATGTTGAGGTCAGCGAAAGTACAGTAAGAGTACAGCACGGTCAGCGAGAGTACGGTAGAAGTCTGTGTTTTGTTCACCCTGTGTGTGTGTGTATGAGACTGAAGCCCTGTAGACAGGTGCACCTGGCCAATATCTGCTCTTTTCCTATCTGAAAATCACATACACCTTACGACCCAGCATCATTATTATAACACACACACCATGAGTGTCGAGTGTGTGCATGTGGTTCTTCAGCCTTCTCCACTGCAGACGGATGCTGTTGGTCAGCTGCTCTCGAGCATCCACACACAACTGCTCCAGATTCTCCTTACTGTACTCCTCACACTCATCTTCAGGCTCAGAGTTCACCTGACACACACACACACACACACACACACACACACACACAGTGAATAATCAGAGAAAATAGTTATAATAATAGGTGTGTGTTTGTGTGTGTACCTGGTCCAGACTGTCCTCTGTCCGGCTGCAGTGTGTTTTGGGGCTGAGAATCGATCTCATGTCCTTCTTCATGTACTGCAGCAGCATCTTCAGCTCAGTATTCTCCTGCATCAGAGCCTGCTGTCTGACCTCATAATCACTCAGCAGAGCTCGGTACATCTCACCCTCATGTCTGTTACACACACACACACACACACACACACACACACACACACACACACAGTTAAACCCTAGTATTGGGATGAACAGTAATAAAGTGATGTTCAGTAAGTTCAGTGTTTTACCTCGCCTCCATCCTGCTCGTCTTCCACATCCCTCTCTTCCCATCAGAGCGACTTACACAGTTCACCACATCGATAGCTAAAGGAACACACACACACACACACACACACAGATTTAGAACATTCTTATGTACTGATCCGGCAGTAAAGAGAACAGGAGATTCGAGTGTGTACTAGCATTTGTAGGTATTTATTAGCGTGTTAGCATGTGTTAGCGCTGTGCTGTTACTCAGATTTTGGTGTGATGTACCGAGTTTTTTGTCCCTCTTGTCCATCAGTAGTTGGTTCAGACGCTCCTTCAGTTTAACACACTCTCTCTCTCTGCGCTTGGCATCGTGGCTGTACTGAGTTGCACGACTGGCGACAATACTCTGGAGTTTCTGTACCTGTCAGTGAAGGCACACACACACACACACACACACACACACACACACACACACACACACACACACACACACACACACACACACACACACACACACATTTACATTTGGAGCATTTGGCAGATGCCCTTATCCAGAGCAACATACAATATTCCTTTAAGGGGGTTAAGGGCCTTGCTCAGGGGCCCCAACAGTGGTGGTTTGGTGGATCTGGGAATCGAACCCGGGTCCTCAAGTTAATAGTCCAACAACTGAACCACTGCGCTACCACTTCCCCACACCACACAATCATTACTTGTACTTTTTAATAAACATGCGTTTTGGCGTGAGGTGATTGAGAGACTCACTTCCTCTTTCTCAGACTTCAAGCAGCTCTGCAGAGTTTTGATCTTCAGATGCAGCTGACGTTCACCTTCATGAAGACCAGAGTTTCTCCCTGCGTGTGTGCTCCAGCTGGTCCTATTACACAAACACAGTGTGTAGTACGGTTGTGTAGTGAAGAGTAGTGTATGTGTAGGTGAAGCTCAGTGAGTAGTTTATTGTAGTTGTGTAGTTTTAGGTGTGTGTAGAGTGGGTAAAGCGCAGTGTGGAGGGTAGAAAATGGTAAGCGTTGTGTTGCTTGGTCATGTGTCTCGAGTTGTTCTGTTAGTGTAAGTGTGTAGCTGTTGCAGGTTGTTGTGTTGCAGGTTACTGTAAAGAACGGTGTGTAGTGTTGTGTAGCTGTGCGTACTTTGAGCCGAGAGTTGTTGTGTGTTGCAGGTTACTGTAAAGAACGGTGTGTAGTGTTGTGTGTAGCTGTGCGTACTTTGAGCCGAGAGTTTGTTGTGTTGCAGGTTACTGTAAAGAACGGTGTGTAGTGTTGTGTAGCTGTGTGCGTACTTTGAGCCGAGAGTTGTTTGTGTTGTTTGTTGTGTCAGGTTACTGTAAAGAACGGTGTGTAGTGTTGTGTAGCTGTGCGTACTTTGAGCCGAGAGTTGTTGTGTTGCAGGTGTTCAACATCACTGCAGCTCTTCAGTTGACGCAGTTCGAGTTCCTGCAGGTTGCGCAGCTGTTTCCGCTGCAGCTGGAGGAGTTCATACAGCAGGTTCAGCGCAGGTACAGCACTCAGAGCAGGACAACCATCCCGAGACTCCACACACACCCCGCACAGACCCAGAGAACTGGCCTCCTACACACACACACACACACACACACACACAATCACCTGAACACCAACTGACAAATAAATGTTTATATTTTTATACACGCACACACAGCCGAACACACACACAGCCGAACACACACACAGCCACACACACACACAGCCACAGCCACCCGCGCACACACACACCTGATTAATGTAGGTGACACACTGTGGGATGTTGTCCTCTGTACAGAAGGCGCTTAGCACACTGTAGGAGTGTGTGGAGGGGAGTGTGTGTATGTGTGTTTGATGGGACACACTGATGTGAGAAATGCTTGACAGGTCTTTTGAGTCTGAAACACACACACACACACACGAGAAATCCAGGGGGCGGAGCCTCACCTATCAATAATAAGGACAATCACGGACAATCAACGACGACGTGCAGTGCTGACAATCATACTGACTGAAGGGGGTAAAAACTTATGACAAATCTTTAATTTAAAATTAACTTGCAAGGACTGACCCAATAAATGTGTATGTGTGTGTGTGTGTGTGTGTACCCAAACAAGGATCTGACGTCATCATTACAGTCGCCTGTGGAGTCCATCGATCCCCCATCTCAAACATAAAGGCAAATCAATCCTGACACACACACACACACACACACACACACACAGAGAGAGAATATCTGTTTGAAGTACAAAGCTTCTATAAATGTTTGATCTTTCCGTATTTAGCTTTTCATGTTTAATGTTTATATAGCTGACACTTGCGCGTGCGCAATGACGACTGTGTTGTGTGTATGTGTGTTAACTATGATGCTAAACCAACAGCAGGTAAAACTTACCTGAAAGTGATTAGTTACACATCCTGTTCTCTCTCTCTCTCTCTCTCTCTCTCTCTCTCAATCACTCACTAACACACACTCACACAAATAATCTACTTAACGGACAGATCATCTTTAGCTTTGGCTGCTATTTTAGTTTAGCAGTAAATACAACCGGAACCAGAAACAGGGCGGTGATGTAATCCAATCGCTACCTTCAGTTTAAACATCCTTTCTATCAGGAATATTTAATTAAGAAAAGTTTTCAGAAGGTAAACTTTATTTATCTACTTTAAATCTTATCTCTGTAAAATAAGCTAAGCTATGCTAATAAACTGACCGATGCTAACCTGTTAGCGTTAGCAGGCAGGTGCGTTCCTTACCTTCAATTATTTGTCCGTGAAGCTAAAGCGCTGTATTTAATCATATTCACATTAACACGAAAATTTAAACGAAATTTGCGGATATTTAAAATATTTAAATAAGATTAGATATTTGTTTATTTGTGTGAACCCGCGAGCTACAGGTGTTTAGCCGCCGTTAAACAGGTCGGTTTGAATCACCTCAGTTTCCTCATAAACACTAATCTCTCCATTCATTGGTGCGACCGTCACCTGGCAACCAGAATACGACTTTCTGATTGGCTTACATTTACAGCATTTAGCAGACGCTCTTGTCCAGAGCGACGTACAAGAAGTGCTTTGAGTCACATCAAAAACATCACAATGCTGATAATAGTTCACAAAAACCTGTTGAATAGAGTAAGGGGGGGTTTTTGGGGGTTTTTTTTTAATGTTTTTTTTTTTTATGTCGAGAGCAGATTTTTAAGAAAGAGATGAGTTTTCAAACGCCTCTTGAAGACAGTCGGTGTCTCTGCTGTTCTGACATTGATGGAAGTTCGTTCCATCATCTTGGTGCCAGAACAGAGAAAAGTCTTGAGGCAGACCTACCTTGTGTCCTAGGGGACGGTGGAACAAGCCGAGCAGTACCTGTGGATCTGAGAGAGTGTGGTGCGATGTGAGGAGTGATGAGTGTTTGTAGGTAGGAGGGTGCAGCTCCGTTTCTGGCTTTGTAGGCAAACGTCAGTGTTTTGAATCTGATGCGTGCAGCTACTGGGAGCCAATGGAGGGGGCGCAGCAGTGGAGTGGTGTGTAAAAACTTTGGTAGGTTAAAAACAACACGTGCGGCTGCATTCTGAATCATCTGCAGAGGGCGAATTGCACTCAGAGGTAGGCCTGCCAGGCTTCTATGAGCCACGCCGTTTAAACTGGACACAGAAACAGTTTTAAAGCGTGATTTACATCACAGGTTTTATATTGTTGAAATTATTCTTCTTTATTTAATGAAGATCCATTTATCTCTTTATTTTACACTTGTTTTCTGTACAGTAAAATCAATCATGAAATCAAAAAAGAGTGACAGATTAAAAAAATGACTACAAAATACCCACAATGCACTGCAGCCCGACTCCAAAACCGGAACTGTTTAATAAACATAGTTAAACCAACATTTCACCCAGGAACCCATCCCACAAATTCCACAGTGCAGTTCAGAGGAACAGAAAGACAAACATCTCAACATCAGTGTGGAACATCTGCACACTCAGACATGAATATCTGCAGATCAGAGAACGCCTCCTCATCCTGCTGCTGCTTCTATACACACACACACACACACACACACACACACACACAGAGGCATGAGCTTAGGAGGAACCTGACAGAAACAGCAGCTGGTGTGTGTTTGTGTGTGTGTCACCTTGATGAGTTCGTAGGTGTCTGTGATGATGGCGATGAAGAGGCTGAGCACCATGTAGGTGAAGATGGAGATGAAGCTGTAAATGTAAAACCTGCTGAAGATCCAGATCACAGCGCTCTTCACCCTCAGCTTAGAAAAAGTGGAATAAACTTCATCTCCATTAATTATGGACAATAAACAGTACGCTGCAGTGTGGAAGGACTGGAACTGCCATTTACACACACACAGGCTTAAATTATGTGTGTGTATGATTGGTGTGTGTGTGTGTGTTTGTGTGTGTGTGAAAGAACACTGACATTTTGATGATGAGGGCCGAGAACAATCCAACCACAGAAACAGTAACTGAGATAAATCATCAGCGCACAAAGAGAGAAACGCAGAATGCTGGGACACACCGCCCTGACAGTGAGGAGCAGGACCTACACACACACACACACATAGATGAGGGTAAGGATAAGTGTGTGATGGTGTGTGAGCTTGTGTTTGTGTATATTATGGGATTGCTTGTACATTATATTTCTGGAAGAATCCGAGGTAACGTAGAATTCCAATCCACACCAACACAGTTGCCGTCCCCAACAAAACACTGACAACTGTATAGTTAGAAAATTGCTACACACACACACACACACACACACACACACACACACAAAGAAAGAAGGAAAAAGAGAATAGGGTGCAACAGGTCAATGTGGTCTGATGATGATGATGTGTGTGTGTGTGTGTGTTACCTTGGTCAGTATACAGATCTTCAGTATAGATGCTGTAACTGAGAGGACGTCACTAATGACCGTTAAAATGTTCCAGCCATTAATGAACTCCATTCTGTCTGCGGATGTTAACGACTTTCCTCGTTTACTGATAACGAGCGCAGTGTATTCCTAAAGAAATCCATTAATCATTAGTCACACAACCTTTACACACTAATCACACAACCATTACACACTAATCACACAACCCATACACTAATCACACACTAATCACACAACCATTACACACTAATCACACAACCATTACACTAATCACACAACCATTACACACTACTCACACCAATCACACAACCAATACACAATTTACACACTAATCACACAACAATTACACTATTCACACACTAATCTCACAACCATTACACTAATCACACAACCATTACACACCAATCTTACAACCATTACACACTAATCTTACATTAGTTACCCAATAATCACACAACCATTAACACTAATCAAACAATTATCTCACATTAAATCACACACTAATCACACAACCATTACACTAATCACACAATAATATCACATTAAATCACACACACACACTTATCACACAACCATTACACTAATCACACAATAATATCACATTAAATCACACACACACACTTATCACACAACCATTACGCTAATCATACAATAATATCACATTAAATCACACAATAATCACACAAACATTACACTAATCACTCCGTCATTTACATTTATAGAATTTGGCAGACGTTCTTATCCAGAGCGATTTTCTCTTTTATACAATTATGCAATTGGGCATAAAGGGCCTTACTTAGGGGCCCAGCAGTGGAGACCTGTTTGTGCTGATAATCGAACCCACAATCTTTCAATTAGCAGGCCAACACCTTAACCCCTGCGCTACCACTATCCACAGGCATCACACACTAAACATAAACTAATTATGCAGTCATCAAGCACTAATCACACTATTATCATGCAATAATCAGTCATCATAAACTAATCACAGTCATCACACAAGAATCATACAGATGAGGTAATGAGGTGGTGACTCACGGCGAGGAGACGCATGCCGGTGTTTAATGAGCGCATGCAGAGGACCAGAGAGAACAAACACACGACAATCACTAGCGAATCAAACAGCACCAACACCAGAAAGTGACTCACTGCATCTGCACAAGAAACAGATTATTGATTAACATATTTACTACTCATTAACATATTCACCACTTATTAACATAAAACCAAGTCATTAACATATTTACTACTCATTAACATATTCACCACTTATTAACATAAAACCAAGTCATTAACATATTTACTACTCATTAACATATTCACCACTTATTAACATATAAACCAAGTCATTAACATATTTACTACTCATTAACACCATATTTAACATAAAACCAAGTCATTAACATATTTACTACTCATTAACATCAGTTTCCAATAAAATATTTACTATTTATTAAGATATTCGCTACTCAATAACATATGACTTAGTCTTATATTAGGCGTATTTACTACTAACATATTCACAATTTTTAACATGCGACTTAACATATTAATTACTAATTAACCTATTTATTACTTATTAACATATTTACTACTTATTAATAAATCCATCACGCATTAACATATTCATCACTCATTAACGCACTGAGTTTTATTTGCCCCTGGCTCAGTTTTTACCCCTCGTTAACTGTTTTGTAGTGAACTGCTGATGGACTCACTGGATCCAGACAACTGCACATCTGCACACACATTCAGCTGAACATTGCTGTGCAGGGACACTTTTATCTGTCCGCTGTGCACACTGTTATCAAACACCACCTGTAACACAACAACAACATCTGTAACACATTATCTGTAGCACAGAAACAACATATGGAATGTTTTTTAACATCTGTAACACAACCACATCTGTTATACAACAAGATCTTTACCTAAACATACAAATCTGTAACATATTTTTAACATCTGAAACACAACAACATCTGGAACACAACTTTAACATCTGAAGTGAATAAAAGTCTTTTATTTACAAACACTGTAATAATCACACACTCTAATTCTGACTCCGCCCTCAGACAGATGTTACTTTTTAAGGAAGCGTCTAAAGTCATCTTTAGTGCTGAAGAATAACAAACCATCAAATAATAATCTGCAGTAACATTGAGGAGTAACGTTTCTAAGACTTACGACCATAATCAATACACACACACACACACACACAAACACACACTTGCCGTAACACTGAAGTTGTAGCAGTCAGGAAGTTCATCATGACGAATGGTCTGTAGATTAATGGTTTTAATCTTCATGTAAACATTCAGAGATAAAAGTCTGAACAGAATTAAAGAACAGACAGGATGATGAGCTCAGATTTACACTGAATGGCCAGAAGTTTGTGGACACCTTCACCAGCAATCTAAACTCTTACACTCGTCCAAAACATCTCTGTATGTCGTATTATTCCGTTCTTCCTTTAGTGGAACTGGGAGACTCGAACCCTGTCCCAGCATGACAATGTCCCTGTGCACAAATCCTCTGATCTACATGAAGACATGCTGTGTTCTGATTGGAGGAGAAGAACTCTCATGTCCTGTACAGTCCTGATTCTGACTCCACCCCTTTAAACTGAACACCTTTGGGATGAACTGGAACCCCGACTGAACCCCAGACCTCCAAACCTCAACATTAGTGTCTGATCTCACTCATACTATTGGAAGTGAATGATCAGATTCACACAGTCACATGACCCCCACAGTCACATGACCCACACAGTCACATGACCAAATCTAGTGAAAAACCTGTAGCTACACTAGCTTAAAAAATAATTGGCAAAAAAGCAATTTATCTGCACAAATAATAACGCAAAATACAGTTCACTGATGTATAACTGTGTACAAAAGTTTCTGAATGTTTTAAATTGATGAGTTTATTGTGAGTGTTACAAACCGCAGAACGCGATAATGACTGATTGTTTGTTATCTTCACGTTTTTGTGTGTTTTTATTCAGAAGTTTAATTAAAGTTCTCACCGTTTGAATTCCAGAGAAAAGTCACTGATGTTGACGGGTTTCATGGCATAAACATGAACACATTCTGTAACACACAGTTAAGATAAAGTAGAACTTAACTGTGATCAGCAGCACCTCCTGCTGCAGGTGTGTGCAGATGTTACCTGTCTGCACATCTGGCCTGATACTGACAATCTGATTTTCAGGTAAGTTTATCTGATGAGTGTAAATCCTCTGGCAGAGTGTGAGGGGCGTGTCGGTGCTGTTGATCCTCTGAAACGCGTAATTCCCCACACTGACCTGCCGCAGGGTCAAATACTGCTCACACACACACACACACACACACACACACACACACACACACACACTAGTAGGAGATGGAGCTTACACCAACACTGTCTTGTGTTCTGTTTCTGATACGTCAGTTGTGTGTGTGTGTGTGTTAGTGTGTGAGTGTGTTACCCTCATGATGATGTAATTGATGTGTTCCTGCACTTCCTGTCTGGTGTAAAGTGCGTAATTGTCTTTTTGCTGCTGGTAATTTTTCAAAAAAAGCTGTTTAAAGGAAGTGAGATTTTCCTCTCTGAAGATAACACTCATCTCATTACTCAGACCAAACCACACCAACTGATGACCACACACACACACACACACACACACACACACACACACACAGAGTTAATAAACACACATTAAAGTAAAAACTACACAGCGTCAATATACAACGCATAATGATTACACACACATACAAACACACACACACACACCTACACAGACACACACACACACCACGACACAGACGCGCACACACACACACACACACACACACACACACCACGACACAGACGCGCACACACACACACAAACACTCAGACACACACACACAGAGTTAATAAACACACATTAAAGTAAAAACTACACAACGTCAATATACATTGCATAATAATCATACACACAAACACACACACATACCTTGACACAGACACACACACACAGACAAACACACACACACACAGATGAACACAGACGAACACGCACCTACACAGACACACACAGATGAACACACAGACGAACACACAGACACACACACACAGACAAACACATGCACATATAAATACACACACACACACACACACAGGTGGGTGTTGGTTCTACCTGTATAGTGATGATGGTGATCTTGGTGAATTGAAGGAGGAGGTTTATTGGTTTGCGTCCTCCAGCGCGATGTTTCTCACACGGACTCATAAAAAAATATTTTAATTTTCTTCTAAGTTGAAATTCTGGAGGATTCACACACACTGACGCCATCCCGCCATCCCAACACTGAAAATGTGTGTATCTGTGTGTGTGTATCTGTGTGTGTGTTTGAGGAACTAAAACATTGATTATAAAGTCAGATTTTAAACTGGCAAAACCAGCCACACACACACACACACACACACACACACATAGATGTAAAGATACAGAAGAGACCGTGTCTTTCTCTCTCTCTGTTTCTGTTTCTCTCTCTCTTTCTGTCTCTCTCTGACTCTCTGTAAGTGACATTCTTTAGTTAGGACAGCCAATTGAGCAGTGCAGTGTTGAAGGTTGTTGACGTTATAGTGCTCCTGTCCTTTGCTCCCGTCTCCGTTTCATGATCCTGCCCCATTCCTGTCTCCTGCATTGTCCCTGTTTCTGACCACTATTCGTGTCTCATTCCTGCCCCATCCCTGTTTTCTGCTTCCCCCCTGTCCCCTGCCCCATCCCTGTTTCTTGTTGTGTCTATTGCCTCTGCCCCTGACCTTCTGCTCCTGTCTCCTGCCTGTCCTCTGTCTTATTTATTTGGCGCTTTTTATCAATAGTGATTGTGAAACCAAACCTCCATCTGTGGTCTTGTCCAGATGGCCATTTAGAAGACACTGTGTCTTCTGTCTCTGGGGCAGGTCTGATTCTTGCCAACCATAAAAGGGTGGGCAGACAGATATCCCAAGTGGGCAGGTTTTTAGGGTGGAGTTAAGGAGACACTCAACTAATTAAATGATGGAATAGCAAAGATATTGTTGTACTAATATTCGTACATAGTCGGGTCAACTGGAACCAGGAAACACCACCAATAACACACACACACACACACACACACACAGTTTCATTAATCAGATCCGTTAAAGGATTATCAGACTGCAATAATCAGATTAACCGGAACCGGAAACACCTCCAATAACACACACTGTGTTTGTGTATCATAAGTCGAACTGCATCTACGCTAACATACGTCTGTTCTTTGTTATTCCGAGCTCACCGTTGCCCCCCAGCACCTGGAGACAATTAGGCAGTTTCTCACTGATCTCGTTTTTCTAAACGGCCATCCGGACAAAACCACCGAATCTTTACTGCAGTCTGGAAGAACCTGCTGGTTTATCTGCTCAGAGGAGCTCCACCTCACCGCTCACAGGGTTTTTCTTCAGTCAGGGCGGAATCTGGATAAGACACCACAGCAGACCCTCAGAACTATGCTTAAGCTCTTCCAGTGACACCAGGAGAAAAACCCAGCATCAGGTGGTTTCACAGCTGTAAACTCATTTAAATTAATTAAGAATTAAGTTCTAATGTGTAAACACTCAATAGGGGATGGGTTGAGTGTGTATTAATTCAGTGTGGTGATAAAGATGGTGAAGAACATGATGATGACGGTGCTGATGATGGTTATAATGATCATCTCTGCTGTGTAATGAGATGCATCTGAGAAGGTTTTACTGTAGAATGTGAAATATTTATCTGCTTCCACACATCAGTCATGTGATTAACCTGAGCTGCGGTTTAGATCCAGTCTGCACACATTCACCACATAGCCGTGGATCTAATCAGCAGAGGATCCGCCCCCCAGACTCCGAGAAGAAAGACTGAAATAAAGATGACTGAGGATTTAAATCTGGTGTAAAATGTATTAAATCTTTTTATAAAGATTTAATCACCCTAATAAAATATAGCAAAATCCCGAAAGCTCACTTCCTGTGTAGTTTCCACATAACCTGCTGCCCTCTGCTGCCCAAACTGCAGCAATGCACAATAAAACCTTTAATATCTGATCAACTCAATACTCATCAATACCAACTGCACTTTAATACTTCAAAATAAAATAAAATTAAAAAATAACCCACTTTAAAATATGACAAACATTTAACAGAAAAAAGAAAATAAATTTCTATGAGTTTAACTGAGAACCATTGAGGAGATTTATAAAGTGTCATGTTTCTGAGTGAACGTTAAGTTCTGTAATATTTTTACACTCATCTTCAGACACACACACACACACACACACACACACACACACCACTGTACATCAGGCTTCATAATAATAAGTAATAAGATCTTTGATTAGTCTGGGATTCGTCTGGAATAAATCTGGAATGAGCTCCGGATTTAGCGTTGGATTTGTCTGGGACTGTTTTGGGATTAGCTGTTGCATTTGTCTGGGATTATGACAAAAATAAATCTGGGATTTGTCTGGGACTGGTCTCGGATTAGCTCTGGGATAAATCTGGAATTAGTTTTAGGATTTGTTTTTTCCCCCAGGATGTTTATGATCCCCTGCCCCCCCGTGAGTCCTCGTGTGAGTCATGAGAGAAGTCATATTACACTCTAATTTAAACATGTACTCCCTCACACACACACACACACACACTTTACTTCATACATATTACCTCAGATTATTATCTTAAACATTACTGTGGACACACACACATTACTGCCAGATTAAACCTTTATCCTGTTCAGAGTTACAGCCAATCAGGAAAGTCCTAAAAACAGACACACTTCTGGGCAGTGTATCAGGAGAAACTGTGATGAACCCTAGTGAGGATCTGTGTGTGTTAATAAACTCAGATTCTTAGATACTCAAAAAGTCCATCATCCTTCATTTTAAATGTAACTTACACTTCAGTGCAGAAGTTCAAAGCCTGGTGGTGACAGTGTGTGTATGTGTGAGATCCATGAGGGCATTGAGCAGAGCGTGTGCTGTGTTAGAATTCTCAGAGCACGCTGTTAACTGATGAATTTATGGAACGGGAACGCAGTGGAAGGAAGTTAGCATCCCCGCTACTTCCTGTGCTCCCACAAGCACCTGCTTCTGTATCCTGGTCTTCCACAGTGACCTCATCAGGAAGGGGCGGGGCTCCAGGTTCACCAGGTTTGGGAAGGCTGGAAGACGTTTGGCGAAGACTTGTAGCGCCGCTAACCAGCACGCAGTCCTGACCCCTGGGACAATTGACTGTGAGGGACAGGTTCATGGAGCTGCTCATCACTGAGGAGGCGGGACTTCCTTCTCCATCAGGGTGGAGACAGACGGTGGAGCATTTATCATACAGGTCTGATTTCGAGAGATCGTTACTGACACCACATAAATCCTTTATTACAGAGCTGGACACACCTGCTGCTGCAAACACACACACGCAACCACACACACACACACATACAAATTGAACACACAAGTCATCCTGCTCTGCTGATCTGAACTTCAAACCAGCTGCTGCGCATATGTGTGTGTGTGTGTGTGTATTACCTCTAAGTGCCTCTATCTTCTCGTTCTTGCATCTTTGCACCTCGTCTGTGATTTTGTGGATGATGAAGTCGAGTGTTCTCAGGTGGATGATGGACTCAATCAGTGTGTCCAAACCTAGTGGATTTTCTGCGATGAGGTCCAGTAATTTCCCGGCGCGTTTTCCGCGAGTGCTCCTGCAGCCGATCTCCTCGGTGTCCTCTCGCGTCAGGATCTTCTTGGAGCGAAGATAGTCAAAGTGTCGCTCTGCAATCAGCTTCTCCACCAGGTATGGACGGAGAGATTCCAGAGCCTGAGAATACATCACACACACAGACACACACAGACACACACAGACACACAGACACACACACAGGACACACAGACACACACAGACACACACAGATTGGGTCTGTCAGTTTTTACATTAATCAGAACATTGTCATATTTAGAAAATTTCCTAAATAAATTAATAAATACATTTAGATAAAGTTGATATTGTACTTAAATGTGGAAATATTTGTTTATGTTCACAGAATGACATTATGATGGTTAGTGAAGTGGGTTAAGTTGTGATAGAAAGACGGTTTATTGGGATTGTCAGATTTGCTATCAGTCTTATTATTTTCTTCAAAACATGTTTTGTTAAATGATTATAAACACTAGCACTTCATTGTGGCCCCGAGGTGTGTGGCCCGAGCCCCGAGGTGTGTGGCCCCGAGGTGTGTGGCCCCGAGGTGTGTGGCCCCCCCCGAGGTGTGTGGCAGGCGGGGTTGACTTCTTTGTTGTTAGCGTGTTTGTAACTATACACACAGTGTATCCACCTTATTGTTAATGATTATTTACATTTGCAGCATCTGGAGCGACATACAATATTCCTTGTTATACAACTGAGCAATTGGGGGTTAAGAGCCTTAATCAGGGGCCCAACAGTGGTGGCTTGGTGCAGCTGGGAATCGAACCCGGGTTAATTAATAGTCCAACAACTTAACCACTGCGTTCCCACTTCCCCCAATCAGCAGTGATTCTATTGACTGCTGATTAAGTGGTTTGTGCTGCGCTGAAATAATGAGTCAGAAAGTCAAAATGATCAGATAAAAACTGAGAATAATGACTCGCTAATCATTGTTTGAACACAGCACGGACGTTTCCAGAGTAATTACTGTAATATTAATACTAATAGTGTTTATGTTAATGTAATGTGCAAATACATTAAAGCCTAATTTTATCTAAAAAATCAGAAATGATATTTATAAAGCATTAATTCAATGTATTTTATTTATCAGCGCTATTTATTTATAATCTATTGTTATTGGCACTTTCAGGAGCCGATCTGATGGCCGTGAACAGCAGGACAGTTTATATTAATCACAGAAACAGAATTCAGATGTTTCTTATATTTCCTATGTTTATTTTATTTTATTTCTTATGTTTCTTATATTTGTGGTTTTTCCTTTCGAGGATGGAGGAACTTTATGAATGAACGTTTCTGATGTTTTTACAGGGTCTCTGATTAATAGACAGAAATGAAATAAACCTGATTTAAAGTTTCGCTGTTTAAAAAACATCAATGAATGAAATGGATTTAATAATAATTTAATGTAGAATAAATGATTCACTTTAATGTGAACAAATACTATTTTTATTCAGTTTTCATCATTAGAATGACATTATTTTGAGGTGCTGCTGTACGGGAACTTTCTTGTTAAGTTTATATATTTTTATAGTTTGTATGTTTTTGGGTTAGAAATTTCTCTTTTTTTTTACATTTACAGCTGATTTTACTGTTAAATCGCTTGATTTTCAGCTCCTTTTAGTCTTAAGATGTTTTCTGGCTTTTACCTTTAAACCACGGCTCTTTAATGACTGAATATCTGACTATAAATATAGTTATATTAGTTATAATAATTGTTTTTAATAATAATAATAAATTCACTGATGTTTATTGACTTACGTTTTTTTTCACTTCCGCCATTTCATCTTCCGTCAGGTGATGAATCTCCATTCCGTTCCACCTGATTAAAATCTATAATCCAAACACAAACAAATAATTAACAATAATAAATTCCGCTTAATTCATTTAAATAAAACATCTAACTAAAGCGCTTTACTGTTAAACTTCATTAAAAGTAAACATAAAAAACAAATGAGATTAAATGGACAATGAACTTCTCCCTCACACTTCCTTATCAGCGCAGTGACGTCACACACAAAGACCAGAAAACCGAGGCGCTTGTGGAAGGCCATCAGGAGCAAAAAACATCATTTGTCCCCGGGGGCAGCATCTGGGCGACAAATTAATGGTACATAATTAGGAATAAATTTCAGAATGAAATATTTTCCCCAATTAATACTTTAAAGTTCATTTGTTTTCTTAATTATTTTACTGTTTTCATTCCTTTTATTCGATAAAATTATACCACATAATGCAGCTTTTCATCAAAAATTCCTGGAAAAGCATGAGGGACCCCCTTATGACTCACAGTGTGTCACGAGGGGACACAAAAACGTTGTCCCCGGCATTAAGAACCCGAGCTACACCTGTGGGCATAGGGCCACAAAAACCTTATTCCGGAGATGATGACAGGGTTTCATACACGCGTGTCAACACATTTATTTGCGTACCTCCGTGCAGCCTGGTGGTGTAAACAGGATACGGAAATAAACAGCAGAAACAGAATGGGTCTGTCGCTTCTTCCAGGAACATGAATGGACAGTTTTTAATCTATCTGACAAACCCGTCATTAGCGCCTCAGTTCACGTGTAAAAACATAGCCGGTTAAAAACAAGGCAAAAACTTGAGTTAATCATTTAATTCAATTAATATCAGTGATGAATTTCCAGAGGGGCTGAATGATGATGTCATAGTTACAGTATTTCTATTGGATTATGATATGATTGGATTTAGCACACCTTTAAGTTTCTAACTAACGATGAAGTGTTAGACAGTGATTTAGATTATTACAGGCAGAGGCTTTATTGCCGATAATAAACTTGTTTTTTTTCAGAATTCAGCGTAAATTATTCGTCATCCAGTTTTTCATATTGATCATAAATTTCGTTTTTTAAATTGATTGAATTAAAAGTTTCACCGAACCGCAAAGAAATATTTAGCTGAGTTTCATAAGCATAGCAGTGAAAGCTAACACTGTGTTTCCTAATAATATTTCCCAGGGTTAGCATGTAAAGTGTAAAAACCTACAATCCTAGTAATGAGCCTTGAGGTAAAGTCCTGTCTGAAGTACTGACTGATGTCTGAAGTACTGACTGATATCTGAAGTACTGACTGATATCTGAAGTACTGACTGATATCTGAAGTACTGACTGATGTCTGAAGTACTGACTGATATCTGAAGTACTGACTGATGTCTGAAGTACTGACTGATGTCTGAAGTACTGACTGATATCTGAAGTACTGACTGATATCTGAAGTACTGACTGATGTCTGAAGTACGACTGATGATCCGGAAGTCCTGATATCATGATATCTGATATACTGATGATACTGAGTCTGAAGTCCTGATGATGTCTGAAGTCCGACTGAAGAGCTGAAGTATAGTGACTGATATCTGAAGTACTGACTGATGTCTGAAGTACTGACTGATATCTGAAGTACTGACTGAGTCTGACTGACTGATATCTGAAGTACTGACTGATATCTGAAGTACTGACTGATGTCTGAAGTCCTGACTGATATCTGAAGTACTGACTGATGTCTGAAGTACTGACTGATATCTGAAGTACTGACTGATATCTGAAGTACTGACTGATGTCTGAAGTACTGACTGATGTCCGAAGTAGTACTGAAGATATCTGAAGTCCTGACTGATGTCTGAAGTCCTGACTGATGTCTGAAGTACTGACTGATGTCTGAAGTACTGACTGATGTCCGAAGTTTCTCAAACTCTGATTTTAACACTTTCATTGCTCACCTAAACACGAGCTCGTGCAATAAAACACTGCAGACCCTTGCGCTTTCTCTTCTGACGCTCATGTGACGTCACCGCGGAACTTAATTAGTTATATTAGCACATCAGAGAACCTTTTAGTTTAAAACATCCCAGCAGCTTTGCTAGTCAGTGGTGTGTGTGTGTGTGTGTGTGTGTTTGCACCAGATGTCATGGGTGAGTTGTGTTTTTAACCCTATAATTAAAGAGTTTGTGTAAAACTGTCTTTCTATCAGTATCACTGTCTGCGCTTTAATGTGCGGTTGCGGTAATTATTGTAATTACGGTAAAACACCGCGATGGCTAGAACAGGCGCTCATGTGTACACGCATGCGCAGTACAGGTCGAGCGGCACAGACGGTACCTGATGTCTCTTGGCCTCTTCGCACGGCGCATGCGCACACATGCGCAGCGTCTAAACCGGGGTGACACTTCCATTCCGTCAAAGGTAAAAAAAATAATATTTAAACATTTATTGTTTCTCTTCAGTTTTACAGAAAAAACTGCACGATTTTACAGCTGATCACATTAACAGACAAACATGTCCGAGTTCAATAGTCAAATCAAATCCAGCGTAAAGCTCGTGTGTTTAAACTGCCGTAATTCGGGTGGGTTGAAGTAAAGATCTTAGACCAGATGCTAATAATAAAATGTTCAACAGTCCGGAAGTGCAATTCAGTTTATTAAACAAAGTTTATTTCTGTTACATTTTAATAAAGATTTTCATATAAATGAATAAAAATAACCCCAATAAAAATAATGCAGAAGCTGTTTTACAGTGAAAACATTTTCATCCAGAGGGATTCAGTTTCCTGATGAGGAACAGGGCAGGCAGTTCTTATCCAGAGCGACTTACAGCTTATCTCTTTTCATACAACTGCACTTGGGGGTGAGCGCTAGGGGCCTTGCCAGGGGGCCCACAGTGGTGGTTGGTGGTGCTGGGAATTGAACCCTGGACTGTCTGGTATCAGTCCTTAGCCAGTGCGCCACCACCTCCCACCTCCTGTTGCTGTTCATTTCCAACATCGGAATTGTGTGTGGTGTGTTTGAGGATTTGGGGAAAATAAATTGTGATTATTTGAATAAATGATTTAGTTTTCCTGTTTGTGAGGATGTGCAGATGGAGACCTGTCCAAGCTCCACTGAAGGGACATGCAGCTTTTTGGGACATATCAACGATGTAAATAAAGAGAAAGCTGGAATTCAGACGTCTCTCAAAAAAGAACCTGAGGAGGAACATCAGCTCTGTGAGACAGAAATTTAACCCTCGGTTTACTGCAAATGTTCTTTATACACCAGTCATTGATTTATTAAGATACATATCAATATTTTCATCACAAAACTGCAGGTGGAGAAATAAACGACTCTGGAGACCAACAGCATGAGGAACTCCAGATTAAACTGATAAAAGAGGAAGAAGATGAAGATTACCTTTGTAAGAGAACAGATTTCACACAAATCAAATTTATTACACATCATTTATTTTAGTGAGGACATCAGCGCAGACGACAGACACAGCCTCACACACACACACACACACACGCCCGTTGTGTAGTTTGGGTTAAAGTTTAGAGAGTAAATCAGTGCTGAATGACTTCATGCTCCAGAAACTCTTCATCAGAATCTGAATTGATTAAATAAACTCGGTTTGGGATCGTTTTATAAACACACTCATGACCATTGATTAAATATTTTAATGATCTGTGTTGTGTAATTTCAGACTGTGAGATTTGTAGATCGTTCTTCATTAATAAGTGTGAGCTTCACGGTTCTCCGCTCTTTATCCCTGATACACCTGTTCTGATGGGTGTTTGGGATCGAGCCCGACGAACCCTTCCCCCGTTTCTGGAAATCCGGAGGTCTGATATTACAGACGCAGGTCTGGGAGTGTTTAACACAGGGGGCGTGGTTCCAGTGGGGGTTCACTTTGGACCATATGAAGGAGAGCTGGTGGACCAACAGGAAGCCATGAACAGTGGCTACTCCTGGGGGGTAAAAATATCTATATATTACTGTATATTAATAAAAATAAATTCAGTTTATAAACAAACTTTAACTGTAGAATTAAAGTTTATCACAGGGTTTAATTCTGCTGATTAACAAGCAGAGAAAAATCTAACTGCAGTTTAAACATAAATAATCAAATGATTTTCTGATCACAGAGTGTGTGAATAACAGTGTGTGTGTGTGTGAGATTCTTTATCCTTTATAACCGAGTCTGTGTTTAAGGTGGTTTCTTTATCTGAGAAGGTGAAGTGAATTTAATATTGTATGCAGTTTTGGCTGCTTTAGACATTTTAACACATTAAATGGGGCACAAACGTTTGTGCTCGTAGTGAATGTATATGTTTAACAGATCTCCAACAGGAGGCGCTGTGAGCAGTACATTGATGCTAAGAGAGAGATCCATGCTAACTGGATGAGGTGAGTGTTGAACCCTGACCTGAGCGTGTGCTCCTCACACTTCTCTTTAACTTCCTGCTTTCTGCTCTCAGGTATGTGAATTGTGCTCGTAATGAGGAGGAACAGAATTTGGTGGCTTTTCAGCATCAGGGAGGAATTTTTTACCGTTGCTGTCAACCCATTGAACCGAGACAAGAACTGTTAGTGTGGTATGAGGAGGAATACGCCAAAAAGCTCAGCGTGGCATTCCACTACCTCTGGAAAAAAAAGTGCTTTGCTAATGGTTACGTAGCCTTATACTGACTTTATTCAGCATGATGATAATGATCAGTGTGATATTCTTTTATTTTATATTTTTTTACTTCCTTGTGAAGATAATTGTTGTTCTCCTCAGGAATGAACAGTACTCCGGTGTTCTCCTGCTCTTTGTGTCCAGCGTCCTACACGTCCCAGGTTTACTTTCACAAGCATGTGAGACGTTGTCACTATGAGGAGTATTTGAGACTGTTAAATTCAGGAGAGATTAAATTTGAGACTTTGATGCCCACAAGGAACTCAAGTAGTCAGCAGACGTCCTCTGGTTCTCCTGAAGAGAAACAGTCGGAGCTTCATCACTGCTTAAACTGTGGGAAAACCTGTCCTCAGCTGCAGCTACACCAGCGTGACTCCACCGCCAAAAAAACACACCAGTGTTCATCCTGTGGAAAAAGTTTCAGTAATAAAGGAACTCTGATACGACACGAGCGCATTCACACTGGAGAAAAACCCTTCCAGTGCACGCAGTGTGGGAGGAGCTTCACTCAGAAAAGTCACCTCCAAACACACCAGCGCATTCACACAGGGGAGAAACCATTCCAGTGCTCCCACTGCGGGAAGAGCTTCAATCACCAGAGTCATCTCCAACAACACCAGCGCATCCACACCGGAGAGCGACCCTACCGCTGCACACAGTGCGGTCGGGGTTTCACACACCTCGGTCACCTCCAGCAACACCGACGCACACACACCGGAGAGAAACCCTTCCAATGCTCTGAGTGTGGGAAAAGTTTCAATCATCAGAACAATCTGCAGACTCATCAGCGCATCCACACCGGAGAGAAACCCTATCACTGCACACTGTGTGGGAAAAGCTTCATCCACCAGAGCCACCTGCAGTTCCACCAGCACATCCACACCGGGGAGAAACCCTTCCGGTGCTCAGAGTGCGGAAAATGTTTCAATCGCACCAGCCATCTTCAACAACACCAGCGCACTCACACGGGTGAGAAACCCTATCAGTGCTCGGTGTGTGGGAAACGTTTCACACGGAACACTCATCTGCAGAAACATCAGCGCAAACACACCTCAGAGGCCGAGTACTAATGCTGTGGCGCACACACACACGCTAACGTATGAACCACACAAACATTGTGTTTTTTTCACTGTTCACCAGATGGTGATTAATGGTGTGAAAAGAGAGAATGTGTGTGTAAGAAAGAGAAAGAAGTGGTAGGGCAGTGGTCAAGGTGTTAACTGGAAGATTGTGGGGTTAATTCCCAGCATCATCAAGTTGGGCCCCTGAGCAAGGCCCTTTTAATTAAATCTAGTTTTATAAATGAAATAAATCTAAGTCACTCTGGATAAAAGCTTCTGCTAAAATGCCAGAAATGTAAATGTGTGTGTGTCTGTGTGTGTGTTGTGGCACTTAATCCTGTGGGCGGGAGAATTGTCTGATCACACACAATGTCAATCATTCTGATTTTATTTAAAACAATTTTCTGCATCAAAAACTTTCCAAATGAAAACACATCCCATTAAAGCCGAGACTCAGTCAGTCAGTCAGACTCAGACTGTGTTTTCCACTAAATCATCAGTGATTTACACCACCACCTCCTCTAGAACTTCATCATCATCATCAGTAACAGTCTGTGCTTTTCTACATCAAAAATAAACAGTGATTAACACAGCTGTCTATACTCTCTTTCTCTCTCTCACACACACACACAGCTGTCTATACTCTCCACACACACAGCTGTCTATACTCTCTCTCACACACACATACTCTCACACACACACACACACAGCTGTCTATACTCTTCTCTCTCACTCTACACTCACACACACAGCTGTCTATACTCTCTTTCTCTCACACACACACACACACAGCTATATCTTCTCGCTCCCCACCACACACCGTCTACACACACATACTCTTCTCTCTCACACACACACACAGCTGTCTATACTCTCTTTCTCTCTCACACACACACACACAGCTGTCTATACTCTCTCTCTCTCACACACACACACACAGCTGTCTATACTCTTCTCTCTCACACACACACCTGTCTATACTCTCTCACACAGCTGTCTATACTCTCACACACACACACAGCTGTCTATACCCTCTCTCTCTCTCACACAGCTGTCTATACTCTCTCTCACACACACACAGCTGTCTATACTCTCTCTCTCTCTCTCTCTCTCTCACACACACACAGCTGTCTATACTCTCTCTCTCTCACACACACACACACAGCTGTCTATACTCTCTCACACACACACACACACAGCTGTCTATACTTTCTCTCACACACACACACACCTGTCTATACAGTTCAACAGTTTGATGGTTTATCTCTGACTTATAAAAAACAGGTGTGTGTGAGGAACATTTAACACACAGGGCCCATGTGACCTTTCAGTTTTAGAGAACAGAAAAAGGCCCCAGTTTAGAATCCTGTCTTTAATTTAACAAACTGATAGAAAAGATTAAAATTTTATTATTATAAAAGTTTTATATCTACAATAACACGAGTTCATCAACGCTGTGTAAAAATAATCACACTCAGAACAGACAGACAGACAGGCTGCTGGTTGGAGGAAAACACACCTGTCTCTCTTCCTCTTGTCTCACTGATCCTCAGCCAGACAAATTTTTTCACAAAATGAAGAACAGGATAAAGACAACAAGGAGGATGACCAGGAGAACACCTATAGCACACCACTGTCTCCGACCTACACACACACACACAATTTTAATAACATTAATGATTATTTCCATTATTGACACACACAAGACAAATAAACTCAGTTCCAACTATGTGTGTGTGTGTGTGTGTGTGCACTCACTGCTGGTCATATGTGAAACATTTTCCAGTTTCTTGAGCACTGAATCCATTCTGGAACCTGTCTGCTCCATCTCCTCACTAAACTCCCCCAACATACTACACACACACGCACACTGTTTGTATGTCTATTTGTGTGTGTGTGTGTGTGTGTATATGTGTGTCTGTGCATGTATGTATGTGTGTGTATCTCTGCGTGTTTGTGTGTGTGTGTGTATCTGTGTGCATCTCCGTATATATGTATGTGTGTGTGTGTGTGTGTGTGTGTGTGTGTGTGTGTGTGTATCATACACAGCTTGCTCATCCAGTTCATCTCCAATCCTGGCACTCATGTCCTTTAGAACACGGATACTTCCAGAAACCAGCTCCAACTGTTCATCCTGCTCCTGAACTATTAACTACACACACACACACACACACACACACACAAAGACTGTGAATGACATAACAATAGAGATTGTGTAAAAGCAGCTTTATAATAATAAACACTGAAACACTGTAATAGGATTCGAGCTCAGTGAAGTAACAGAGGTGTAAAACATTCATCCCCTCGTTCTCTTTCAGTAAGTCAGATTCTTCCTCTGCAGATAATTCCAAACGCAGCTGCACAGGTTGCACACTCTCTTTCACCAGCTGTGAAGACACTGACCACTGGGACACTGACCACTGGGACAGACAGACAGATACCCTGATCTTGTAGTAGAATTCTTCAACCTGTGTATAAATTCAGTGGTATATAATGGCGGTATTGTCATGTGTGTTAGAGAAACCATGGAATGTATAGATTGCCATATAAGGAGGTTATGGATGGGAACAGATGGGGATGTTTAAATTTAGGGGAAGGGCAAAGTTCAGGTTGTCACACATGATGTATGAGTTCCTGTGTCCCAGAGAGAGAGAACAATGTATAATGGGTGGGAATTGTCTATATAAGCCCGATGTAAACTTTGTTCGAGAGACATTCTGCAGTCTGCCTCAGGTTTTTAGTATCGCATGTTATTAAAGACCTACTCATTCCTGGTGTCAAAACCGTGTCTCGTGTGGTTCCTTCAACAATCTCTACCAAAAAGTATCTGTGTTCCTTGTGTTGAAACTGTACAAACATCAATCCAAGCAGCTTCTCAGAGTGATAATACACTCAGCTGAGGTGTGTTACTGAATGAGGTGTGTACCTGCTGCTGCTCCTGTTGTTCCTCAATGAACCTCGAATTAACTGATACCAAGTGATGATCCAAAACTGCATGCTGCTGTGTGTCCAACAGAGCCTACACACACACACACACACACACACACGGTTGAGATTCACAGCCTTCTGAACCTGTAGTGCAGCACAAACCTTCCAATCCGATTCAGTTCGGTTTTATTTGTAAAGAACTTTTACACAATCACAGATAATTACACACTGTGAATGAATCAAAAATCAGTTTGTCCCCGATGAGCAAGCTGAGGACGACGGTGACAAGAAAAACTCCCTGCGACGGAATTGGAAGGAACCTTAAGAGGAACCAGACTCAGAGAACCCATCAACATCTGGGTGAAGAACAGGATCCACTGAACACGGTTTTCTATCCAAATCAAGACCATTTTTTATTTTACTGATGGTGATGGTGGTGATGATAATAGTGATGGTGGTGAAGAAGGAAATGATGGTCATCATGATGGTATGATGATGATAATAAAAACATTATAATACAGACATGAGAGAAACAGCTGAATAACACAGAGTGCCTCACCTGTCTGTTTTTCTTCTCAGCCTGAGCAACAGCAGAGGGACTGGAGAGCTGCTGCTTCATTTCCTACACACACACACACACACACACACACACACAAAATCAGGACGTGAAGTTACTAGAGAGAGGAAGTGTTTATATTGTGTGTTGTAGTGTTTATATTGTGTGGTGTTATAGTGGGTGTAGTATATTGTGTGTAGTGTGTTTATGTGTATGTATATTGTGTGTGTAGGCATATGTGTTTATATTGTGTGGTTATGTTTATTTGTGGTTAGTGTTTATATTGTGGTGTAGTGTATTTGTGGTTTGTATATTGTGTGTTGGTGTGTGTAGTGTTTATATGTGGTGTATGTGTGTTAGTGTGTGTGAGTGTTATATTGTGTGTATATTGTTTAGTGTTATATTGTGTTGTAGGTGGTTATATTGTGGTGTAGTGTTTATATTGTGTGTTGTAGTGTTTATATTGTGTGGTGTAGTGTTTATATTGTGTGGTGTAGTGTGTTGTTGGAGTGTTATATTGTGTGGTGGTGTGTATATTGTTGGGTTTTAGTGTTTATTTGTGGTGTAGGTGTGTGTGTGTGTTTGTATGTGTGCTGTAGTGTTGATATGGTGTGTGTAGTGTTATATTGTGGTGTATTGTTATAATTGTGTGGTGGGTTTATATTGTGTGTTGTAGTGTTTATATTGTGGTGTAGTGTTTATATTGTTGGTGGTTAGTGTTTAGTTGTGTTTGTAGTGGTGGTGTGTGTTTATATTGTGTAGGTTTAGTGTGTGTATGTGTTATTGTAGTGGTGGAGTGTAGTGTTATATTGTGTGTGTAGTGTTTATATTGTGTGGGTAGTGTTTATATTGTGTGGTTAGTGTTAGTGGTTGTAGTGTTTATATGTGTGTGTAGTTGTTATATTGTGTGGTTTAGTGTGTTAGTATGGTGTGTTATAGTGTTTAGTTGTGTGTTCTAGTGTTATATTGTGGTGTAGTGTTTATATTGTGTGGTTATATTTAGGGATCATATTGTGGGTTTATGTGTGGGTAGATATTGTGGGTCTGTGTTTTATTGTTGGTGTAGTGTTATATTGTGTTGTGTAGTGTGGTCTATTTGTGTGGTGTAGGTTTATGTGTTAGGTTTATTTGTTGTGTGTGTGTTTATATTGTGGTGTTGATAGTGTGTTTGTAGTGCTATTGTTGTGTTGTAGTGTGTTGTATATTGTGTGGTGTTTAGTGTTTCTATGTATTAGAGAATGAATTATACCTGTACAGCTTTGCGTGTTTCTGTAAGAAACTCTGTTCTCTCCTGCAGTTGTTTTCCGCAGACGGAATTTACTGGGTTCGACACAATACCTCACTTAGTCAAGGCTCAAACCTCAAACACACACACACACACACACACACACACACACACACACACACACACACTTCTCTCTCTCCTTAGGATACTGATGGTCTCCTGTAGGTCCTCTAGGTCCCACTCGATGGCACGTAAACAGTTGCGAAGTTCATTTTTGCTCCATTCGAGTTCATCTCGGCTCACAGGCTCCTCCTCCTGGAGAAGCTCCGCCCATCTGTCACACAGGCCCCTCCCCCTGAGCACTGCTTTCTGTACCTCCCTGACAGACAGACAGACAGACAGACAGGCGGTGGGTGTGAGTGGGTGGGTTAACTTAATCAGATAAAACTAAAGTTTGTACAAACATTTATTAATGAATGTAATTTTATAAAGTCTAAAATAAACATAATTATTACAACAAATAATTAAACAAATAAAGAGTAACACTGTAATAATTACTTCCTCTATCAGAAAGAGTTTCCTTTAATAAACACACACAGAGATACAGCTATTAGCAGCGATGCTAACCCAGCACTAGCAGAGCAACCCAGCCGGTTAGTTACATCTGCGCTGCTTTGTGAAATATTAGTTAAAATCTGTGTAAAAACTTAATTAACAATAGAAAAATTATATTTGTTAAAAAGTTGTTAATTATTTACGCTTTAACGACGAAAAAAGGATCATCCATAGCGCAGCTTCAGCACGGTGAAGCCAGAAACCAACGGCTACTGCGCATGCGCTCTATACACTACATTAAGAGTCCCACAGCGTTTTACACAATAATTTTAACCTAAATACACGAATTAAAGAAAGAAACAAATACATAAATAAATTACACGTTTCTGAACGTATTATAAATTGTAGAAATTGAAACTTTTAAAAATATTTACTATTTTGATTATTTATGCACTAAATGTGTTTTACATGACTGCTGCGGATCTGCTGTGGGATTTGACTTAACTGCAGATGTTGTCCAGTAGGTTGTGATCAGTTCTATTCCCTAAGTATGGGGTCCCAGCTGAGGCTCTCAGCACCACATTGACCCTGTGTCCCCATCTTTGTCCTACACATACAGTGGGCTATTTTTTTTCTGCCCAGAAAAGACTTTCGTAGACTTTTATGAGAACGGTCAAATTCTGGAACCCACTCCCACCGGAACCGTCAGCCCTGGAACTCTTTAATGCAAAATATTTTATAAAACTTGACCTGCATACAATAGAATTCGAGAGGTTGATGAGTGAAAGATAGCATCCAACATTCAGCCTAGCTAACAGTTCCTGTGTATTACTATTACCATGCACCAACATGTTACCAATGCTGGGCCCCTGAGAAAGGCCCTTAACCCCTAATTGCTCAGTTAAGAGATAAATGTAAGTCGCTCTGGATAAGGACTTCTGCTAAATGCTGTAAATGTAAATGAAATGTCCAATCACAGATTAAGTTTGAAGATAAAAGAAATGTGAAAGGTGAAGATGTTTCTTCATGCCGGATTGTTGAACATCATTAATGAGGACAGGAATGCAGTTATCTGATAGGAGGTATTTGAGGTTATCTGTCCTCCTTTCTATTACGCTCCTGTATATAATGGTAAGACAATGTAAATTATGTAAATCTATAATGCAATGAAAATTTTGACATATTTTATACATAATTTATTTATTTATAATGTGAGTTGACCCGGTGTTTATGAAACAATTAGCACTCAGTAGAAGCGCAAATAACACTGCTGGATTTAAAGGCTTTCCTCTGGATCATTTTCAGTGCTTTTTTCACTCTTGACAATCACACTATCTTGTTGTTCCCTGTTATCCCTGTTCTTTAGTTTCTGATTGATCTGAACGCAGAAAAAAATTTATTGCTTAAAAAACAAGAGATTCACAAGTTACATACACTCAACACAACATTCCGAATCTGACCACAGAACAGTTTTAATGGTTAAGAGTAAGATAAATCAGGGAAAGGATGAGATCGACCTTCTCCAGTATGGCTGTCTTACAGGATCATACACATCCTTACTGGACTGGACCTTCCTAATAACGTCTAATAAAGAAACATAAACTAAACACATAAATAAACACTCTGAATTTGTTAAAATGTGAGACTGAATAAAATAATCACTTTCCTGAGTAACAGAAGAAGGGCATGAGGTCTGAGCACTGTATCAACGTCAGTTTTATAAATATAAAGCTTTTATAAATATAAAGCTTTTTTTAAAAAAAAACATAATAATTAATAATTATCATCTCTGTTTTTCCGGGATTTAGCGGTAAGAAATTACTCGTCATTTAGTTTTTAAAATTGACTAGGCAGTATTGTGCAGTCAGTATTATGCAGTCAGTGGTGGCAGTCAGCGTCTGGCAGTCAATGGCAGTGTAATGCAGTCAGTGGTAGTCAGTCAGTGGTGTGCAGTCAGCAATGTGCAGTCAGTGGCGTGTAATGCAGTGGTGTGTAATGCAGTGATGTGCAGTCAGTGGTGGTCAGTCAGGGGTGTGCAGTCAGTAATGTGCAGTCAGCAATGTGCAGTCAGTGGCGTGTAATGCAGTGTGTGTGTCAGTCATTGTGGTGGTCAGTCAGCGGTGTGCAGTCAGTGGTGTGCAGTGGGGGTCAGTCAGCGGTGTGCAGTCAGTGGTTCTCTGCTGTTCAAACATTATCAGAATCACCAACCCACCTTTACAACCTAAATTTTCTTAGTTCCATTAAATGGTATTATATTTATTCCAGCAGTTTATTCTCTTCATTTCGTAGTGTTTCTCTCGCTGCACTGCTTCCAGTACGTGAATGTGGATGTTAGATTTTTTTTGTCCAATCAGATTTCAGTTTCTAAGTGCTAAGTGTTAAGGGCAATATTATTAAACACGTTTTGAACCAATCAGATTTAAAATTTGAGTCTGACCAATTTTTAGAATATCATTAAAAATTAAACTGCCTGTTTCGTTTAATCTTGGCTCTTAAAGCACTCATTAGAAGTGCTAGACTTAGTCAATGACGCATCTCTCCGGCGTAGTCGGTTACTACATACCCAAGGTACCACAGGGAAGANGATTTTTTTGTCCAAACAGATTTCAGTTTTTATGTGCTGCCATGTTAATCTAATCTGCCAGAGCCTTCAGAATCAGTAGCGCTGCCCATGTAATTTAAACTATATTAGTGGTTGCAGATAGCTAATAGGTTAAAAACAGTTTCTTTAACCAATCAGATTTCAAGTTCACCTTGACAAGGCCAGCTAACTGGCCCACAATATCTTCAGCATTTTTGTGTCCTCTGATTGGTTGATCAGAGTAAAACTGTTACAGCCCAGTTCGTCTACCAAAACACGTCTGTACAGGTGAATTAAAATTTTTACGCCCACAATTGCTGACGAAAGAAGAGAAATTAACTTTGTCTCGAACATACTTAAAAATACATTTCTTAATGCAAACTTTTGCGGAAAAGTTAGACATTGGCTCAGCTAACCCTGAACCTAATTAGCTTGTCTTAGCACAGGGAAAGTGTTTAGTCACCAGATGAGTGCCACTTCCCGGTAACACAGTGTTTTATGTTTTTGTGATGTTATATTAATATTAAGAGATACCAGGTACCAAAGGCACCGCCTTCCACTGGTTTAATAGATGATTAATGAGTTTAAGAACAAGCTAGAAATGTTAGTAGAAGTAGTAGATTGCCAAACTGAAAGACTCTTGATTCAGCGTGCAGAGGTGTAAAGAGTCCCTGAAAAGTATACTTTAAAGTACCTTGTAAAAATGAACAATTCCAATTCAACTTGGGTACAAAATACCAGATGTATCCTATATTTAAAGTACTTGAGTATTTTACTCATACTGACTGCCATGTGGGGAAAGTGGTAGAACAGTGGTTAGGGTGTTATTAAGGTGTAATAAGGTGCTAATTGAAAGATTGTGGTTTCTACTCCCAGCGCAACCAAGTAACCACTGCTGGGCCCCTGAGCAGGGCCGCTAACCCCCAACAGCTGTGTAATGAGATAAATAGTTTAAAAAGTTTATTTGGGCGTCTGCTCAAAAATGCCATGCTCATTATGTACTAATCCTAAACAATAAGAGATTAGTCAGTCAAAAACAAGAAACTGTTCATATGGTTTTATTTTTGAAAATAGAAATGAAATTGATCACCTCAACAGCCTTAAACATGGCCAAACAAACAATAGCGGGGGGTTGGCGTTAAGTCAGGCTTAAGTGTTCTAAAAAGACTTTTTTCAAAAATTTCTTTCCATTTGATGACAAATTTCTAAAAACACTTATTTTGTAAGAGCCATTTAAATGCAAACATTTCTTTAAATAAGGTCATAGATGATATCATCCATGTGCTGGCTTCGGCTTCATTAGCGGCTGCAGCCATGTCGTTAATTTATGTAAAACCCCTTTACCTCGTAAGGGAAATCGCATGCATTACCTTCAATACCCTGCAGATGGCCAAGTAAGCCACAACAGTATTGCTGACCTGCCAGACACAATCACAATAAATGAGATACAGTACGTGTCAGTTCACATCTATTGGAGTAGGAAGTACATCTATTTAATCAAAAATATAGTTAAACAGAAAGTAAATGTTGCTTCTATTTTTGATACTATATAAAGTACAACGTAGCCAAAAAAATACTTAAGTACAGTGACAAAGCACATTTACTTAAGTTTTTTAAACAACTGGCTCCACTAACGGGATCTATAGAAGCTGGTGCTGCAATGCGTAGCACAATCCTGAAAAAATCCACTTACATTGTTAAGAAAGTTAGGAAAATTAAACGGGTTCAAATAAAAAGGAATGTAGTGTGTTTAAAGAATCCACTGTGAGTTAACCATCTTTTTAACTGTGACCCACTGACGGGATGGAATTATGTTTGCTATGAACCAGTGTGTGTATGCAACTAGTTCTGATTATCTGTGGATTGTTGACAGATTAACAGCAGTCACTTCGATCGTGTCCACACCTCCCCGCTTCGAGTTGCCAGGCCCAAATCTCAGCTTCCAATCCCCAGCAGCAAGGGGCATCAGCAAACTCTTAACAACTCCCACCGAGCCACTAATACCTTCACCCCCACCATCAGCAGCAGCAGCAGTATTCGTCCTTCCCCAACGCACAGCAGCAGAGCCCACATGAGCAGCAGAACAAGGCAGACCAAAACCAACAACAGAAACAAACAACCAGAGGAAGAAATCTGGATCCTTAACTCAAACTTCCACCAGAACTACTACAATAAAGTACAATAACCGTGAATACACTCCCGTTTCCACCCTATCAGACCCCACTGTAAACTTCCTCCCAAGTGTGTTACTGACAGCTTTTTAGTATTTATAATGAATGTTGTCCAGACTTCTTACACTATATTGACTTGTGTACTTTGGGACCATAGTTTTATTATATTTAAATGTTGAAATATTGAGTTTAAAAGAGAAACAAAGAAAAGTGAGGAATTAATCTGGGAAGAATAATAAACTGAAGTGTTTTGTGAGCATTTAGATGATCAAACAAAACTCTTTTTTCTTGCCAATAAGTATTTTCAGATGAGTATTTTATGTTTAAATAGTTGCAAGATTGGTTCTACCTACTGTTAAATTTAATCAGGGTTTTACCAAATATGTGTAAATAAAACTTAAATGTTCTATATATAGACTAGTGGATGTGGTGATGCAGTTGTATAATGAAGAGCTTAAAAACCTAACTGTAAATAGTGTTTCTAATATAACGTTTCGGTCAGTTTTTCCTCACTTGTTTCAGAGTGAATTAATGTGGCAATAAGTAACGTCATTGCAACTCAAGTCCTTTTCTTTTGTCTGTGAAGCCATAATCGGTAGTTTTAGTTGCCCATGGAATGTGTGCTGAGTCAGGACTTGCTCGAACTTTGACCCCTGTTCAGAAGCAACTACTGAAATTTAAAGCGACTTTTGATTTGTTCTTCTCTAATAAATACTTTGGATAATCGAGTATTCTTTCGAACTCATCGTTGTTCATATGTACAGAAGAGATTCTAGTCAACCACTGGTGTTGAACTGTGAGATTGGTGTCTGATGAGGTTCACAGAATTGTTCTGTTTCCTCCAAGCACAATGATTAAAAATTCACTGTTAACCTAACTTACACCAAAAGTCTTTTTTTTTCTTTTTCTTTACACGTCCATGTGAAAGACAGGTGAACTTGACCATGTGGTGTCTTAAAGGGGTCATCAGATGCCTATTTCCCACAACCTGATATGATTCTTTAGGGTCTTAATGTAAATTATTCGTAATACATTGGTAGTGTAAAAAAACACTAATTTTACCTTGTCAAAAACAGCTGTGTTTCAGTGCATGCTGCTTTAAACACTAATGAGCTCTGCTCACCCCACCCCTTTGTTCTGTGGGGCATTTCACTGCTCCAAAATGATTTCAAATAGGTTTTAAATAACTTAGTAATAACAGACCTAAAGTAAACTTAATGTAATGTTAACATGTTAACTGTACCAACAACATACACAGTTTAAAAAAAACACCTTTATGCATTGTTCATTATAAACATGAGAATTTACAGCTAAATGACCCTTAATAATAACTGCCCACACTTTTACCCCTTTCTTACCTTGCTGGTTCCTGACTGGATATGCTGCCTCATGTCCATAAGTGATTCTGTCTCGGGGACATGCATTCATCTATAGAATCAATTAGTTTGGCAATTTCAGAATGTTGCAGACTTCTTGTTTACGATTTTTTTGCACCTCTGAATATCTATTGCCCTCCACATAAAGCAATTGAACAGCGCCTGAAAACAATTCAACATAGTAAAGAATCAGTTTTGCGGTATTGAGTTAAACAATTTGGCTACAAACAAAAAGTGTTCCAATTATAGACTTGCCTTGTAATTATGCACATACTTAAGTTATAAGTAGTCCTACCTAGGCAGGTCTTTAGACTGATGGCAGAAGGTCAGCTGTTTTGTATGGATAAGGCTGCCCAAGAGGACGTATGACTGAGAGGTACTGCTCATCCAGTGCCACGTCATGTTTAGGGGCATCACTTCAGCGAAACTCTTAAACATCTTTTAAACAGTCTAAACCGTGACACTTGCATGCTTTTAAGAATCCAGCATTTAATCGATCTTAATTTATGCTTATTGCCAAACATAATAGTTTCGTTCTTCAGAAGTAGGAGGATTTCCTTCAAACTGTTCCAGCTAAGATATGTGTACTAAGTGCCAGTGGTCCGTGTGTGAGACTTAAAAGTTATTTAAAAAGATATTTCAGCAACTTCTGCTAAATGTTCTTATAAAGAGGCTTCAAGAAAAAATAAAACAATTTCAATATTTGACAATTGAAAAAAGGAACAATCAATTATTTTTGAAAAAATAACTTTCTCATGTTTATTTTTTCCCCAAAGTCCACATCATGTTCACACTGTGGACTGGTAGTCTTAAAAAATCCACCATGTTCTGTACTTAAACTTTGCATTTCAGTTCCAGCCTTATTTGTTAGCAGTTAAATAAAATTCCTAAACATAAAAATATTAGTCCATGCGGTTTTGTCCATGTGTTTTACACATTGTGCAGTGCTTTAACAGGAACAAGTTTGAGACATGTGGACGGATAATTCAATAAATACGCTGAAAAGATTTACAGCTGTTTGCTCTGAAACATGATCTGTGAGGGCCACCAGCAGAAACAGCACATTATTAAAGTATCATGTTTACTTTTCACAGCTGGATGATCATTTCCTGGTCCAACTGTCGGTCTCCTGTTTTGAATGTCTTTAAAGTACCTTAAATTCATTGTATTATAGATAAAAAAGATGCTTATTTATTGTACCACGATTGTATTCCAGGTCATCAATGCAAAACAAATGTGTAAAAAGAGGACATATTGTTCAGGACATGAATCCTAAGTTAAGCATTTGTTCATGAGGACAGTGTCTCTGTAGAGTCTGCTTGGTTGGTGCTTAAAGACGTGTGTCCTGGATGTCATCCTCGGTCTCCTCCTGCAGTGTAAGTGTGACAGAGCTCAGTTTGGGCTGTGGGACACGCATGCTAGAGTTGCGGCGTGGGAAGAGTTTGAGACGCTCCGCTGGACTCATGGCCTGTTTTAGCTGGCTGGTTTCATTCAGCAAACGCTGGATGGACTCGTACGTCTTTACCTTGCCCTGCTCCATCATCTGTAACAAGAAGGTAAATATATATCACTATCAGTATTACTGTAATAATTAATACGACCATCAGCATTGATATTCAGTGATATGACTGCTCATATTATATATGGCGGGAGGATTATGATAGTATACATTAGCTGTCTGTATTTAATAGCAGCTTTTATTATGTAGTTTACAGTCAGTGAGCCACATTAGGCATAGAGGGCAGTGGTGGCTCAAATGGTTAAGGTGCTGAGTTGTTAATCTGAAGACCAGAAACACCTGGGTTTAAGCCCCACCTCTGGCAAGTCAACCACTGTTGGGTCCTTGAGCAAGACCCTTAACCCCTCCTGCTCCAGGGGCGCTGTATCATAGCTGACCCTGCGCTCTGACCCCAACTTACTAAGATGGGATATGCAAAAAATGCATTTCATTGGCTCTGTACACGTGCTTGCACAATGAATTGAATATTATTATTATTAATGGTACCCTTTAAAAGTTATAGAGCAGCATGATCAACACTGCGTTCACGACAATATCTATAACTGTTTTTGTTCATCAGATTTACTTCTATAATATTCTTCTATTTCAGATTTACTTCTATAATAGCCTTTACAATTCTGGAATGGTTTTTTACTAGATTGTTTTGCGTAACTGTGGGGATTTGATCATTTAGCTATATCAGTAATAATGAGTTCAAGCACTAATGTTGGGTGAGGACGTCTGGGTTCCAGTTCATCCCAAGGATGTTTATTGGAGGTTGAGTCAGAGTCAGGATTTAAAAGCTCTTCCACTCCAACCAAAACACACCATGTCTTCATGAAGCTCAGAGGCTTTGTGCAGAGGGCTATTGTCATGCTGGATCAGTGTTCGAGCCTTTTAACTCCAGAAAGGATATTCTTAGCATATAGAGACATTCTAGACTACTGTGTGCTTCCAACTTTTTGGCAACAGTTTTGTAAAGACATGGTTACTATATGTGTACATGTATTTTCTGATGTACATAAAATACAGTGTCTTAAAAAAGTGTTCATACTCTTGAACTTTTTTCACATTTTGCCACTCTACAACCACAAATGTATTAAATGTATTTTATTGAGATTTTATTTAATAGACCAACACAAAGTAGCGCATCATAAAGTGAAAGGAAAATGATACATGGTTTTCAAAGGTTTGGGGTTTTCACGAGGCTCAAAGTTGAACTTTTTGGCCTAAATGCAAAGCACTATGTGTGGTGGAAAAGTACTACTGCCCATCACCCAGAACACGCCATCCTCACTGTGAAACATGGTGGCAGCGTCATACTGTGGGGATGCTTTTTTTCAGCAGGGACAGGGTAGCTGGTCTTAGTTGATAAGATGGAGGGTAATCCTAAAAGAAAACCTGTTGGAGGCTGCAAAAGACATGAGACTGGAAAGGAGATTCACCTTCCAGCAAGACAATGACCCTAAACATACAGCAGGAGCTACAATGGAATGGTTTGGATCAAAAAACATTTGTGTTAGAATGGCCCAGTCAAAGTCCTGATGTAAATCCCTTTGGATGTAAATCCCTTTGAGCATCTGTGGCAGGATGGGCAAAAATTTCAGTCTTTAGATGTGCAAAACTAGAGACATACCCTAAAGGACTTGCAGCTGTAATTGCAGTGAAAGGTGGCTCAGCTTTTTATTTGCTTAAAATTTTAAAAACCGTATATCATTTTCATTCCACTTCACAATGATGTGCTAATTTGCGTTGGTCTATTAAATAAAATCTCAATAAAATACATTTAAGGTTGTAAGGTGAAAATGTGAAAAAGTTCAAGAGTATAAATACTTATTTAATGCAGTGTCTGTAAAACCGCGCAATAATCAATGGAGGCAATAGACGAAAATAAATTTTCCGCTGAGAGAGAAAGAAGCTGGTTTGTGCGTGTGTTTTTGATTAGCCGCAGTGCGCGGTACAGAAATAAAAACCTCCGGTTTTAACCGTGGATTGTTAAAACTGCCTCTGACTCTAATCTGGGTCTCAAACATTTGTTACAGTAAACAAATTTAATAAATATCATAATATACAGCTGTTTTAAGTTTTTATATATCGCTCTTGGTGTCCACCTGCGTTGACATCATGCCATCGCTTATTCAGTTTTTCGCATTGACAGGTGAAAATCTGTTCTGTCTGCTTACACTGCACATGTTGATGCACATTTCCGATTTCATATTCATATCCGATTTATCACCACATACAAATGGGGCCTGAATCCTATCTAAATTTATTGGAATTTATGTGTATTTTTCCTGCTTACACTGTCATCAGTCGCATCTGATCTGTGGCACATTGGAGGAAAAAAAATCAGAACTGGGTCAGTTGATATGTGCAGTGTAAATGAGGCCTCTGATGTATTAAATTTGTGTTGGATAGAGTGTAACACAAGCAGGACCAGGAATCCACCACTGATCATTACTTTTTCATTGCCCATTTACACGAGTCAGTTTATACTATTTGGCCCAAATTTTCACTAGTTACAGCTCAGTTTTTTAGATTATAGTATAAATGCTATCACTTAAGATATTTAACTACTCACAAATAGTTATATTGTACTACTGGCTAACAATAATATTATGACAGATATAAATGTTATCTTTGCAATTGGAATCCACTTAAAAACAAATGGAATAAAACTTCATGTAATGTAAGGTTTAAGTGCTATGTTTTCTATGGTTGGGGTTATATAGGGTCATAGGGTACAGGGTTAAATATTTTTGCTTAAAATAAAAATTAACCAAATAAATGTTATTAATTTTAGATATTACAGGTTCAGTTGTCTGTGATAGCCATTGGCGTGTATACTGAGCTAAATAAATGTCTGTAAAAGTTCTGGCTGTGAGGTTCATATCAGTGAGTGCATTCTTATCATTTTTACAGTAAGAAGATAAGCAGATGAAAGTGATGACAGAAAGCTTTACCAGGAAGCACTGGCACTCCAGTAGCGGTTCCACCTTGTGTTCGCACAGTAAGATTGTGCAAGAGGAGAAAGACTGCCTTAGTGTCTTCTTTAAGACCGTCACAGTTCTGCAGTAACCAAAACACAACTTATCAAACACTATAACAGAAATCAGTCATTTTATCTCCATCTTTTCCTATAAAAGAAGAAATTACATGAACCTAATTTTACCATTAAACATTATCATCTATGCACACTGTACTACTGTTAAGCTGGTGGTCCACCTACATGGGGTCAAGATGGGCACTAGGTTCATCCAGCAGAAGAATTCTGGCTCTGCTGAGGATGGAACGAGCCAGACACAGCAGCTGCTTGTGGCCGTAGCTCAGCACGTGACCACCGTATTCCAGCTGGAAGTCCAGTTTATCAGGAAACTGCTCGATCACTGACTTGAGCCCCACCTGCCAAAAAAATTCAAACTAAATTAACACTACCATAAAAAGTATGTTTTTTATATATATATATTTCCTATTGAGAATAACAGTAAGCTGTTCATTTATCACTTTCGGGAACTTACATTTATATCCATAATTTCTATTTATTTTTGATTATATACATACTATTATATCATTGATTTTAGTACTTTAGATTTGCATTAACTTTCTAGCATCTACATTATATACTGTATCGTCCTAGAATATATACATAGTAATTTATATTTATTCTAATAAATTATATTCATTATATTATAATTATGCTACATATACATTATATACAGTACATAATTATAGAATTATTATTACTACTCTGGAGCCTTATATGTTTAGTTTAGTTGGACAGTGCAATTGGAAAGCCGGATTTTTGACAAGTCTGGGTCTATAAATTGCGAGTAAATAATAATAAATAAACGAGTGTAAGATCAATTAGACTTGCCTCCTCGACGACCCTCCACAGCTCCTTGTCACTGTGGCGCTCATATGGATCCAGGTTCAATCGGAAGGTTCCGGTAAAGATGAAAACTTTCTGTAGCAGTAAAGAAGGTACAATGCCAGAAAACAAGGTCTTTTACAACTTTGCATCAATACAATACAAATGTGTGGTATTTAAATCTGTGGACATACCTGAGGCACCACCCCGAAAGCCTTCCTCCATTTTTGCAAGGACATGTTGGAGCAGGAGACGCCATCAATAGACATGTCTCCATCTGTGTAAGCCAGACGCAGGAGCGCATTGAACAGTGTGCTCTTCCCAGAACCCGTCCTGCCTAATATGCCCACCTAGCAACCCAAAAAATAAAAGATTACTATTTCTTCTGCACATGGACAAGGACATCAGTATGAACAAGGATACTCTTTCTTAATAATCAAAAAAAAACTAAGCAAGCATGTTATATTCAGATCTGAAAATATTTTTAATTTTTTTTACTCATAATGAAACACTGAGCTGAGGAAAGGACAGTTATTCTGAAAACGGGATCACTTGTTGTTTTCGTTTTTGTGGTCACCATCGTTGGTGTGGTAAACTGTAGTTTTTAGTGTTTTTTGTAGAGTAAGAAGTTTGATTTAGAGTGGAAAAAGTAACTGAAAACAATTTGAAGCTAGTTTTGCAGTCATGCTGCTGTAGTGAAGACACTGCAAGTAATCTGAGCTGCACTGGTTGGTTTAGACAAACTTCTATTAAATACCCTTTTTATTGTGTTTCTTTTCTTCTTTTTTTACATTTTAAAAACTAATTCGTTATGAGCTCTAAGCTTAAATAAATAAAAGGACCATTTCGTTACTCAAAAATAATGTATTCTTGCTTAAACAACATCCTAAAAAGAAAGTTTTTTTCTATTTACATTTTCATGATTTGTATTTTTCTTATTATTGTATAGTTATTAATAGAAGTATGTCATAACAATTAAAGGAGGCAATCATTTCTCGAAGTTTTTTTTAAGACTAAAATACAGATTAGCCAAGATTCAGAAAAAAAAAATGATAAGCTAAAAGGCTCCATCTGAAATCACATACTTCCATAATATATAGTACTGAATAACTAAGTATGTGAGACGAGTAGTATGTCCGAATAATTAGTAAGCAAATTCGGTACATGAAAAGTTCCCGAATTATCTAATGCTGCCAGCAGGACTTTACTATCTCATGAGGCCGCGGGACAGACGACTTTGTCATATACGGAAGTAGTGGAAAGCGGCAGTGCGGCAGTTTTCAAGTAGATTTAAACGCTTAAAGTAAAATAAATTTTTTGTAGTTTGTAGGTTAATTTTACTCATTTAACATCAATTAAGTTAAAAATGATCCATCTTTAATTGCATGCTGCTGTGACAATATGAACATGGTGGATGTAGTATGTTCGAATTTCATGTACAGGACCTGCAACTCCTTCTCTATAGAATGTATAGAATGTACTCTATAGAATGTACTTACTTAAATGCAGTAAATACATTAAGATAAGATAAGATATTGATTCCACAGTAGGGAAATTAAATTGAATTAAAAAGTTTTATTTATACAGCACAATAGCAAAACAACTCGAGTTGACCAAAGTGATTTACATCACTGTTCATTACAGTAAAAAGGAAAAAAAACACAAAAGAAATATAAATTGTGGCCAGCGCTGTGGTTTAGTGGGTTAAGGCAGGTTGTTGCGACCTGAGTTTGATTTCAGCTTGGGTCCTTTCGGCCCCACCTCTCTCTCTATCTTCCCCATTTTATCCCCTGCCCTATCAAAAAATAGCCAAAGAATATCTTAAAAAAAAAAAAAGAAATATAATTTGTGAACATGGGCTTAGTTTACAACAATAGATCAAGGAATGTTAAACACATTCTTTAAACACATAAAGTTCAGGGCAGTTCTGAAGTGAGACACTTGAGTATGAATAGTCATTCCATAGTTTGGGGCCAACAACAGAAAAAGCTTGGATGCCTCTGGTTTTTAGTTTCATCGACTACATCCTTAAATAGCATGAGATTTCGAACAGAGCTGATATTTTTATCTGTTTCATGCTTTCCAATAGATTTCTTTCAGTGTTAGTTGTTATCAAGCAAATAATTTGTTTAAAAAAACTGTTGCATAAGAGCTGAATTTATTTTTATTAAATAAGAAATCAAATTGGTGTAGTAGAAAAATGTATAATTTTTAATAATACTGACTGCTATTTAAATGGTTCCTCAGGGGTTTCTTAAGGGTCCGTTGTATAATTTGAGCTGTAGAAACAGGTCTAATAGGATCTTTTCGTGAAATATATCTACCCTATGAGAATTTTTTTGGGGGGGAATTCCACACCTCTACCCACCTTCTGTCCACCCTCCACGCTGAAAGAGAGGTTCTTGAGCACTGCATGTCCTCCCTCTGTGTATTTGACGATTAAGTTGCGTATGTCCATCTGTCCCTGGCTTGGCCAACACGTGTCAGTGCAGGTCTCTGGGTTCTCAATCACCAGGGCTGAGTCTTTTCTCTGGCCCAGGCTGGGTTTAGGCTCCTCGGAGGGCAGGTCGATGAACGTAAAGACGCGCTCCACAGAACGCATCTGGAGGTGAGAATAAGAGAGCAATGATGTAAGCGAGTAATTGCCTAAACATGAATGTTGGTTTGTTTGGCTTCCAAATGATGCTTGAACTAATTGAGTGCAGGATAAAGAAGGGAAGTCTAATTGTATCCATGATTTTTCGAGTGAATAAAGTAAATATGCAGGAGTTTGTATGAGCAGCCATTTTAACAACACATTTCACCACTTGATCTGATGAGCGTCTTCATATGGCAGAATGCAAGAGGAAGTTACAATAACGAATAAAACGAATCTGTGTGTGTGAGAAATAGAGAGAGAGAGAGAGAGAGAGACATACCATTCCATCCACTGCAATGCTGGTGACAACACACCACTGGAAGGTGCCTAGAATGAGCATTGTCAGGGCTATAATGATACCAATCTCACCGGGTTTATTCTCTGTGGGGTAACACACAAGCACATGAGTAAACATTAAGCACATTAATGCATACAATGACCTCTGAATTCACTTCAAAGCCATTTTCCCAACACTGCTAGCAATTACTCCAGAGTGAAATTGTCTGTAAAACCTGCCAAATCAAGCATTCAAGCATCAACCACCTCTGCAACTTCCAGTATTCCTCTACTGCCAGCATGAAGCTCATTAGTTCACATGGAGTGTGCTATGAAAGTTGTACAAGCCAAACCGCTAGTGTGCTCGGAAATAGCTTAAAAAAAGCTAAAGTAAAAAATAGAACAAAGTGCTTACGGTTGGTTCCTACAGCAATCCATGCAGCGAGGGTGAAGAAAAAGAAATAGATGATGTCAGCACGGAAGAGGAACCAGCGCAGGGTGGAAAGGTAGAGGAACCAGATGGCCGTGTGTGTGTTGAGGACTTTATGGAACAGAGTTTCAAAGTATGTCTGCCGGTCAAAAGCCCGGATCGTCCACAGTCCCTTTAGTGAGATGATGAGATGAGAGAAGATAGGACTCCGAGCTGGATGAGCGAGTGAGAGAGAATTATGTGTTAGCAGAGGAACACAGAAATATGGCAGTGAGAGTAAAAATACCTATACTTTTCCTACTGATTTTTTACTTTTTCAGATGTCTACTGCTTATAAAGCCTCTAAAAATCCTTGTTTTATCCTTTCAAATGTAAGAATGTATTACATAATCCAATATTACATGTGACACAACAGTACTGACTCTTCAGTTCTCATGGTTCTGATGGTTTACAACTGCTCCTAACAAGGAAGACAGATGACAACAAGGATAACGAGGAGGCCTATAGAGTGCCTCACAGAACCAATCCAATTCAGAAACAAATTATTTATTGTCACACTTTCAACATTTATTATAGCATTTGGCACACAACCCTGCTGCTTAGTTCGCTCAGTTCGGTAAAAAACGGTAACATAATCGGTTAGAAATCTCCTGTTGGTTTGTGCCAAAACTGTCAGCATGGAAAATCCTCATTTGCGCTCTGTGTAACCTTACAAAGCCTGACATATAAAATGAATCATCAGTGTTTGAGAATAACATGTTTCTGCTTCCTGTTCATGAAGCAGGGTGAGAAGTGATCTGGACAGACTGGGTCAGCAGAAAGGTTAGAGCGTCACTTGGGGCATATCACAATGCGGATAAACAAAGCCTAACAAAGAGCCCAAATTCTGACTTCTGCCTTTGTTGCTTCCTCTGAGATATTCCATCACCTCCAGCCTGACTCATTCATCCTCCTCTCCTGTTTTCTGCCATGTTACTGACCTTCTGCAGCATGGCAGAAAAGTTCTGGCCGCCCATGAAAACGAGTTACATCCCTTGTACCGCCAGAGCGCTGTCTCAATTGATGAGATCTACTGTAGGATTCCCCTGTTGATCTTTCCTATGTTCTTTGCTGGAATGTGGCACTCATTCTTAGGATTCTTTTCTGCTCCTAACCACGGTAAGCATCATGAAGCTGGTACATTTGTTATTACATAAATAAAACTGCCCAAGTAGGTCATTCACATTTCTGGCATTTTAGCAGAAGCCCTTATCCAGATTGAGCAGTTATGGGTTAAAGACCTTGTTTCGGGGCCCAGGGGTGCCAGGGTATAGGTGCTGGGAATTGAACCCATGAGCTTCAGCAGTTTAACCTACTGAGCTACCACTTTCTTTTGTCAGTTAAGGTGGAAGAAAGCATCAGCAAAACTGGAACATTTTTGCTTTTGATCTACTATATTTTGCTATATATATATATATATATATATATATATATATATATATATATATATATATATATATATATATATATATATATATATAAATGTAAAATATGTATGTAAAATGTAAAATTGTAAAATATGTGAAAATTTATATATAAATATATACATTTGCACGAACAAATCTGTTACTTCCCACCTTCCGTCTCCATTTGCTTCAGTTGTTGACCTGTGTGCAGGAAGTATTTCCTCATCACAAGAAAGACAAATGCCAAGGGGGTGGCCGCGAGGAATATGTATGGCCGCATAATTGACACCACCAGAATACATCCCAGTACCACTAGGGTCAGCTGCCAAAGGAAAGAAATAAGTCGATAGTTTGAGTAATGCTTCTCATTGCTATTTTTATTATATGTTGTGCTATAAATATTTTGGAACGGATGGTAACTACAAACCTGGATGAGGTCAAACATCAGCAGAGGCAACATGTCATCTATTGTAGCCATGTCCTTAGTGAATCGGTTCATGATACGACCTTAAAACCAGAATGTAATTATTGACAGCACACACACACTATATAGGATGTAAATATAGATACACTGTGTCTACCTTCTTGTGTCTCACACACCTGTTTTCATCGTGTTAAGGACAGACATCGGTGCCCTTAGCACAGAACTCAACATTTTCTGATGCAGTTTCTTGGATATGGTGATCATTGTGTGGACCAGTGGCAGCCCACGAAAAAACCCCAAAGCTAGGATGCTTTCTGAAGTGGCTACGTAGATGTAAATAATGTAATAGCTGCTGGTGGGTCGAATAATGACAGAATACTGTGTGCCAGTTAGTGATAAGTTGGTTTGCTTGGTGGTATTTGGGTCAGGTTGCTCCTTTTTCCAGATCTCACTGAAAAAGAATGGGAAGAATGCACATGTGAAGGATCTTTAAGACTACTGCTAGACCCTCACATACAATTCAATATTTACATTAACAGCATTTGGCAGACGCCCTTATCCAGAGTGACTCACATTCACTTATTTATACAACTTGGGGGTTAAGGGCCTTGCTCAGGGGCCCAACAGTTATGGCTTGGTGGAGCTTGGAAAATATATTTTCGATTGGAAAAGGTTATAAAAATGACACCATTGAGCATTCATCATTAAGATTAATTGGTAAAAAAATAGTCGATTTCTGATTATACTGCTATAATATAGGCTTTATTTTATACTCACTCAGTTATTAGAAAAATCCCAACCACAGATCCAGCCACCTACAAACAGAAACAGAAGCAATCTTCAGCAGAAAATTAAGGAAACGAGACTTGATTGCTTTTTGGACTTTTAACCATTTAACCTTTAAGTGTTTCAGACAAATAGACCAATTTTATGTTTTCAAATAATTTTCTTGTGCCCATCAGTTATGAAGTTAAACAATTTCCAGAGAAACGAAACTCAGTGTCAAAGTAAAGAGTAATTCTCAAATTTTTCTTGGTTCTACACAACCCACAAATTCCAAACATAAACACTTCAGTGTTAGAATTAATACAACATTTCAATATGCCCACAGTTATCTAATGATGCCATTTACTGTGAGAAACTAACATTAAGTACATGCAACAATGAATAATAATTAGCATGATTACCTCAATAGCGTAAATAATGAGGATGAAGATCAAAACGTATGTAAGACTTTTGTTGGTCAACACGTATCTGACGTATGTGTTCCATTTGGTATTCTCAAAGGCATCCTCAACTGGTTCATCAGCAAAGCATGCCTGTAAAAACAAACCACAGTGCAAATTATTCTCAAGTGTTACATAATACAATACAGCGCTAAACTCATACCTACAATTATACACACTTTCTGACAAACTGGAATATAAAACAAAAAAGATTTCGCTGTGCTGTTATGAATGTGTGAAAAATTAAAGTCTACTTCTGCACAAAAAAATTAACAGATCCAAAATCATGCCGATGTCACAAATGCCGATCTACTAAGATATTAGATCTCACCAGGGTTCCACAATTCAATCCTATGTTTAGTTTACTGACTGTCTGAGTTTTTCCCGTTCTTCATGTGTCTGCTTGAGTTTCCTCTAAGCTCCTACTGCTGGCTATGTTAAATTTTGAGATCTGGACAAGTGTGGATGGTTCCCAAAGATGAATTCACATGATGCAACTTTTAGATACCTGACAAAGCTTGCGTTTGAAACCTACCTTTCTGCCACAGCACATATAACCTACAAAATCCATATTATGCTATATGTTATAGATCAGAATAATTTATGTACACTGTTTAAGGATTTAGTTATATGAAATGCAAAAATCTGTTGCAATTATATGCAATAATGCACCTAAATATTAAATATAGTTCATTTATATTGCAAGTACTATAGTCACTTACAATGCTATAGCCACTTTACAATACTATAGTCACTTACAATGCTATAGTCACTTTACAATACTATAGTCACTTACAATGCTATAGTCACGTTACTTCACTTTACAATGCTATTTGCACAATACTGTTATAATTTGCACAGTCCATGTCTACCTCATCTTACAATATAGTTGGCGCTAATGCATTATGTTCTGTTCTTTATTGTCTTTTTGCACTGTCTTTGTAATGTTTGTATTGTCTATTGCACTGTCTGTTTCTGCACTGTCTGCAATAGGTTGCACACATGCACTTTATGTCTATCCTGTTTGGTGGCTCTTTGTTGTTTTGTGGAATTCTATGTTTTGTGTAGCACCAGGGGGTCCTGGAGAAACGTTATTTCATCTCACTGTGTACTGCATTCTGCTATATATGGTTAAAATGACAATAAAGCTCCTCCTTGAAAGATAATCGCTAATTTAGTACCTTCCTATTGTCTTAGTGGTAATGTTATCCCTTTTATATTACAAATAAAAAATGCATGTGCGTCTACCTCCATCTTCATATGCATAGAATGGCTCTGTGCCCATCTATTGTAAATTATGAATACATTCTTTCTGGCATGGATTCTGGATTCTGGATTTAATCTGCTAGACCCTTTGGTTTTAAAATGATGATATGATTTAAGATTTAGGTGAATTCAGAGAAAGGCTTATTTTAAGGGACTATGGAGCTAGGGACTAGAATTTCTATTATATATGATATCTTTTACCTCAATATTCTCCTCATTTATTTCAGCTTTGATGTAGACACTGTCTTTGGACAGTCTTCGGGTATAGATGTCCAACTCGGAGGCCAGTTCACTTTGGGGCACCATAGACAGGCGGCTGTGAAAGGGGGACTGCAGCTGGTCACGTCTACCTATACCCTGTGTGTTGGTCATAAAGGCAAGCACAGACTGCCTTCTCTGGCCTGCCATGTGCACACCATGGTTGTGATACATATCATTCCCCATGAATGACTCGTCCACCAGCTCGTTCTCAGGCACCAGGGAGAACTTGCGGTCAGGCAGTGGACGCTTGGCCTCCTCTTCGATCACCTGGATGAAGGAAGCCTTCCGGTCAGCTGCCAGTGGGTTGATGATCACTGAAGCCTTCCGCTCGTCTATATAGGTGGGAGGAGCTACTTGCCGGTAGGAAGGACGGTCGGGACGTATCCCTGAGGTTTCATCCACAGATACTCGACGTAGTGTCTCGGTGAGGATGGAGCAGCGGCGCTCGGCAGTAATGTTGTCGTAGGCCTCCAGTCCAAGCAACAAAGAGCTGAAGTCAGGCCGTTGTGACTGCAGCTCGAAGAACGTGCCATAGAAAAAACACTCACCGTTGTGCAGAAGCAGGATCTTGTCAGCACGTTTTAGGTGTTCAATCTTGTTGGTGACCACAATGCGGGTTTTGGAGGCCATGAGCCTGCACAGACACCTGCAGAAAAAAACATCTGCTTAGGACTAAACAGATACTCCATAACCCAATAAAAATAATGAGTTATATCATTATTTTGTAAAGGGACTATTTTAATTTTAGGGTTATGTGCACACATAACTTCATACTGTTAAAGTTTACATACCTGTCAAATATCTCTTTCTCTGTAGCAATATCCAAATGTGTGAAAGGTGCATCCAGCAGGTATGTGTCTGCATCTCGGTACACGGCTCTAAGAGATTCAAACAAGACATAAAAAGAACATAATGTTTTGACTTAAGGCATATTTCCTCAGTTTATAGCCAGTGTTATATTAATGCAAATGTATAAAAATTAATATATAACTGATACCAAAAGTTGTATCAACTTAGGAAAATTAAGTAAACAAAAAATACTATATAACAGCCTTATATTTACTTTAGTAAGTTTCAGTGATTTCTTTATTAATATTGTAGAGTATAATGCAACTACAGACGAAATTAAATACCAATTTTCGAACAGATCTTTAAATAATAAATATCTTTAGGATTCTGTGGTTATAACAAAGATTATTAAATAATTTATGAAACATTTTCAATCATATTTTCTCTTCATTTTAATTTCTGCGTTACTTTAAAGTCCAAGACTGTTGTTTATTTTGTTTATATGGTCTACTGTATATTTCTGGAGCGTGTACCTGGCAAGGGCAACTCGTGCTTTCTGTCCCCCACTCAGGTTGAGTCCACCCTCTGCTAAAAGAGTCCTATCCTTGTCTGGAAGAGCAGCCAGGTCCTAAAGATCAAAGTGCAGGACAGAGCTGCATTTATTTCTCTTCAGCAGAGTAAAGTGGTCAATTCAGTGAATCTCATAAAAGAAGTCTAAAGACAGTTGACACTGGGAAAGCAAAAGACCACCATGAGGGGAAAACTTTATTACAATACACCAGCACAAATGATGTAAAGGATGTAAACACAAACACACACTACTGTATTACACACTTTGCAAACAGACACTACTCATCCCTAAACTTAAAAGATTTTTTTCCATACACAGCACCTTCTGGAAGATGCTTCTTAATATTTTGCATTTTAGTGAATAAAACAGTTGCAACAATGTCCATATGGTTATCTTACCTCCTCTTTGACATCTTTTATCCAATGGTGCATTAGAGAAAAGAAATACAGTTTATGAAGTCTAGGTGAAACATTTAGAAGTGACATCTACAGGATAAAGAGTCTAAAATGTTATGTAACAATAGAAGTGTGACATCTACACAACACTAGAGTTCCCACTAAAATTGGAATACAGTTTTTGGTTTCTTTTCACTGATTATTTTTGAAGATCATTACCATATACAACTTTTCGGTCTAGCACTATAAAATGCCCTGATTTGGGCTTTCCTTTATTTCATTTACAAAGAAACTGTCTTTCTTTAGTCATGTGCTACAATATATCAATGAATCCACGATGGTTTGGGCAATAGGGTAGCACAAGCCACTAGCTATACAATGCTACTGTCAAAACAGTGTCCTTAACAAGAGAGTGTAATTATTACACTCATTATAAGGTAATCTGCTTTACACTAATTTACTCTGATAAAAGGTGCTTATTCTTAGTCAAGGGAGCCTGTAGGACAGAAATGCCATATAATATCTGTCTAATAATAAAGATAACTATTTAACCACTCATGAATAATTGTTGATATGATGACAATTTTGTACACTTTTAAGACATTGGAAACACTCTGTGGCTTTAAAACAGAGGACTTTGAGCTTTTTTGGTCTCCCAGTAACGTGTCACACAAGATATTTTGCTTCGTTAACTTAAATAGGGTTAGATACAGTTATAGAAATAGTAACAAAATATGTGAATAGTTTATAACACTGCTATAAATATGTAATACTGTAGCACACACTATACATACTAATGATAACTTATATCTGCTATATAACGGCAGCTATAAACTAGGTGATAATGTGTTTGTATAATGTAATTGAATAGGAAACTAACTGCTGCATTTATTGTGCATTAAATATAAATATGAAAGATTTTTTTAAACAAGCATTTTGTTTCGCTCTCTAACAGATCAAAATGGTTGGCAAATCTCCATAGATTAGGAGAAATCAAACTTTATAGGCCATGCTTACTTTGGAATCGCAGCACCCTATGTCTTTTTATTCTTTTTTTATAATAAATGCTTAGATAGGTTTTAATCATCAGAATGCATTTACCTATAAGACAGACATTTTACGCTTTTTATTATTTTCACCTATTTTAGTTGTTCCCTATCTTCATCATTGATTTTTTTTTGTCATGTCCCACTCAATAGCTGATGGTTAATGACTTACATGGATAAAGACACTCGGGACACGTTAGGAATCTGTAGGTTTTTTGTTTTTAACTAGCCTGCAAGGGATGATATATTTAAGATGTACAAAAATGAATAGGTTTTTTTATTTATTTAAGTAACTGGTAATACCAAGCCCATATCTGCTCTATAAAATGCCTCAGGTACTTGAAAATGAGGTAAAAACCTTCGACCTTAAACAATGATAGTATCCTGATTAATTGTATATCAGACTGCCAGAAATGAACTAATTTATTTGTTTTGAAATTTGCATTTAATTATAAATGTTAAATAAATTAACAAAATGAAACACCAGTTGTAGTGATAAAAAAATTAACCTACTTCTGTTTCTGTCTCATCTTTTTCTTTCCTAGTTAGAATATATGCAGTACGTATTTATTTTACTGATATGAATGTATTATATGTATTATATGAATTATATTTCTACATCATCAACATACACAATCATATGATAAACTGAGCAATTTTTTGTTCCTGTAAAATTATAACATTTTAACCCAAAACATTTTTTTTTAAGGAAACTTGGTCCAACTGATTTCGGTGTGGGATAAGTAGCTTGGGAAGGAGTGAATGTGACTATGCAGTCTATAAAGTATTTTGGATCTGTGAGCCTCTGTTCACAAGTGACTAAATTAAACCGGGCCGCTGTCACACATCATGGATTTGACGGCAGAGGATTGTCTGTTTTGGTATCAAGAGATTGCAGGTGTGGAGAGGTGAGCCATATTGCGTAATATGACACAGTAATGCAGCATTGTATCAGACAAAGATACTCAGTTGACCTGCCAGCTCAGCATTCCAGTGAGACAGAATAAGAGAGACAAAGAGACAGACAGTGAAGACTTTAAAGACCAGATAGACAGAAAGTGTGAGGTTAAAAAATTACAACAGACACGGATTAAGGAGGCTTAGGAGAAATAAAAAAGTCAGAAAGGTAACTAAGTAAGTATAGAAAAAGATCTGAATTACCTCCTCTAGCTGACATGCTTTAACTACTCCGCTGTAGCGATATTCTTCATAAGTCAGCCCAAACAGGATGTTGTCTCGGATGGTGCCGGGCATGATCCAGGCAGTCTGGGAGGAGTAGGACACACGACCACTGTGCCGGATTTTTCCTGAGGAAGGGACCAGCTCGCCTAGGATGGTCATTAACAGGGAGCTCTAACCATACAGAAGATATTATAGGATTGGTTACCTCAAACAACAGAAATTTAATAAAAATACAACAGGTATAGTGTTTCTGTCTCCACACAAAGCATCTGGTGTTTTCCTTAATATATTAAACACAAAAAAAACAAATCGAGAGTGTAATCCGACCTTTCCGGATCCTGTGGATCCAGCCACTGCCAACATTTCCCCCTTCTCCAAGTGCAAGCTGATATTCTTAAGCACAGGTGTTATGTAGAGGTTGGTGAAGAAGAGTCTATCTCCATTTGGATTGCCATTTGCTTTGTTCTCTTGTTTAATCTTCTCAAAAAGCTCACCAATACCCTGCCATAACAAATAGGCTTTTAAACACAGCATCTCACTAAACTTTTACAAGTGTGATTCAAAAATTGTGGATACATTTGGTGTCCAAAGCTATAACATTTTTCTAAATTTTCCATACGGTTAGATATTAAATTATTCAAAAAGTGAATTACGAGATGTTACAGGCCATACCAATATAATGCTTTCTGTAAAAAAAAAAAGTGTCTTATATAGCTAAAAAAACAAGTTTTCCTATTGTTGAAATGATTCATTGTATCATGGATCCTAGTCTAATCAAATGATTTTATTTTATTTTTTATTTTGTAAATAGTTGTAAATAGTCATTAAAGTAATTCCTCAACATTAACTTGTTAAAAAATAACTTTTTTCTTACTAAAATGTCTGTCCATGAATCTTTTGTTAATTCTGTTACCGTCCCATACTTTGCCTTTAAATTGGTGGAATTATGTCCTATAACTATGTAAGATACAGGAAGTGAGGTCACTGTCCCTCAGAGATAAGATGTGGAGCACTGGTTTAAATGTATGTGTGCTCTCGCTATGAAAATATTTTAATCTAAAAAATTCTTACACCAAGAGTTACTTTGTTTACTGTCAAAGTTGTTACCACAATTTCAAAAGGAAAAAGAATTGATCATTGATTCCCACACTGGGTAATTTAAAAATCTTTTTATTATAATTTCATTAGTTCCAAGTGGACTTTTTGGCTAAAACATTGTAAAATTGTCAATTCTGTTACAGACAAAACTCTTTTACTAAGATTATTTTAACACATAACCTCAATTGTCCATAACAGAGTTGACAAACAATAAAGTAATCTGTTTGGACTAATTGGAACTTTCTGTATTTTACATAGTTATAGGGGAGAATTCCAAATTAAAAAAAAATGGCTTTAGGCATCAAATGTACCCGCATTTAGAGACTCACCCATATGTTTATATAATATCTCTATAAAAAATTTATAATAAAGTTGTTTTACAACGCATGGATTACTGCACTGTTCTGCTCGTGGGAGTTTCTAAAATCCCTTAAAAAAAAATTGCAGTGTGTAAAAATTCAGCTGACAGAAAGAATCTGTACAGGTGAGCACATCATTCTACTCCTAAAATCCTTGCACTGGCTCTGTGTCAAGTTTCAGGTAGATTTTAAACCCTTAATGTCTAGCTATAATACATTGCATGATATAGCTCCTCAATATCTGTCAGGAACTTTTATCTGTCACATGCCTATATGTGATTAATATAGTGTGTCTGTTTATTTCTCTCTAATATAATGTAATTTTTTTATTTATAAGGTGTTACATACAATCTCTCTCTCTCTTTCTCTCTCTCATACAGATATATAGATATAGCTATATGGCAGCACTATATATAGATAGATAGATAGATAGATAGATAGATAGATAGATAGATAGATAGATAGATAGATAGATAGATAGATAGATAGATAGATATAGATATATGGCACAACACGTCTAGCAAGTGAGATTTATTAACTAGTTAAAGCTGTTTTCCTAACCTAGGCTCTAGGCTTATCTGATCAATATAACATGACTGTTATAGCAACTGTGAAAAAGATCATTTGTCATAGTTATAGGTTGATTGAAGCGTTTATTTCATTTTATTGCCACAGGATAGAGAATCGGCCTACAAAAGCACACAAAAGGCTTGTGTTGTTGCGCTAGGCATTTTTTACTGAAGCAGGAGAGTGAGAACTACCCTGGAACAGAGAAATGGGTGTGACATCGGGTTAATCATTGACTTTTGTCAAACTTTGTTGGACAGGCGCTCGCCAATTCATTTCTACGTGCATTTCTTATTTAAATGGCGCAAGTAAACAAAAGGACATAGCCATTAACCCTTTCTTCCCTGCATTTAAAGGTTCACAGTACATTCCTACAGTCTAGGAATAACAGCTACAAAATTACCATTAATTAAACAAAAACATTATTTTAAGTATGAAGTGTAAAGACGTGTAATATTAGAGTCAAAATTCTTTCAATAAATGTCTGGACACATTCTTAAAATATCTGGATATTTAAACTATTTCAGTTTTTGTTTTGTTTCGTTGTTAACTTAATAAAATTTTTGATAAAAGGTATAATTTAAAAAGTCTACCTCGTCCCAGGAAGCTGTGATATTTACAAGTTCCATGTCTTTAATGCTGAGGTCATACTCTAATAGTTTGTATTCTTCTTTGCTGAGAAAATCCTGAAAGCCACAGTGGACAAAACAAAGAAAAGTGAATAGGTTTTTAGGCACATTTTTGATACAGTCTGTGATAAAGACAGTTACCTTGGGTAACTTGTGTAAGGACAGTACAAACCGTTATACACTGATACAAAGAAACCGTTATGCTGTGCAGTTTTGAGCCTTGTGGGTCTTCCCACAACTTTACTGTTCATCCCGTTATGTCATGGTTTAAATATTAACTGCTGGTTTAGGCACTTTTTTCAAAATGTATCGTTAAACATACCAGTTTCACTGAAGATATCCTTATAATCTAATTATACTGTTTCACTCAAACACTGAAAACAACTGCTTACGTCTTATATATTTTATTTGCACAACATATCATAACCATAAACCAGTGCCGTTCATACCACAATTAAAGCATGGGTTATTAAGCTTAGGACACATAATATCAGATAAAAAAACCTTACCTCAATCTTCCAGATGAGCCGAATAGTGTCATACCACATCTGGATTGAAGCAGGCAGCTGCCGAGTGATAGTCATGCGCAGCACCATGCAGTATGAGAGAGTAGTGAAGATGCGCCGCACGGTGATGCCGGTGGTAAGGGCTTGGGGCAGCACTGCAGCTGTGATCACCCATATAGCAGAGAAGAAGTAAGCAGAACTGTAGAAGTAGCGCAGCGAGCCGATTTTTCGGGTCAGCTTGACCTCGTCCCTGAAAGCAGTCAGGAGTAAGGATAAACCAAGTTGCTTTAAATTTCTATTGAACTTAATTAAAATTATTAAAAAATGAATGCCATGGCATCGTGTTTGTCAGAAAATAAGCTATATTGCATGATATTTTTTTTATCAAAGAAAAAGAAACTTTAACTTAGAAAACGCTGTCAAATTCAGATACACCTTTTTTTCATTTAAGGAAATGCTGTTTAAGTCACATGGTATCTTACTGTCTGATATTTTTAATGATAGTCTCCATGATCTCCTCCCAGCCATAGGCTTTCACTGAGTGCAGGTTCTCCATAATCTCTGAAGTTAGGGCAAGACGCTTATTGGTAAGCAGGACCCTTTGGGCTCTTTTTCAAAAACACAACAAAAGAAAATACATTCGGGGTGATGTGAATAGAGGAATGTTTTTGGTCATTCAATTCATTTCTATTTGTATAGCGCTTTTAACAATGGGTATTGTCTGGAAGCAGGTTTACATAGAATGCAGTAAGAATGAAAAAAATGTAAGGTTGTCCCTAATGAGCAAGCCGGTGGCGACTGCGGCAAGAAAAAACTCCCTTAGATGAAGGTGACTTTACGAAGAAGCTTATCAGGGTGACACAGAATGTCTGTTTAATACAGGTTGTGCTAATGGTCATCAAATGTAATGTAACCTGTTGCCTTGGGTCAGTGGAAAGGAGTGAGTCCCAATCTATCCACGACGCTCCTAGAATTTGAGGATGGGGGCAAAAAACTAAGAAAGGGCATAGATAGGAAGTAACGAAGTATAAAGTTCGTTACTGTACTTAAGTATATTTTTCTGATATCAGTACTTTACTAAATTATAATTTTTTTTGACCACTATTTACTTTTACTTATTAAATTTTACACAAATATCTGTAATTTCTACTTATTACATTTTTGAACCAGACTAATTACTTCAGTTTTAATCTGTTTTGTGGCATGATCGATATTATTTCTTTTGCTTGCGTAATTTGCACACCTTTTTTTAACCAATCAAATCTACTTTTGTTATTTATTAAAAGGGATTTCTGGTAAATGAGCTAGGGTTACGCTAAAAAACACGAGGTGCTGGCTTTACAGAATCCTCTGTCGAATATGAGAAAGCACATACAGGTGAATTAACGATGCATGTTTTATTGTTATCTGTTTTATTTCATAAGCCAATTTAATGCTTCCAGTAATAATAATAATCTACTATGTTTGTCAGTAATATAACCTTAGATTCATACTGGTGCACATGCTAATATTAATTAGTGAGCATTAGTTAACTTACTAACTGGCTATATTTGTAAGGTTAGCTATCTCTTATTTTCATTGGAAAATAAATTAACTTTATTTGACATCAGATCATCATCAGAAGACCATAATCTATATAACCTTTAGGTGAATAATGTTTATTTATTACAGAACTGTGACGTAATTCAGTCACAGGTGAGGCAGTGGTGGTTAAATGGTTAAAGCGCTGAGTTGTTAATTGGAGGACCAGGTTGGGTTGGGTTCAAGCCCCTACCCAAACCCTAAGTTCACCACCGTTGGGTCCTTGAGAAAGACCCTTAACCCTTCCTGCTCCAGGAGTGCTGTATCATAGTGCTGCGCTTTGACCCCAATCTTCCAAGGTGAAATATGCGAAGAAAAACATTGCACTATATGTTGTACTGTGTATAATATATATATATGTGGCAGATAAAATTTGAATTCTGGTAGCTGATTTACTTTTCACTTAAGTACATGTCCGAGCCCATACTTCTTCAATTTAAGTAAAAAGTTTAGAAGTACTTTTACCAGAGTCATTTCAAACATGAGTATCTGTACTTCTACTTGAGTAAAGGATGTATGTACTTTTGCCATCCTTGGGAAAGGGGCAGGGCATTGAGAATAAACTTGAAAGAATTCCCTCACAGGGGGAAATACAGCTGCGGATGGAAATACAAAAAGCATGCTGTCTAAATTGTGTAAAGCTGAAAATATGCCATGGTCTTCACAGATTTGTTTACATTTCTCAAAAGCACAGGGCAAACCAGCTCTTGATTAGAGGGTCAGATCTGTGCTACCTGTTCTAACTCATCCAAAAGCCCAACCGGCATCCGACGTTCGTAGTATGCGGGTTTTGGTGGTGATGTAATGAGAAAATCCAAATCCAAAGCATGAATCTATGCGGTATTACAAATGTGAACAGGTGAAAAACCTACTTGTAAGGTCCCATTTTGTGCGAAAGACAGGCTTGGATGACTCCCAGTAGGGAGATTGCAGCAAGGGCACAAAAGCTGTTGAATTCTATGAGCTCCCAAATTAGTCCCACACACAGGATACACTGCAAGGGGGAAATCCATACGAAGTGGGCCATGCCAAGGCTCTGTACAGCAAACACAGTTTCTAGTTAGCGTTCAGCATGCTGTACAGTGTGTTACATAGCTTTACACATATACGTAAGCATATAACATGGACAAAATTACGCAAATATAATTTCTAGTTCATTTTATTTTATTAGTGCATAATCGTGTGTAAAGTGTGAAAAGCTGTTTAAATAGTCAAATTAAATAGTCACAGGATTATCAATATTATGGACGGAGAAAAATCGATGGCTTAATTGCACTTTTGGCTGCCGCACAACTAATAACTGTAGCTTTTTAGACACATAAACACACACTTTCGAGGAGGCGGCGTCAAAAAGACAAAAAAAACACTTAAATTTACAAAAATAACAGGACGTATTTAAAGAAATGCTGGGGTATTTGTCTTTCCCAAAATCACATTTTGTAAAAAGGCCAGAATTTGCTCATGTTCTCTTTAACAAAATGTTTACACCCACCCCATTTAATACAGGTGATAATTGCCTCAGAGAACTTGCAAAGTGAAAGTGCAAAATTCATCACCCTGGCTCAACTTTCCTGAAGGGTTCTAAAGTTCAATCTCCTTTGCTTTACATGCACATTGATGCTCAGAATAGGATTAAAATGTTTTCCTAACTTACTAACATGTAAAAAAGAAACATTTCGCTGTCAACATGTGTGTTATTGGTTGTGTATAATGCAGCAAGACACCAAACAATAAAAAATGTTTTGTTACTTGCCTGATCAAACTTGCCCAGGTTGGCTGACATCAGACTGACCAGCTGCCCTGTACTGATCTTATCCAACACTTTACTTGATAGCTTTAGTGTCTAAGAAGCAGAAATGAGGAAAAAAATCAACCAAACAGCAAATGTTCTTAAGGATAATAAAAGAGCAAATCCAAAATACTATCCATATGAATATACAGCAACTTTTGATCTAACTGCAGCACACCTTTTTATAAATTAAGCTGAAAAGGGCAATGCGGATCTGCATGCCCAGGTGATGCAGCCCAAACATGGCAGGCTGCAGCAGGAGAAAGCGGGTGATAAACAGTAGGCCTAAACCAAAGGCCAAGAAGTAACCCTGTTCTCGCTCTGGCTCATGATAGGGGTCGAATGATGCGATGATCCGGCCCAGAAGCTGCGGCTGCACGGTTTTTGTGGCTTCCTGTGTGAAAAATATGGGACCATAAGAGTAATACCAACTTTATACCACATAAAAATCAGATTCTCACAATGCATGAAAAATAGCTTTTTAAACAATGCTTTTACAGTAAATAACAGAAAGTAATGATACAAATACATTTAGGGTATTTTTAGTAGATTTTCTACATGAAAACACACATATTATGTAAAACAAACCCCATAAAGTGTGGCATATTATATGACCAGTGACAGGAGGATAAACCTATTGAAGTTAATGTTAGACACATGAGCAGAGTCACACATGACTATGAGCTGTGCCATTATCAATAGCTTGCCCCATCACAGGCAAGCACGCTGAATATGATTATACAGTACATTGCATATACATCCAGACTTCTAGATTTCTTTTTGTGCATAAAGAAAGAAAGTAAAAAATATATATATATAAAGTGCACATTACATATAAATATAAATATATCAATATATAAATATATAAATATATATATATATATATATATATATATATATATATATAATATTCGACATTCTCACTCTTACCCCAAAATAAAGGAGGACTCCAAATAAGACAAAGGGTCGAATGAAGCATCGGGAAAGTGCTCGCAAGAGGCTGGGCCTTTTCTTTGCAGATATAACTTCTCTGTCCCATTCTCTATGTAAGGGGATAAAGAAAATCCAAAAGAAACAGTTAAACAGCTTTCCACATCCTCCCATTGACTGTAAAAATGGTGAGGTCCACATTGTTCAGGACACTTGTACATAACCGCGGTGATTTTACTGACTTATTAAACAAAGCTAGGAGCCTTTCACAAACAGAAGACTGCCCCAAGCTCCTCATTGTAGAAAAAGTTCAAATTCCCAGAAGATACGTGTGTTTGAGGTCTTACGAAATACTGCTTACCATCTATCACCCACTAGGGGCCTGGCACTTTAAAAGGTCAGGTTTGATGCCCCTTAAATTGCCACCCCAACCAAAGCAAACATGTTGTTGTCGATGTAAAACTTGGCTAGAAAAGGATTTTACGGGAAGACGCAAGGTGGCATTTACCCTGTTACCCTGAAACACAACATTAATACTTGACTCAAAAGGGTGACATTTAAGCCTTTAGACCTCTGGGGTAGGACAGGAACTGAAGCTTTTCGTGGTGTAGAATGGTCACATTTAGGTTTTAAGTCACACCTACGCTCATTCATGCATCACTGAATACAGAGGCATTATGCATAATGACAGCAACACTGAAGAATACAATAAAATATAAGAAGAAAAATTGTTGATTTTTAAACAAAACCTGTTTTTGGATATCCGATTGCAAATTAAAACATTAAAAATGTCCAGCTACATTTTTGCTTCGGTGCATGTTATACGTGCACTATTGATGATTTTGTAAATTCTCCACATTTCAATTAGCTTTTTAAAGCTAAGAATACAAACTTTTCCAGACGTTCAGCAAGCACGTCCGCAGCATCCTGTGATGGAGCCTGATACATGTCTGAAAGCTTCAGCTTTTCCCTAAAACCCTTTCGCATAATAGGGCTTGTCCACCTGCAAACAGCCAGAAGAGTTCATTATTAAAAACAAAGCACTAGTTTCTCACTAACATCATTATTAATAACCAAACAACTGCTTTAGTAAAGTTTGCTTTGGTATCATACAGTAAACTTTTTTTATCACTCCTGCACAGTAAAGATGAAATTGTCAAATAAATACTTGTGTCTGAATGAACAGTTTGTTTTAATTTATAACTGCAAACTTTCCACTCCTTTTAGTGGATCTGATAAAATCATATTCAGTATGATTTAATTATGATGCTTTTACACAGCATTTTGAGGTGAACTGTTAGAAAGAATGTAAAAGTTTTAGCAGGGTTTTGATACAACAATTTCCCCCAAACTGTAGCTTCCCCTATCGAAATGTAGTAAAACAAAAATATAAACTAAAAATAAAGATAAGTAAATGGATAATAATTAGAGGATAGCTTAAGGAACGGTACGGCGCACGCAGATGCGGTACAAACGACAGACCTCTTGAGTATCCATTTAATTCTGTGCTCATTTTTTCCCTGGGATTGTTCAGCAATATTTATGCATTAAAATGCTTCTGTGTGTGAACATTACAGTTCGATCTTACCAGAAAAAGTATCTCGAAAGGAAGCCGGCATCATCCACAGGTGATCTCTGCATCCTAAATGAAGCCTGAGCGCGCGTCCGCTAAACAGGAAAGTCGTGGCGCTTGTACATGAGGATGTACAAGTTCACTACTTTCAAATGTAGTGTTATTAGATTGTTAAACTTTTCCTCGCCGTAACACTCGTGTAAACGGGACGAACTTGACCGGTGAAAACGCCTCGGATCGCGTCCGTCGCCACACTGAGAAGTTTCGAGTGCGTGAGCGCGCTTCAGTCACGGGGGCGAGTAAGAGATTTACACATACTTCCCCAGGTCTCAGTCAGAAATCCCACACTCATGTCACTCCTCCATGGACAGGTTTTAAAGAGATGACCATTGTTAAAAAAAAAAAAAAGGAAGAAAAAAGGGAGGGGTGTAGGGAGTTGATAATGTTGTGGGAAAGCACTACAACTGGAAGACTATCCATTAATACAGTAAAAAAGCACAAGAATAATAAGGGTCTATCCTATAACAATGTAAATCCTATAAATATTCAGTGGCTATTAGAAATGAATTTAGGTGGACAAAAAAGCTACAGGACACACAAGGCACTAGGTATTAATACTGTAAAAATGAAGACCAAATCTTTAAAACACCACCTGCTATATGTTTTGAGGAGTTAAAAAACAGTCCCATTGATCCTAACTTACCTTACCTTCACCCAAGGGACCACCGCTTTAGCCATTTCATTCATTTCATACTAAAAGTTTGCATAAGCACTAAAAATGAATTCCTAAAATTGTATAACATTTTGTATTTTAAAAATCTTTTGTCTGAACCCTATACTGTCATGAGTTAATAATGACCATAAACTCTATTAAGTTAACATGTGCTATTATCCCCACTAATTCTATAGTACCACATTTAAGTTAATAAGTGCTATGAATACTAGGAAAATCCTAAAGCTTTAAACTTTTAGTTGGCTATTAATTGAGTCGTCAGTCATAAACTCTTGAGTGTTTCTTGGTTGATTCTCTAATAGAACATCTCTATGTAGAACACTACAAACTAAAGAAACACTAAAGAATCTTTTTAATAGGTGGAGCTCAAGGTATTTTTCATCCAGAAACTCCAGCTAGATTTCCCAGTCAAATGTAAAAAATATTCTTATTGAGCCACCAGATATTGCTAAAGTAATGCACAGCCTGTAATAACTCAAGAAATAGAGGGAATGTTACAAAGAGAATTAGAAAAAAAAGGAAAATAAAGCTCTGGGAAGTTAAATAAAAAGGCCCAGGTTAATGTTTTTATCAATGATTAAATATATCTCTAGTTTTCTTTAATAGAAAGAGTTAACCTGTGACACATACGTTTAGTTAGATTTATTTATATTTAGCCTGGCTTAAATGTTGTTTGTATATACACTAATATATCTAATTTTCTACCGTTATGCTAATGCATTTTAATAATTCATCCAAAGTAGTCACTTTATTCTAGTCAGGATTATGGGGGATGCAGAATCTATATCAGATTTTATTTTTTTGGCATTTAACAGATAGGACGCCCTTATTCAAAGCAACCTTTATTTATTTATTTTTACACCTGAGCAGTTAAGGGTTTAAGGGCCTGAATCTACGGCTCAGCAGTGGCAGCTTACTGTTACTGGGAATTCAACCTACGATCTTCAGCGCAGCAACATTTTAACCACTGAGCTACCACTTAGCCACTTATGAGCATGTCACAAACAATGTGAGGGGAAATCATGCACAAACATTCCAACCTCCAGCATAGATAATTCACCTATGGGCATGTTTTGTAGGTAAAAAGAAATGTCGAGAAAACATATACAAATATATGAAACACAGGCCAAACTCAGACATCCTGGAGCAGCTACTCTATTTATTAGGAGCATATTTGTTGTTTTATTTATTAAAAAACAAACATCCATCCATCCATCCATCCTGTAATTGGGAAAAAGGCAGGGGTCACCCTGGACAGGTCGCTAGTCCATGACAGGGCCAAACAATCACAGAGACTCACACTCACTGGGCTAACATACAAGTTTTTGGGCCATGGGAGGAAACCGGAGTATCCAGAGTAAACTGCCCCACAAGCACTGGGACAACATGCAAACTCCACACAGAAAGACCCCTGCAGGGGATACGAACCTGAGACCATTTTGCTGTGATGCAACCGTAAATATGTTAATTAAAATATAAGTCACATATAAGAATATAAGACAACTTGTATATTCGTCCGAAACACACATTTATAAAAAAAGAGCTTACAACATTACGAGCCCCTGTAAATTTTAAAAGTCTATTTTAAAAATGTGCATCCTCTTAAAAAGCTACCAACAATTTGAAAAGGTGAACATCTTATAATTTTTAGAAAGGTAAATCGTGACTGCATGTGTTAATCAGTCAAAATGTCAGAAATGTTCACCATTCAGCATTCGTTATTAAAAGGTAAATCATCGTTTATCCGCATGGGGGCGCTACTCAGCGACACTGCCCATATTGTACCCGTGAACACTAGAAGTGTAAGATATTGTTTTGTAAATGAGATTGTTAATAGATTGTAAACATCGGTGAATTAACTGGTGAAACGTGAGGATTCCGGCATTATTGTGTAAGCAGCGTGTTCAGCGTTGTAATGTGAGTCGCAGCGCGAGGCGGACATGTTTGTGCAGGTGTGTAACTCTGAGGTGTTTGTTGTAGTGATTTGGACGGGTAACATCACACAAACAGTCATGCTGGATAACACTGATTATGCCTTTCCTGCGGGGGACGAAAGTGATGGCAGTGGTGATGAATGGGACATCGGATTCACTAATAGTACCAAAAACCAGGATTCAGAGGTACAATTACATTTCAGAAATGATGCTTAATTCAGCTGATGTGTTAGCACAATAATTAGCAGTAGCTGTGACAGGTTTCTGTGTTAAACACCCACTTTTGTGTGAGTTTTAAGTTCTAAGATAATTTAAAGGTTATTATAGAATGTTTTTGCAGGTGTCCAGAGTGAGCTTCTACCCTGAGGACAACGTGACCGTCCTGAAAAGAGCCATTACAGCTGGAGACGTCGATCTTTTGCGACAGTTATTGGACAGTGGTATGGAAGCTGTTTGCTTCCTGACTACCATTTCTGCCATTTGGTAGATTCCTTTTTGTTTCAATGAACTGAGCAATGGGTTAAGGGCCTTGCTCAAGGGCTCAACAATGACAGTCCAACACTTAAAGCACTTACCTACTATTCTCCTACATCACTGACCTTTATATAATAAACCAGACCAACATTGTTTTTTTGTTTTTTTACAAAGACATGACATATGTGATTTGTACGGATATAAAGAGTGTCTCACTCGTTTCTGTGTTTAGGTATGGACGTTGAGACACGCCTGACCTTTGAGTGGACTCCTCTCATGTGTGCTGTCCATGTGGGTCACTGTGAACTGGCTGAGCTGCTGTTAAATCGCGGAGCCAGCGCCAACTTTAGTAAAGGTAAAAGCAAAAGTCCAATTTAAGTCAAACACATTTTTATTGAAATTTGACATTTCTGGAAACTCAAGTTCCAGACAGTCGTCTCTTTAGTTTATTGGTGGCCATGATGTTGAAGGATATCTCCACCTGACACCTGCGTTAAAATATTTCTGATGTGTTAGGCAATGCTGGTGGAAATGTTTACATCAGTGCTGTAATTCAGTTCTACCCAGAATAAATCGCCTGTTTTTATTAGCGCCAAGACGACGAGACAAACACTAGAGACATAAACCTATTTTCTCACTGTCTGTAGCACATAGTATTCTGTTCACAATCGTTTCAGAAGTCACATTCGAATGAAAATGCTAGATGTAAACAACTCAGTCAAAATTTAAAAAAAAAGCCCAACCTGATTAAAATTTTATTCAGGTTAAGTGGCGGCGGGCTAAAACAGATGTCTATTGTTAAAAGCATTATTTACTTTATACTAAAAATCCCTTTATATAAACGAGTTTTCCGATGATGTTAAGAGTGTGTCCCTCTGAGCAAGTCTGGACTTGAGCGTGTCTTATTTGACGTAATAAAATGATGGGAGTTTCATGTGGAAGATTGGTTTCTATTTCAGGTTGCTGAATTTCAGTAGTACAAATTACTCCAAACCAAAATGGACCTTTTATTCACAGGCTTTCGCTCTGAAGGAGGAAGAGTAGGAGTGTAAGTGTGCTCGTCTTTTAGAGGACTCCAGCTTAAAAGCAATGCAGGGCCTACAACTAGTGCATCTCCTTCAAACTTTTTTACAGGATTAAAAGTAAAGGAAATACTTTCAATCTAACGATCTAATCAAGGTGAAACCGTGAAGTTTCTGCTTGCTGTTGCTGTCACATGATGATCAGATAATTGTCTGAATAAGGTTTACAGGTTTAATGGTCGTGCACACACTCAAACACTAACGTGACTAAGCTTTAATGTTTATTGAAATAAACAACTACTACCAGACCCAAACTTCACCAGGAGATGTTAATAATGTCCAAAACTATGTAAAAAGTCCAGGTTAAACAGGTTAAACTGAATAGGAACCTATTTGTGATTTGCACTAGAAAGTAACTGACTTAAAAAATCATGAAAATGGATTAGCGGAACTTGTTTGTTGCCCAAGTACGTCTGTTAAATTAATTATTTATACGATCAGTAGCTCTAAATTACTACTCTTGCCTTAAACCCTGTATTTTGTCAGTGGAGTCCACTTTATTTGCTGAAAAGTGTAAATAAGCAAAAAAACAGAGTTGTCCATAGGAGAAAAATTGCCAATACATGAACATTATGTTTTGCCAATCTTACAATTTGTTATGTCCTAATAAAGAACATTACTGTCCTAAAAATCAGATATTACTCAGGAAGGCCAAAAATCACATCAGTTGATCAGTGCAACATTGTCAAAATTAAAGAAAAACAGCAAAACAACAGTCATAAACATCATAAATTTAGCGTTCCAGAGCAGAAATATAAAAAGCCGAACCACAAGATGCAGACCACTCATCAGCAATAAGAACCCAGAGGTCAGATTAGAATATGCAAGGAAGTACATAGATAAAAAAAACCTTCTGAAACCAAGATTAACCCAACCAAAGTGATTAAAAGTCCAGTATGTGGCTTATGAGCCAAAACAAACTAGTTAATCTGTGAAACATGGTAAAGATATGACTTGGATTTGCAGCTATGTTTCTGGATAGAAAACTCACTGATTTTTATTAATGAAGGTAGCAGCAGAGTAAAGGCTACAGAATCCTAACCCCTAAACTCTCTCCAAACATTACCTGCTGTTCCTAATCACTGCTGCAGTAACTAAAAGCAGCAGCGGTTGCATTAAACCACATAAGGTAGGATAATTAAATACGTTTTTATATGAATTAATTCATTATCATAATTAATCTAAAGCTGCACAGCAAAGAAACATACATGTTCTTTCAGAAAAAAGATCATTAGAAAATCTGGCATCAAACTAAATATAAAATAAAAATGCTCTGGATCTTACTCAGAAATAGTCATTTTTTATTGGTAGATCATTTTGCTAATATTTGTAAACGTGTTTTCTGAAAAAAAAAAAATCCAAATTAATTTTAGTTGGAAAAAGTTAGAAATATGTAAAATAGCTGGAAGTTGAAAGTTGAGAGGTTTTGGTAATTGTGTAATTGGTTTCCTGTATATCTAGTAGTCTAATGTGAACATACCCTGGACTGTATTCACAATAATCAGATATCGTTAGCTGTTAGTCAGTTGGCAGTGTGGGTATATAACCATGATAATAATAGTTTTATCATAAACATGTGAAAACCTCAGCGTTCTGCTCTTGGATTGTTTTATTTCATTTTTTTTTGTTTTACTGTGGATGAGGATACAAAAAACTTGATTAATACACAACCGATTCTTAACTTAACTCAAGCAGAGGCATTTACCATATTCTCACAGTTCTCTTACATATACTACATAAAAGAATGTCCTGACTGGGTATAAAAGCAGGAACCCCCTGAAGACTCAGCACTTTGTTCAACACTGCTTGATCAAATAGTCCAGCAGTTTTAGAACCACATTTCTCAATGTACAAGTGAGAGAATTTCGGTTATTTCTTCATATACGGTACATAATATCATCAGGAGGTTCTGAGAATCTGGAGAAATCTCTGCAGGTAAGTGACAAGGCAGAAAACTAACACTGAATGGCAGTGACCTTTGATCCCTCAGGCGGCACTGCCTGGATATTACCATATTACCACGTGGGCTCAGAAACAATTTTGAAAATCACTGTCAGTTAACACAGTTTGTCACAGCATTAACTCGATGAAAACTGGATCATGCAAAACGCAAGCCATCAACAACAACTACCAGAAACGCTAATGTCTTCTCTGAGCTTGAGCTGATCTGAAATGGATGCCCTGCAGACCTAAAATGCCTAAATTGCTATCAACGCAAAGTTTAAAAGCTAGCATCTGTGGTGGTATAAGGGTGTGTTAGTGGCCATGGCATGAGTAACTTGCTCATCTGTGAAGGCACTATTGATGCTGAAAGGTACATAGAGAATTTGGAGCCTTTCATGCAAAGTCTTTTTTCAGAGACGTCCCTGCTTATTTCAGCAAGAAAATGCCAAACTACATTCTGCACGTTACAACAGTGTGGCTTTGGAGTAAAAGAGTCCAGGTACTAGACTAACCTGCCTGCTGTCCAGAACTGTCTCCCATTGAAAATGTTTGGCGCCTTATAAAGCACAGAATACGACAACGCAGACCGCGGACTATTAAGCAGCTGAAGTCATACATAAGGTAAGTATGGGAAAAAGTTCCACATAAAAAGCTTTAACACTTATTGTCCTCAAGTGCCAAATGCTTATATGATGTTGTTGAAAGGAAGGATGATGTAACACAGTGGTGAAAATACCCCTGTCCCAGATCATTAGGGTTGTGTTACAGGCATCAAATTTAAAATGTTTTGTTGCAAGAGTTTATCACTTTGCATATCTTGTCTTTGTGGTGTTTTCAATTAAATATTGGTCAACGAGGATTTGCAGGTCCTTGTATTGTTTTTATTTACGTTTTGCACAACATTTGTATAAGATGCCTTAGTATACTGTCGTGTCATGGTTTTTCTTGTCTGGAATTAGGGGTTCAAGCCTGTTTCAGCAGTGCGAATATTTTTACAGATGTGTGTTTGCCAGTAGGAAAGCTTAATTGGCACAGAGCCTTGTGATTGTGGCTAAATGAACACAAATCACTACAATAATGCAACTGTAAGGTTTATGCTTTATGTTCTTGTTTCATGTTTATTAGGTCATGTTTTGAGTTTATGTTTGTTTCTGTTCATGCTCATGTTTACTTCCTGTCTCGTCCTTGTCATGTGTCCTGTCACGTGTTTATGTGTCTTGTTCTAATTGGTTAGTAGTGTGTTATTATAGCCCTTGTGTTTTCCTTGATGGACTTCGGTTGTGTCCCTGTACCACTGTCATGAGTCTGTCGTGCTTAAGTCAAGTTTCTTGTAGTCAGGTTTATGTTTGCTGTTTATATTTATGCTAAGTGGTCAAGTCAAGTTAAGCTAAAATAAGCTTAGATAAAATAAGCTATGTTATTGTTAGTCAAGTATTTGTTAGTTCATGTTTATTGTTTTGTCCCATTGTAAATAAACTGCACCTTTTACAGCTACTAAATCTAGTAGAAAGCCTCCCCAGGAGAATGAAGCCTGTTATAACTCCAAACAAAGGACTAAATCTGTCCTGCATGTTTAACGAGAGCAGACAGGTGTAAAGGTTATGTGGCATCTTCAGGTGGAACACTGCATTATGAGATTAACATACTATGAACTGTGCGTGTGTGTGTTAATTTTATCCTTAATTCCATTCAGCTTGCTTCATATGCCTTTTTTTAATAGTTGTGACGCAAAAAGAGGGTTGTTGAAAACATTAAATTAATCTGCTGGTGTGTGTTGAGTTTATATGCTGGTGGGAAGAATGAGTGAAGTAATTTCCGCATGTCCAGTCTCTCTGTGTGTATATAAACATCTGTGGGTTTGGGGGGGCTTTGAAGGAAATAATTTAACGTGAAAGCATCCGCCGCTTCGTCCTTTCAGTTCTGCTTAGAGAGCGAAGAATGCAGCAGTGATTGATAATGCCAGTACACAGAGCGTGATGCTCGCGTCATTGCACTGGCCCAACACTGGTGCTTTATTTATTTTCCTGCTCCATTGCAGACACAACCATTCTGATTCTGCATCCTTTCCTCAACCCGACTTACTCTTTTAGCCTAAACCTGCCAGTAATCAGAGCAAGTACGTCTGAAATACGACTGTGTGTACAAACTGCATTTAGGGAAAAGTGCCTTCAACTGAACTTCTGCAGTCTGTGGTTGCTATTTTATATTATCATAATCAGTGTTCCTGAAAAACATTTCTCTCAACTGTACTATCCAAAGAACTTTTAGTACCCTGTTACTGCCACAGCCTTCTGTAATCTTGGGCTTGTTTTCTTTTCTCTTCTGCCCTTAGATCATTTTACTGTGCTAATGGCAGCTTGCACTGCAAATTCTGTCACTGAAGAGAACATTAGCAAGTGTGTGGCTCTGCTGCTGAGTCGCAATGCTGACCCCAATGTCTACAGCAGGTGAGACGTGTGTGCGTGTGCGCACCCATTTTGTTAGATCTGGTTTTGGTTAGATGTTGGTGTAGGCATAGGAACCATCAGTTGCATTAATTACTTCCATATTTGCCCTTTATTTAAGCGTTATTTTAACAGAGTCCTGGATTCATATATTTTAGATTCATGCTTAAAATAAAAAATGCCAGGCATTTTATTAAAAACGAGTGCTAGTTTCCTCCACAGTTTGCTGCCTCTAATCTTATCATTGCAAGTAAGTTATGCTGTATTTAAAAAAAAAAAAAACTAACAATGTGATATTAAGTTTTTCTGCAATATCTAAGTATTGCAATATGAAAAATAACAGATGATTTAAGTAGCTCTATTGAAAAGAATTATTATCTTCAAATGATTTGGATAATTTTTCTAAGAGGGTGCATCTGCATAAAATTTGATACACAAATTATAAGTCGAGTCACGTTTATTTATATAGCACTTTTAACAAAGCAGCTTTACAGAATTACATCAGAAAAGACATCATTAAACACTCATTAAAAACTATTTGATTGATATCTATAAATTAACAGTTAATAAGCATAAATAAAAACAATAGATTAAAGATGTAAATGAAATAAACAGTGTTTTATGTGTTCATGGAGATTCAGATACATAAATGTAATAATTAAATGTAAAATCACACTGCACTGAGTATTTACTGTATAAATTAAGTACTATTAATTTCTGTTAAACTACAAAAGTGATTGTTTCTTGTGTTTGAATGCTTGAAAACTTGTTTGAAACACAGTAACAGACCTTAAATCAATGTCTTTTACTCGATTATTGAACAATTAATCCAGTAAATCACGTGTTCTGAACTGTGATACAGTCAAATATAACATTACACATTTTTGAAATTATTTTGAATGTATGTAGAAGCAGTAGTCTAGCTAGCAATAAATTCTTTGTATGTGGAATTATAGGTAATGAGAAAAAAGCTTACAACACAATGTTGTTCTTTCCTCTCAGTAAGCATTTTTAACACGATTCCTCAGCGTTTGTAAGATTCCTTTATTTAGAATAACGTACAGTAATGCTTTGTGGTCTTCTCACATCTAAAATATGTTCTATGTCAGGAACAAAGATTATTACCCAGATAAAGTTTTGTCCACAGTGGGTTAGCAAGAAACAAACATGGAAGGAAAGCAGACAAATAAGCAGATAAATAACAAAGTTCAAATCAAGAGTTTGTTGAAGAGTTAAAAAAAATATTCAACTTCATTGTCTAAGGTACATGTACAGAGCCAATGAAATGCATTTTTCACATATCCCATCTTGGTAAGTTGGGGGTCACAGAGCGCAGGGTACAGCTATGATACAGCGCCCCTGGAGCAGGAAGGGTTAAGGGTCTTGCTCAGGGACCCAACAGTGGTTGACTTGCCAGTGATGGGGCTTGAACCCAGGTGTTTCTGGTCTTCAGATCAACAACTCAGCACCTTAACCATTTGAGCCACCACTGCCCCCCCTTTAAAAAACAGGGGAGAGCGCGAACGCAGTCCCCCACTACCAGAAATTATGCAGTCGAGATTCCCACATTTGGGGAATTCGCAGGGGTCAGCAGCACAACCGGAGTGCAATGGTTGAGCCTCGCCCTGGGTAAACCACCTTCTTGATCATGGTATCTCCCCTGCCAGGTAAGTACGTCTTTAGATAGGCTGCTTGTATCGGTTGTATCTGCTCTGAACATAAATGTTGAAAGCCGTCTATCATGTCTGTTTACACTATTTTATTTAGTACATTTACATCACCTTTATAGCAATTGGCAGATTTCCTTATCCAGAGTGACTTACATTTATCTCCTTTATACAACTGGGGCAATTGAGGGTTAAGGGCCTTGCTCAGGGGGCCCAACAGTGGTAACTTGGTGATGCTTGGATTTAAAGCATGATCTTTTAATTACCAAACCCACACCTTTACCCCAGAGCTACCAATTCCTATTTAGTAACCATTGAAAGAAAAAAAGATAAAGATAAAATAGAACTGTAGATACAAACAGATTTTTAAAATTTAAGCTGCAGTGAGGAAATCAAGGTTAAATCAGATCGTGTGCACTTTGCTTTAGTGTTTTTAATTGATTTTGGTCATGATTTGATGATAGTGGTGCATATTTGTAAAATAAAAAGGTATATAAATGGTCAGTTTGAGGTGATTAACAGCTACATAAAATTTCAACCCTTAAGAATCATATTAGGGGAGGGGCTATTTTAGGTTTAAATTTGTGCTATTTTTGTATGTAAGCTATGTAACTACCACACCTTGTACAGAAATTGTCAAGACAACTTGCTGAATAAAATGTGTGCAGCAACTTATTCGACAGTCCGGTATGTTCTGTTTTGAAAATGTAATCAGTTTTGCTTTAATTATCACTCCACAGTGTTTAAGTCAGGCTGTCATTATAATGTAATCCTACTGCATCTTCTACAATAGATTAAAATGCCAATATGCAACGGAAACTTAGTTTTTTCTGCTGACTCTTTGGAAACATTTGGATGGAAACATTGTTTGATGCTTGATGTAGGGTGATTGTGCACTTGTATTGCACCCACAGCCACAGGCTCTTCTTCTGCCTCCCAGCTGCACTTCATCTGTAGCCCAAGCACACGTGCACATGAACCCAGTATCAACAAGCACTTTGCTGTGTCGACTGATATGAAAGTGGTCATATCCTGTCCAGACAAAATATTTGAAAAGTTTTAACAAGATGCAGAGGGAAGTGGCTGTGCAATGACGACTGTAAAGCACAGCCCTTCTTTCTAAGTCTTTTGAAGACTGCACTTAACTGGTATTTGCAGGTCTTTGGCATTTCCTGAGAAATTTCTTTTCCTAAATGATAAGGGACACATATAACACATAACTTGTGGTGGCTCATGGTTAAGGTGTTGGATTACCAACCCGAAGGTTGTGGGTTCGATTCCCAGCTCGACCAAGCCACCTTTGTTGAGCCCCTGAGCAAGGCCCTTAACCCCCAATTGCTCAGTTGTATAACAAGGAATATTGTAAGTCGCTCTGGATAAGGGCGTCTGCCAAATGCTGAAAATGTAAGTGTAAACTTGGGGCAATGGTGTATTTTGTACCTGGGGGGTACCAAGTACCAGTGGGGACTTACCCGACTGATACACCACTTAATAGCACCACTATCACGTCGAGATTATAGAAACTACCAATGCTATACAAAAACGCAATAAAACACGGCGTGACATTACAGAGAGAGAGAGAGAGAGAGATTTCGCGTATTGGGGTGAAAACAATTTTTTATTAAAGCAAAAAAAAAAACCTGTTAACAAAACTCCAAACCTGTACAATACAAGCACAACTGTACCACATACATCATCTAAAGCAGTTCAAAATCAATATTTATCGAACTCAATATTGTCGCATGTATTTCGACATGATCGTTTACACGGTTGGATTTAATACCATGTACGAAATTGAAAAGATCAGATTGCACTCAGTTTGTGCTGTTCACACTGTCACAAAAAAATCTGATTTGTTCTACAGTTGTCTGCAGTGTGAACTGTTATGTCAGAATTCTTGCAACATTTATGTTATTTCGAAATCGTCATGTGTCAACATTCTGCACTGACAACTACAAACAGTTGATTTATTTAAGTGATTTCCCTGAAGGCATTCACGTCATGTTTGCATCACTGCAGAGTCCACACACAGCATAATAAAGCAGCCGCCACTATTTCACAAAATGCTATTATTAAAAATTGGCCCATTCATCATCCTCTCCTCCTCAACCACTGCTCATTAATTCACTGTCGTCTGGTGCATATCACCTTATAAATGCCCGCAGCTAACGTAACTGCTGCTTTTAGTGTCTTCTGTGTTTATTTTTCTTTAAGACAGGACGCTGCGTGAGACGTAGAATTTGTTCTTTTGCGCATATGGGTCAGTTTTAGGACCCTGATCAGTTCACACTGAAAATCTGATACTGGCTAAATTTAAATCAACAATGTAAACCGCTCTAAAAAAAAAAAAGCCCACATAAGCTCACAGTGTGAATATAACTCAAGAACCCATTTTCCAATCAAAATACTGGACCTGAACTATCTGTTGTAAATGTACTCTACAGTGTCAGTGTATAGGACATGGGGGTTTTGTCATGCATAGCAAGCATAAAGTATATGAACCTAGGACCTAGTGCTAAACAGCCTCTGTCTCTTTTATACAACTGAGAAATTAGGGGTTAAGGGCTCTAATAAACTCTTTAATCTAAATGAATTATTTCTTGTTTGTACTAGTTTTTAATTACTGTATTACTGATCTGCTTCATTCCTCTAGAATGTTTCTTGCTGATGCTGAGGCTTTTAGTAATTGACATATTTAGGAAATTATTTTAGTTCATTCTAATTAATATTTTTGTGGTTTTTTTCGAAAACTTACCTTTCAGAATTAACAAAATAAAATTTCTGTTTACATCATTGCACTTACTTCTTTATATAGTTAAATTATATATGAACTATATATGAATTTGTATAGTTAGTTATAAAATTATTTATAATCAGACTGTCAGGTGTCATACCGATAAGTCTGGATTCTCTTTTTCATTATGGTTAGTAAATAATGCTATCAAACGGAACATTTCCCTACTACTTTAACCTCAATTTTTGTGTGATCTTTTCCAGTTTTTAGTAACTGTAATATATTTGCTATTTACTTTTATGTCCTAATTACTGTACTATATTGTCAGTATTGTTGTTAAATTGATTGATTCAGCAAACTTCCTCAATTAATTCAGCAAACTGCTAATTGTAGTTTTTTTACCCTGGGAATCAGTGCATGTGAGCCATCACACTGTCGAACATGTGTGTGCGAAGATAGTGTCATGTTGAGGAATTATTGTGCCCTCCCTCACCTGGCCATGACGTTGTTGTAGTAAAGTCTGTATGCCTGATCTCTGGGAAATGTCAGCTTTTGTGATAAATGGTTTAAGGGTAGTTCTATTCTACGATGACACAGAACCCTCCCATGCTGTGTAATGTTTGACAAGCGCTTCTGCTTTTCCGTTGTATTAATATGAGTCACATTCCCACATCCTAAGCTAATATCCATCTTTCCATGATGGACTTTAATCTGTCAGGTGATGTAAAATGTGACAATTTTGATTTTGAGTTGTTTTTTCTTTCTGCATTGTCTGCGTTCATCATGTTTGCTCTAAGTGTAGCTTTAGTACTGACGTAAACACAGTGACAAGTTTCAGCTGGCTTATAGGCAAGTATGTTAAATATTTCACCCAAATGATTCAAGTTTCACCCCATTAACCTTTTCTTTCAGTGCTTTTCACAGGTCAGGCTATTTATCACTAGTTTATAATTTAACTTGGTGTTAATTTGTACCTCATCGGACTTGGACTTAATCCATGAACCTTTCACAAGAAAACTTAGGAAACAGTTTGACATTGGGCAGTTTTTCTTTTGCCCAGGAGTTGCATGACGTGCCTCATGCTGGCTGCCAGGGACGGTTTCCTTCAGGTGATCAATCTGCTGGTGTCCCATGGAGCAGAGCTGAACGCTCAGGATGACAGCGGCCACACGGTACTTTTCACACATCAGTCATAGTGCCGAAACAATGCTTAAATTCTTAAGCATAAAATAAATGAAATGGTTTAAGTTTGCCAAGCAGCTCAGACATTCATATATGGAGTAATTAAATACAATATGTCGTATGTCTTTAGCTATCTAAAGCCAAGCATACAATGTTACTAGAATAATAAATTTTCTGATAAAATAGGCGCTCATGTTAGCTGTGCAGTATGGGCATGAAGCTGCCGTTCTTAAACTACTACATCTTGGAGCCGACATGTCCATTAAAAGCAAGGCGGAAAAAACAGCAGCTGACCTAGCCAAGTCATTCAGACACTTACAGGTATGTGACCTATGACCTCTGTCATGTAGCGTTTCACCTATAAGAAATTACTCATTATACACAGCAGAATAATGACAAAAACTGCCACATGATTTCTGTTTTAAAAATCATCAAAGATTTTCATCGCATTTTTATGACATTTTTGGGGGGTTCATACTGTAGTATGTAAGTAATTAGTCTTAATCTTTCCCACTGGGTAGTCTTATAGCTAAATATTTAATTGTGTGCATTTTAACATATAACATATTTGTTATTGTTTTTGGATGCATAGAGGTTTGGATTAGATTTCGAATATGAAAGCTTGGATTAAACTACTTTAGTTCAAATCACCAGTCAAACTCAGTGAATAAGACTGGATTGTGGTTTTATTTTTATCTTCTTTTTTTATAATCAGGGCTGCAGCAATATGGCATAAATTTTGCAACATTCTTTAAGTCTAAAGTTGTAAATTACCTCATTCTCAACATGTTTGTTACAATTCTTAATTTTAGAAGCGGTTTAGTTTAATATCAAACCAAACTCTCGACAGATCTTCAGGATTCTCAACTCCTCAAAAGACCCTATCGTTAATGGTCTTCTGCCCTCCAAGGCTGAAACAGTGGTTAAATTTCTCAACCGAAACCCTGAGCCTGTGTCTGCTTCAAAGGACAGGTACGATTCTGCCCAGTTCTTGGAGACTGTGGTTGGCATGCCCTCTAGTGGTAATCAGGAGAAGTGGCGCTCTATATTAATGTGTTATATTTACGCAAAATCTGGCTCCCTTTCAGTTTTACTAAACTAGGTGATGTTCAACTGCTACTGCATGGGCTGAATCTGGAGTATCTCTCTTATATCATAGAGGTAAGGCAACTTTTACATGATACAAATTCCATTGCACATCATACCAAAAGCCTCAGTGTTTTCTACAGTTTGACACTTTATATGATCAAATAATTGGATGTAGATCATTAACATGTATATTTTAGAAGCCCAACTTTTTTTAATTTTTTTATTTCTGTACATCAGGAAAATGACATCACATGGAGCCACTTAATGACGATGGAAAAAGAAGACTTAGAAAAGGTAACGTTAACTTTATCCTGATTAAGAGAAGCTAGAATTTAAAAAAAAATTATTACTAGAATATAATTAACTTATTCCTTAACACCTATTCACTTATTCCTTCCTAAACATTAGTGCTAAAAATGCCCATGCCAAATTATAATGCATGTTATAAACTGCCCCAAGAAGCAATGCCTCAGTGGGTTTAGAAATTCCTTAGAAAACTCCAGCATAAAAAAACCTGCTGTTATGCAGGTTCTTTGATGGAGCGTTAAATTAATAGGGGTGACTAAAGCTGCATGTGTTCATTGAAGGTTTGAACTTTATCTGTAACTTGGCCCTTTAGTTTTTACTAGATTTATTTTATACACATTTCAGTTTCAATCTAGTGACATGTCAATCTAATGACATTTTACTGTTTCAATCTAGTGACATGAAACCTTAAATGCTTTTTAATCAGTAATTTATTTAATATACATATGCATATGTCAAAAAACCCCTCTATGCTATATGCTTGTGTTAATATCTGGGAAAAAATTAAGTGGCTGCAATATAGAAATATTTAGTTTTAATTACTAAATAAAGCTTGTTTTGCGAAGGGATCAGATACTTATTTCATTCATTAAAATGCTAATTTATTTATAACTTTTTTTTGTTTTTGTTGTTATTCTGTCACTTACTGTTAGAATAAACCTACCATTAAAATTATAGACTGATAATTTCTTCGACATTATGCAAATGTACATAATCAGCAAGGGATCAAATATTTTTTTCCCCCACTGTACATATACTTTGCCTGTATTCTTAAGATATTATAAAAAAGCTTTATTTATTTGTTTCAAGCTTTAGACACCGGCACTAACTCCACTTTATCAAATTTTATTTTTTCTTCTTTTTTTTCTTTCTTCTGTTTTTGATTTTAGACTTCTAGACTTTTACTAATATTCCTTTAATTAGTTAAAGGGAACCTCATATTTTGCTTTATTTAGTTGTCATAGGAATGATAAAATATGGTGTAGAACCTTTTTTAAGCAGCTGAGGTTAATTGTTGTACAAATTGTTGATTGTGCTCAACAGTAGAGTTTTGCATACCCTAATGAAAAAATAAAAACAATCACAGTCTTGCAATGCATCTGTGCAGATCGGAGTAACAAACCCTGAAGACCAAAAAAAACTCCTCAGTGCAATTCAGGAAATTCAACTCGACAGAGTGGACCTGGACACGTTGTCACAGCTTGATAACATAGACAGCGCGTAAGATCCTAACTTGTATAGTCTCTTTTCGTAAGTTTGCCAAAAGAGGGTATCAAAAATTTCCAAGACACACCAAAAGATAGGAGCCCAAGGTTACACGCTATGCTATGCTCCATGTGACTGCCATATCCCATCACAATTTTGCCTTTTCTGATGCTTTAATTGAACCCCTAACATATATCTGCATGAGTTTATTCATTGTGCACCTAGTAGTACAAGTAGAGAGCGAGTCAAACACACACATTGTAAAAGCGAGATGACCTGGTTGGAGTATCTGCAGAACAGCAGGTCCTGTGGGTTGTTCCCTGTATGTATTGTTTTTTTTCTCACTGAATGGGTACTATTTCCTTCAGATATGCTTCCTCGATATGCTTGACACCACTTGCTTAACCCAAAAAAAGCACGATCTGCTACGCAAATATGGTAGTGCAGCAAATGTTCAGCTAGTTACATCATAAGGCCAAGTAGCTTTAATACAACATGCGATTTTAAATGAATAATATTAATTAAATACATTTAAATGAATAAAGTTCATCTTAAAAAGTACAATCTAAATGTCACCCTGAGACATAATCTTTACTTATTGTATTACTGCTTTAATTGAGACAGTTGTTCAAGAATTTTATTATAAACAGAAGAAAATTTGGCTTTTTACAGACATTTTTGGAGGGATTTGAATTATAGGTGAGCGTCAGCGGAAGTGTTTGCTTGGCCTGTGAGCTACAGTGCGGTGTGCAAACCCACAAATTGGAATATTTGGCTTAACATCACACCACTCCGCTTTGCTTACATGCTCCAACTGGAAATCTTGTGGATAATACTTTGACTAAGCACCTACCCAATTATATTTACATAATTTAGCAGACGCCTTAATCCAGAGTAGAGTTGTGCACTTTCACATCAACAGTAGCAGGAGCTTGCTGTAGGTCCTGTGATGACACTTTAGGGTATGAAGTGATTTCTTTTAGCGTCTTGTGGTCTGCCCTGGGGTAAATTTGCTTGGACGACCAGACCTGGGCATGTTGTCAGTTGTTTTGAATGTCCTCCACTTGTAGACTATTTTGCGGACAGTGGAATGACTTCACAATCTCTTGAGATCTTTTTAATCACTTTTCAGACTTATACGCTGCAACAATCGTCTTTCTGAAGGCATCAGAGAGCTTTTTTTTATCTCACCATGGTGTTCACCATCACTTCAACAGTCAAGAGAACACTAAACTAAGGTTTAAATAGGGCCTCCTTTAAAAGTAACAATGTTCTGATCATGTGTACCTGATGTCATACACCCGTGTAATTTTAGCCATTTTAAGTGGGAATAAATGATGGGATGTCCTAATTGACTTCTCAAAGGAAATTGTCCTTTTTTAAAGTAGATTTTACATAAAGTTTTTTTAAAAGTCTTTACTTCAGTTATAATTGTTAGTTATATTACTTAAATCTTTCAGTATTGCTTTAAATTATTATTAAACATCCAATTATGTTAAACACAGGCTTTAATAGGGTGTCCTAATTTTATCACATCACTGTACATAATGTGTATATATAGAATAGAACAGATTCTCTCCTGTGACTAAACTCTCAATATGTCTGAAATATTTCTGGTTTTTAATTTGTTTTTCGTTTGGACATGTTCACGTCGGCACCCCTATTCAGTTGCACGGCACCCACGTTGGGAAAGAGCCCACTGCTGGATTCTGTACTCGTTAAATATATACTAATTATTTTGTCTTTTTCTATATTTGTGATCGTTCTGCATTTATTCTGAGACTAAAAAGCTTGTTGTCTTTCTTCAGACCAAGAGAAAAGGACGCACAGTCTTGAACTCCACTTTTCAAGATTTCCATTGTTTGAAGTGGGATGACCCACTGTGGCCACAAGGTTTCCAGACAACCCTGTCTTAATGGTTTAAGCACTAATAATGATTTGTTAAGTGAGGAATGAGCGAGTGCGGTTTCTCCAGACTCATGTTTTGACTGATGTTTCTGAGTCGTTTGCTCATATGCCATGTCTTACCTTAACAAAGCTAATCAATCTGTAATTTTCTTTATTCTAAGCTAAGGGGCTTCCCCGGGGGCATGGGGTCATCCGGTAAATTCCACATATAATCCCATCCTGATAGGTAGTCTGTAAACACACACTGAAGGCTTGTCGGGTTACACAGAAATCCAAATTGGCAAATTTTCGTGGCTAATGGGATGTGCAAGAATCACATACTTTTTCATTTTAAGTTTGGACAGCACATGACGGTGCATGTCATATTCCTGCAGTAATTTAGAATATTTAATTCTGCAATTTATGGTGAAAGCTTGAAATTGCTCATTTGTATAAATGAAACTAAATGGAAGGCAGTCTGGATAAGGACATCAGGTAAATCCTGTAAATGTGAATGCTTGATGGGTTGAATTTGGGAATTTTTGACTGAGTTGATAGATTTGCTCATGGTGTATGTTGGCACAGTGACTCTTACCAGCCACTTAGTCACCCAGCACAAGCCTGTCTCTCACTCAGACAAATATAAAACACCTAACATAGCAACACTATAAGGCATGTCTTCATTCTTGCAGAGATAGAAACTCCAGAGACATAGACACTCCTGACATTGTTTATCGCAGCTTCTGACAGACTGTTAGGAGAAGAAAACAGCTGCTTAGAGAGATTCTCTATTAAGATAGAGCTTTAGATGTCAGCCATTACAGGGGTTTGACATGCTAAGTGATTAAAGAAGTGCTTCAGAAATTCTGTCACCTGATGATGCTACACATCATTGAAAAAGTATTTGCATAAAGTCTAAAATTCGTGCCTAATATTGGTTGATATTAATAATTTCAAATGAGCCTTTATGTATTGGTTTTAATTGGTCTTATCTTGTGTTTAGATTTGCTAATGGTAGGATTGTTTTACAGGAGTGAGGAGCTATATAATTTTTTGATTAGTCTGAGGCAGCAGTGCTGTTACCTAACTGAGACCATGCAGGATGCCATCAGCAGGTTCCCCCGCAGCACCTCACAGGTTTTCATGCACACACTATAGAAGACTTTCACTTCCACTATAATGACTGATTACTGAGCCTAAGTGATGCAGTCTTAGGGGCTGGTTACATATCGTGTCTACAAATGCGCGAAAAACGCTAGGCGTGCCATTTCTCCTACTTTTTAAATAGCTCGGTTGCTTGCGCTCCGAACTCGTATTTTGTTGTGAAGCAGCTATCATCTATGCTCTCCAATACAAAGAAAAGATTGTGAAAAGTTAAGTAAATACAATGATAGGCTGCTCCACCATATTTCTGCTAAGGTTTTAGTGAAACAGGAAAGGTAAGGAAGCTAGTTAGTTCTTGTCACATGACCTGCACTGTTCTTGCGGCCTTCTATATAGTTGAGATGCCATTATGTTGCTGCGGCGCTAAAGCATCTGGAAAATATCTCAACTTTTTAGAATGCAGCAAGTGCAGTGCAGGTCATGTGACAAGCGTCAACGAATCAGCTTTCAACTCATCTTTTTGAAACCTCAGCAGTAAAATAGAGAAGTGGTTTGTAAATAAATTTTGTAGCAGAGTTACAGCAAGGTTTTTTTCCAGGTCGAAATCCATTGCTTAATTTCCTTGTTTTAGTAAAGAGCGCAGATGATGGTAGCTTAGCAACAGCATATGCCTCCAACCGTGTTGCTCTCATATACATTTGAAATAACTTAAGTGCGCAAAAGACAATACATGAATGGCTGCTTAAACATTATTTCATAGAGGAAATGTACACACAATTTGATTTAGCTGGTATTTTTCCAAATTTTTTTTTTTTATCCCCTTCCGTTAAAAAATGGTGCTTTTTTTTCGTTTTCAAACAAATAAAGCAATTTCCATGTCATTTCTTTCATTTTAACCCAAACCCAAATTTTATTTATTTATTTCGTTTTCTGCTTTAAATAACTTTTTTTTTAATGAGTTTGTTTTGGCAGCTTGTTCTGACTTTGGATCCGAAGAAAGAGGCTCAGGCTATATGCACAGAGCTGGTGGCTCAGATCGGGGACCTGCAGAAGGAAGTGCTCTGTCTTAAGGAACTTCTAGGCAAGGTTAGCAGCATCCTTGTATAAATCTGTCTAAATTGAGAATCCACTCAGGACAAAGTGTGACGGCAGAAACTTTCACAGCTCATAACTCAGACTCAGTGCAGTCTGGTGTAAAGAATCGGAGCGTAAAGGGCAGCCAGCATGCCCTCTGTGTCAGGCTGGAATCTGACAGTGAATGGAGGCCATGTGCTAAGAGACGACCCAGCTAATCCGCTCTATCTTATCTTCTTATTCTCTTTAGGGAGAGAGAAAAGCATTTTTACAGGTTTTCCCAATCACACCACAGTTAAATTGGTATAAAAAAAAAATAAACTGTTAAATCACTTTTAAATTAACCTCTTTATTTAGTCATGAGTGTGTGTGATAGCTTTTAATGATTACACTATCTGAAAAAAAACCCCAGAAGATCTGATTCAGCTAAAATGCAGGTGTTCTCTAATGCAGGAATTTAACAAATAGGAGTGTGATTATAAATTCCCAGGTGTCTTTGGAAAAGCTTGGAAAGTGGCTGACGCACTTCTATACAATTTATAAAGTATTTCTGCTCGGAAAGGTTTTTTTGTTGTTGTTTTGCAGGCAAAGGAGAGGTCTTCAAAAAACATATCAGATCTCAAAAGGAAACAAATTATGTGAGATACCAATATTGGATACAATACTATGAACTAATGTGTTAGGAATGAAAGGATGCCAAATCGTTTGATAAAAATGAGCAACCGACAGAGGGCTAAATTCAAAGACATCTCGTAAATCAAAGTGAAAAATTTTATTGCAGCATCTCAAAATAGTACTTAGTAGTTTGTATGGCCTTGCTTGCATGCTTCTAGTCAGATGACAAATGGTGTCCTGATGTACAGTATCTTCTCCCAGATCTGGACCAGGAAATTACTAAGATCTTGGACAGGTGCAACTTGGCGGTCTTGAAACAAAATGTCCCCAAGATGTCCTCTTGGATTGAGGTCAGGCGAGCCTGAAAGCCAGTCAATGTTGTTAATTCCTTCTTCTTCAGAAACCGCCTGCATACTCTCACTACATTATTATGCACCAGGAGGAACCCAGGACTCACTGCACCAGTGTAAGGTCTGACAATGGGTCCAATGATTTCATGCCGATACCTAATAGCCGTCAGGGTGCCGTTGTCTAGCCTGTAGAGGTCAGTGCGTTCCTGCATAGATATGCCTATCTAGACCATCCCTGAGCCAAACCTCCATTCTCCATGGCTTCTCCAGACCCTTTCACGCCAGCCACGTGTGCTTAGGGTAAGCCTTCGAAAATCACAGTGCAGTTGTGGCGGACCGGTCAATCCTGGTGTTTTATGGAAAATGTAAATTAAGCTCCACGGTGCCAGGCAATAAGCATAATGCGACAAGAGGACACAGGGCCCTCTGACCACTTTTATAAGGTCTTTTTTTTATTGTTCAGCAAGACCAATGGCAATCTGGAGGTCATTTTGTAAAGCCCTGGACCAGATACCAGTTCTGCTGATGGGTTAAGAACCTATTATTGCCCTGTCTAGCACTCTTAGAGTAACTGTCTGTATTCTGGGTTCTCCTCCATGCTCTTAAGACTGTGCTAAACAGCTAACCTTATGGCAATGCCCATTATTGTTGTGCCGCCTTAGAAGGGTTGGACCGCCTTTGCAACCGCTGTAGGGTCCAGGTTTCGCCTCATGCTACCAGTAGTGACAGTGAACCTAGCCAAATGCAAACCTAAGGAAAAGCAATTAAAAATTTTTAATTTTCTTGTACAAACAGCTCCTGTTGTTAATGGGATTACAACTAAAGCATCTTAAACTGATTAACAACCTCCTCTGATACAATTTACAGACGTTCAATTGACTTGCTGCTATACTCTGATCAAAAAGCGTCCCTCTCATTTCTTTAAGCAGTGTGCAGGTTAATTAAATTACTCTCTATGAATGGTGGTTGCAGTTCTTTAGTGATAGGGTAAATGTTTTTTTTCTGATAAGTCATTTCAAATCCCAAAGTAGAGTTTAAACAAGTAATGAAACGGTCATAAAGATGACAGAAAGGCTTTAATCTGATGTTTGAGAGATGGTCAGTTTCAATCATTACAGTTGTCAACACCACTTGCCAGTAATGTGTGGCTGTAAGTGCTTTAGTGATGCAGTGTAGCATTCATCCCAAGTTCAACTACCCTGTGATGTTGAATTAGAACAGCAGCAACTGGAAGATCACGGTCCAGTGTGTAACAACACGTAAACACTTTACATTCCCAAATCCTTGTTACAGTTCTGTCTTCTGTTTTCTGCCATTGCTTGGTACAGTGCAGTCTGATATATAGGATTCAGTAGAGTGGAATGAGGAATATAGACAGATTGCCTGTAAAGCATTACACCTATCGTTACAACTGTCACTCAAACACATTGCATAGACACACTTTGTTCATATATTTAAGATCATGTTGCTAAAAACTTTTGTTTTAACTGTAATGCTTGTTTTTTTTAGTTGGATCCCACTGATTACACCTTCCATCCTCCCCTGCCCAGTTCCAACAGCAGCACGAGGAGCCGAGTTGTGAAGAAGCTGGCAGTGGCTGTGCTTGGAGCAGGTCTACTGCTACTGCTTACACAAGCAAGACACAAATCGAACCTTTCAGAATTATTGTGTTATTAGTTTTGTTCCCGTCTGTGTTTTTTTTCCCTTCTTTTGTTTTTGTTGTCATCATATACAAGAGTTTTTTCTCATAGTTTAAAGTTAATAAAATGTTATGATGGGTTGTTTATTTATGTTTAAAACGCAACTGATAAATTACATTGCAGGCTTTTTTTTGTATAACAACTTATTTTCCCACTTATTAAAATATGTTCAGCTTAACATTTAGCACATAGATTGACTCAAATCTGTCTTTGCTTTTGTAAACTTTATGGCTGTGAATATTCTTTATAGTGCCTGGTGGGGGGGGGGGCAGAAAAATACTTAAACAAGCTGCTGTCTATGGTGCTGAAATAGTTTTTATTAGCTAACAAAAACATGCATGAATTTTTTTTTTCAAACCATTATCTTCATCTTTACACCGTTTTTCTTCACCCACCTTTTTTTAAGCAAGGTGTCTCCAACCTTTTTTTCCCTGAGAGGGCCAAATAATTTCTTAAATGGGGAAAAATGGGGTCGGTCTGTGCCCAGAAATTACATTTGTTTTGTTATGACAGTACAGACAAATAAGCTTTCCTTTTTAATAGATATATAGCTTACTAAAAGGTGACAGATAAGACACATTTTAGGTGCAGTTCTAAATCAGTATCATCCCCGTCAGCAGGGAATTTTTAAACATCACTATGTCTGCTGGAAATGTGTATATGCATTTCTTTTCGTACAAAACGAGCTAACAATAAATATCCTCTCTATCTGTAGTCTAGTCACTGCTGCCATTAAATAAGAGTAAATTCCCTTCAATGATGTGAGGGCCAGTGTTAGATTAGATTAGATTAGATTAAATTAGATTAGATTCAACTTTGTCATTGTGCAAGGTTCATGTACAGAGCCAATTAAATGCAGAGAGCATCTAACCAGAAGTGGCCTATTTACAATAAATAGCAGTGTAATAAATAGGGGTATGAGGTTGATAGTTACAGAGGTTAGAGTGAATAATGTACAGAAGGTGCAGTTCTATGTATAAATGGTATCTATAAGGGTATATATAGTATGATACGGTTATAGCTGGGCAAGAAATGACAATGGATATATACATATGAGTGTTTGCATGATACATTAAATACAGAGTAAATATGGATGGAATAGAGAGAAGAGTAACATTAGATAGTTACGGATGGTGCAAAGATGAATAATGATGACGTAGAGCAGCGTACAGAAAGTGGCAGTGCAGTAGTGATTGTTAACACTGTATAATCAGCTCTTCAGTGCAGAAACAGCCACAGGAAAAAAAGCTTATAATAAAGAAGCGAATCTTTTGTCATTTTCCAAACATTAAAACTTTCACATATTTCAGGTTTATTACACGAGCTAAAGTGTGTCAAGCTTTTTTATCTTTATTTAGATAATAAAGACTTACAACTCATGAAAATCTAGTATCTCCAAATATTAGACTATTTTTTTATAATTAAAGAAATCATCTATAATACAGTAAAGTCAAACTTCTGAGTTAAGTTATTTATGTGCGTAACATTCCATTTGCACAGTTTTTCCACGTCCAGCAAACCAGTTCCGAGTAGTTTCAGTACTGTGGGCAGGAGCCAGGTTCTTCTGGAAAAAGAAATTCAGCATCTCCATAAAGTGTCTCAGAAGATAAAAAAAATAAAGTGTTCTAACACCTCTTGGTAGATGGCTGCTTTAACTTTGGACTTAATAAAACAAAGCGGACGAAAACCAGCAGATGACATCGCTTTGTTACCCTAATTCCTCACTGACTGACACTCACACTGCCCTTTAAGCAGCTCGGACTCTGTGCGTCTCCTCTACTCAGACTCCGATTTCCAAATAAATGCAAAATTTCTCTCATCCAAAAAGAGGACTTAGCCCAGGTAAGTTAGCCCAGGTAAGACACTTCTAACATGGTGGCTCTTAATGCCTCAGGCGTTGCATGACAATCTTCTTAAGGCTATGGTCATCCCTGCTGCTTGTGCAACTTTTGCTACCACCATTTGCCCTCTAAACAGTCTAAACACTCTAAACAGTCCGTTCAGCAATGATCTTTGTGGTATTTATACTGCATTAAAAGTGAGTTACTTGAAGTGAAAACAGAATATTCTAATGTTTTGAGATAATAAAATGGAAAACTTTTAATGTTTTCTATTATATTCTCAATTTTTGAGATGCCCCGTGCAAAGGAATATAAACTGATTTTAATTTAGGCTGCTGCACTGTTGGAAAGCAGATGGACTTGTTTTAAAAAGTCATTTTATATAGGAAACTTGTTGCTGTTTATGTATTTACCAGCAGAGCAAGTCTGTACATTAAACTGGGAGTGACAACTCTGAACACTTTAGTATAGTATAGTATATTCAATTCATTGTGCAAGGTACATGTACCGAGCCAATGAAATGCATTTTTCGCATATCCCATCTTAGTAAGTTGGGGTCACAGCTATGATGCAGCGCCCCTGGGGCAGGAAGGGTTAAGGGTCTTGCTCAAGGACCCAACAGTGGTTGACTTGCCGGAGGTGGGGCTTGAACCCAGGTGTTTCTGGTCTTCAGATTAACAACTCAGCACCTTAACCATTTGAGCCACCCTTTAATGGAAACGCCACCAGAAATTGATTCCATCATTTTCTATTCTGTTCTTACAGTGGCTGTGCTCGGAGCAGGATTAATGCTACAGTTCTCTCAGCACACTTCACACTTGTCATTTTTGTTTTTGTCAGTATATATTATATATATATATATATATATATATATATATATACGCCCATTGTGACACCCACAATCTTCTGGTTAGTAGTCCAACACCTCAAGCACATTTCCTTTCCACTTTTATTCTCCTGCTTGTAAAAATGACACTCTTTCCCAGATGCACTAAATGACTTCTACACTTGGTTTGATGTGCAGAACATTGTGTAGCAAGGAATACCATCCTTCCTTACAGTGACAGGTGCTCTGTCTAACCACGGCTGATGTGAAGAGAACTGTAAGCAGGGTTAACTCACAGAAGTCCCCTACATTAAACAACATCCCAAGCAGAATGTTCAAGGATTGCGCAGGACAGCCAGCAGATGTCTTTAGACCTAAACATTTCCCTGTCTTTTTCCACAGCAATCTTTCGGCTATTACTTATTTGCCCAATTTAGATTCTATTATACTCTACAACAGCCCATACTCTGGTCAGTGCTATTTTATGTATTTGTAGAAAGTGTTTTGTATTGACTTGAGTGTTGTATATATTGTTTATTTGCACTGTTTGCACCAGGTTGCCGGGACAATTTATTCTTTATTCTAAAGCTATATGGTTGAAATAGCTGACTGTCTCATTAAACAGTTTCAATAGCCTGGTGTACAGCAGTGCAAAAGCTCTCTGTTTTCTTTTTCTGAAAAAGAATTGCCTTTTATTTTTCTATAGTAGGCTATAGATAGAAAATAGTATTTTGATGAGGGTTATTTGTATTATGTTTATGCCTGGTGAAGGTGCGTCAGTGACATTGGTTGCTTTGATATAAGTGACTTACATTTATTATATGTTTTTAGCTGAGCAGTTTTGTGGCACTTGGTATTGAACTTGTGACCATCTGATTAGCAGTCCAGCTTCTGAGCCCCCACATCCCAACGTGTTAGGGATGTAAATTACTCTGGGTACTCAGGTTTGGCACCTGCCAAATACAGTGTATGTAAAAAACAATCGATCCAAAAAGTTTTTAATTGACATTTCAACCGAATAGCAGATGTAGTACACAATGAAAAGAAACAATGTTTCTCCAGGTTCTACACAAAACAAAACTACACAAAACAACAAAGAGCTATATACAAACAAAGTATTAACGGAGCTAATGACTAGAGAATAACTTTTCCTAGCTGAATAAAGTGCATAATTTTCTAACCTGCATGTATTTTAAGGGAAAATGGTAGCCCAGTGGCTAAGGAGTTTGTAAGTTCGAATCCCAGCACCACCAAGGTGCCACCACTAGGGCACTAAGGAAAGCCCCCAACGCTTCCTGCTCAGTTGGATTAAAATGAATAAAAAAAATAAATGTAAGTCGCTTTGGCTAAGAGCATCTACCAAATGCCAAAATAATCCAAGTTAAATTTGTTCTTGATTTGAGTTCATCTCTGGGGTAAATCCCCTTAATAATGGGCAGTAGAAGGAAGAATACTAATAGACTTGTTTAGTACACTGAACTTTTAAATCTATTTGTAAAGTTCCAGAGTGTGTAAGGTCGAGAAGTCATCAGTTTCCTATTAACCTACACCCTCTTTCCAAAATCTGGACATCCAATAACCCGAGCGCATTCTAGACAGGTCGGGCTGGAAATGAGAGTGTGTGTGTATGTGTGTGCGAGTGTGTGTGTGTAACTATGTGTGTGTGTAACCCGCCTGAACAGATAAACCGCTTTCACTCATCCGTCTCATTTCTACTCTTCATTCCAGACAGCACCCTGCACCGCACCCACCCCCTCCGAGCAGATAGCGGATCATCAGCGCCCTGAACAGCGTCTCCACACAGGACATGTCTGATTCCAGGATGATCTGCAGATGAAGGACCATTAACCAGCGCTTGGGTTAGTGGAGCAGCTCCAGTGACTTTTTTAAAAAAAAAAAACATCATCTCTTTTTTATTTTATTGTATTTTTTTTTCATCTTTTTTGTTCTGCTGAACGCAAGAGTGTGAACGAATGAACACACCGATTCGGAGTTAGTAATATGAACTTTCTGCCTGGTGGAATATGTTTATATTTGTCTGTGGCAACCTGCTGGTTTACATCAAGGGTCGACTCATCCTGGTGGTAGGTATCTCAGGCAGATGAAGATGAGAAGATTGTTTGCATGCGAATCTGTTTACTAAACCATTTTTCTGTATGTAGAAGATTTTTTATTGAGCTGTCTGTATTTTACACGATCTTAAACTAATTAAAGATGCATAAACAGGAAGATTAGAGTTTTTTCATTATGTTAAAGATTTGTGTTGTTATCATTTGCCCAGACTAGCATTTTTTTTTTGTCTTGCTTCATTAAAAAGTAAGACAAAAAAAATTACACAAGTTTTGTCAATTTTGTAATTTTCTTGTCTTATTTTTAGTAGGGTATAAATTTGTAATGTGACTTTGTTCGCAGGTACATGGGTACGCTGGGCTCGCAGGTGATGTGCGACAACATCCCGGGTCTGGTGAGTAAACAGCGGCAGATGTGCAGACAGCATCCCGGGGTGATGCAGGCGATCAGCGGAGGAGTGAACGAGTGGATCAGCGAGTGTCAGCACCAATTCCGACATCACCGCTGGAACTGCAACACGGTGGCCAGAGACCATAGTGTGTTCGGCAAACTCCTGCACCGCAGTCAGTACACACACACACACACACACACACCAAATTAAAACTGCTCTGTGTGTAGCTTAGACATCTTCAATATCGCCCTGTAACGCTGTGATGTCGAGTTGTTCTTAGGTCCAGTCATGCTTTGAGTTAGACTTCATATAAATCCTTTACTAAATACATTTACAGCATTTGGCAGGCGCCAACTTTGTTATACAACTGAGTAATTGGGGGTTAAGGGCCTTGCTCAGGGGCCCAGCAGTGGTGGCTTGGTGGTGCTGGGAAACATACCCCAGTCTTCCAGGTATTAGTCCAACACCTTAACCACTGAGCCACTACAATAGTTAACTATTGTAACTAACCTGTGTAGAAAGGTTCTTTTCTCGTTATATTATTAATCTTTATTATGTATCATTAACATTTAAATGTCACTAATAATCTTAGCTTATTATTCCTTAATTTAAATAAACTTTACAGCTTTGACATGAGGCTGATCTAGTCTTACACAGGAAACTTACGTTACACAACCTTTTAAAGTTGTCTAAATGTTAAGACAAAAATAATTAAAAATAAATCATTCTTAAAATAATTTTCAAGAAAACTTTTTTATAAAGTTATTAATATGTTCTTGTGATGTTGAGAAAAAAACCATTCCTTACACACAATGACGTTCGTACTTGCAGGTTCTTAAAATGGTTAAAAAAACATTCTTCGACCAATGTTCTTATGATGTTATTCGTATTTAATGAATCTTAACACAATAAAATAGCATTAATTACGTTCATCCACCGTTAAGCAAACTGGACTGTTCAAATCATGTTCCCAAAACCATAACAGAATGTTTGAAAAAGGTTTTCAGAACATAAATAACCCCCCCCCCCCAAAAAAACCCCCATTTGGATGCTTTTCTTATTCATTAGATTTTCTTGGGATTGTTCTTGTTATTATTAATAAAGACGTGATTGATTGGGGGGTAAATTTTTTTCCTTACTTTTTTATTTCCAGGTTACTTCATAAGTCTCAGTATCTTAATGTCACCTGCATAAATATAAATAAAACCAAACTTAATCATAGATTATTTGTCCAAAACTTAACCCTAGATTATTTAGTGTACATTTCATGCTGAGTGTTAGCCCCTTTTAAAATTGCCCAAGGATGTCCAAAATCAACCAAGACAACTTTATAAATACTTTTCTGTAATCTATTGACTATTCTCTTTTTTTGGGATTGATGTATATATAGTCTAACATGTCATACAGCAGCGATACAAAGTTCAAGGGAGATTTTTTTTTATTGCAAAGGTATTTACCATGGTGCAGGCTGCTTATAATGGTGGTACGAGTGTTCATTTCAGATGCATTGTTCTATATTAGAGATTAGTAAGACACCTAATGCAATTTTTGCCATAAATAACACAAACAGCAGTGCACCCACAGTAAAATTCCTCATTCATAATTATGTCTTGGGTCTCTTACAGACATGCTAACACCTGATACAGCAGATTCAATTTCTTTTGTTTGCTCCATATGGCATTTCTCAGTTGATTAATCTTCTGCCTCTGAAAACTCGCTATAGGTTATCCTTTCTATGTAAAAAGTGTGTTGTGTCAAGCTCATAAGCATGAATAAACGTATGTAGGTGTATTCCATGATTCATTAGTTTTGTGAATCTCTGTGATGCTTTATGAAAATGTGTAAAAGCAATGACATGTTGTTTAAGTGGTTATGTAAGACTAGTCTCCTGTTGTAAAATCATATTAATGGGAACATCCAGATAGACACTAAGGGTTAGTCTCCCAGGCCCTTTAAGCTGTTTCACACATAAATGTTAAGTTAAATCTCTGTCTTTAATCTTTTCCTTTGGTATTCAGACCTCCCTGAAAGGCCAAAGACCCATCATAGGGCATTATAGGGAGGCCGTGACTGGCAGTGTTTCTCAGTAGCACTGTGAAAATCTACTTAATGTCAATGTCAGTGCACTAATTTGGGACAATTGCGAGGATTTGGTGGCACATATATTCCCTTATACCAACAAAGCTCCTAAAGAAAAGTTAAAGCTCATGTTCCTGTTGTTTTTTTTAAAGAATTGGTTTTCTATCACTATCAGTATTTAATTGGATTTGACTTCTTACATACTTACAAATATCAGTCTTACTCAAGCTCCACATGGTGATTGTTTGACTTAAGAAAGTTCAAGATCATTAAAAGAAAGAAGATTTTTAAAAATTACCAGCAAGGATGGCATGTGGTTGAGCAGTGGTTAAAGTATTAGACTACTTATTGGAAGATAAGGGTTTAAATTCCAGCATCGCCAAGCTGCCACTGTTGGACCCCTGAGCAAAGCTATTAACCCCCAATTGCTCAGTTGTATAAAAAAGATAAATGTAAGTTGCACTAGATAAGAGTGTCTGTTAAATTCTGTAAATGTAACGGGACACATCACTTATAAGCTTCTCTGCAGTTTGGTCTGGATTGAATGTGATAGCGTTCTTGCGCATGGTACCCTGCACTTCTAAATATTTACATGTCACCTGCCTGCATTTTTAGGTAGTCGTGAGGCTGCCTTTGTGTACGCCATCTCTTCTGCAGGAATGGTCCACACACTGACCAGAGCCTGCAGTCAGGGCGAGTTGGACTCCTGCTCCTGCGACCCGGGAAAAAAAGGCTCATCACATGATGCCAAAGGGTCCTTTGATTGGGGCGGCTGCAGTGATCACGTAGATTATGCCATCAGGTTTACCCAGGCGTTCGTTGATGCCAAGGAGAGGAAGGAGATGGATGCACGAGCACTCATGAATCTGCACAACAATCGAGTAGGAAGAAGGGTAATTCTTTATGGTTTTGTTTATACAAGCAGCAAATATTTGTGGTGTATATTTTCTTTATGAAAGTAATAGAACTGTTTATTTCTCATTTCATCTTCAAAGTCTCACCTTAGCTTTAATAGATAATTTCACGTATAAAATGCTGATGCGTCATAAGAAAACCCTGTGCTTATTTCCTGACTATTTCTAACTATATGAAATAGAACAACACATTATTCTCTCATTATGTGGATTTTCTCATCCATAAGTATCATCTTTGGCTTGCTTATTAGGGATTTTACCAAACCTATGATTAAAGGAGTTATATGAAATAAAAAAATTTAAATAGAATTGTCACTGTAGACACATGACAATGAAGACACGAGACAATGAAGACTGAGCTTCCCTACATTCTTGTTCCTGGAATTTCAGTTCACAACTTTGCTTTGCCTATCAGTGTTTATAGCTTAAGTATGTTGTACAGTCAACAGCAATGTAATAGCATTAATTCACAAAGAAAACACAACCTGACTTGCTCATAATACGGACCGCTTGAATCCAAGTATTTTCGTCTTTCTCCTGTTACCCAGGCGGTGAAACGTTTCATGACTCTGGAATGTAAATGCCATGGTGTGAGTGGCTCCTGCAACATTCGGACATGCTGGCTGGCCATGGGCGACTTCAGACAGACGGGCGACTACCTGCACAAAAAGTACAATGGCGCCACCCAGGTGGTGATGAACCGCTATGGGACGGGTTTTACCATTGCATATAGGAAGTTCAGGAAGCCCACAAAGAACGATTTGGTCTACTTTGAGGTCTCGCCTGACTACTGCATGGGGGACCATGAATCTGGTAAGATTGGTTAGACATTATATACTGTACACTACGTCTCATTCCAGCATCCACTTTTTTGGGGTATAAAGTTCATGCTTGCTGTTATCTGTAATGCACAGAATGCACAGAAGTTAAAAGGCAAAAATGGTTTTGCCCTTGTTAGTCCTGGTATATTTCTTCACCAGCTGTGCTACCGGCAATCTGTAAAGCATTAGTCTTGCCTCTGAACTCAGTGACAATGTAACCAGAGATTGGAAGCCATTTAGCCGGCTATTACATTCACAAGAGTCAAAGTTGTCACAATAGAAATCTGACTGCTGTTGGCTAGTGTCCCCGCTAGGCAAGAGACCATCTCCGTCTCCATTTTTCCCATGTGCTCGCTCATGTACTCGTGAGTGTGTTGAAGTGTACTGAATAACACCAGGTGTGCCCGCGTGGAGTGCAGGAGGGGTAGAGTTGCCTGTCAGGCTGCAGATGATCCTGAGCTATCGAGTAACACTGCGTTTAAGACAGATCTGTGGACAGCACGGGAGCTGAAACATGATCCCCGCTCTCAACCACTATAAATTACTGGCCTCACTAGCACACCTCTCTTCTGTCTGCCCCTGAATGGGCAGAAATATTTAAAGTCCTAGGTCATGTCTCATAACTTCCCACAGGGTGCATGATGATCTCTCTGAAAACCCTTTTTTTTTACTGCTTCTGAGCTGGAAATTGTTGTCCCGAAAGAATAAAGGGCCGTGTGTAAATAAAAATGCTTCATCAAATGATCCAGTACCTTTAGTCAGATGCACCTTGAAGTCTTAGCAGGATTGTTTTGAGACACCACAGCTGAAATGAAATGGCACATTGATCTCGGTTCAGCATGAGAAAGAGGTTTGTTTGAGGGCAATCCCAGGATGCAGCCCGTCGAGTCTCTTCATCTTAGAAAGTGTGAAATCGATTCCAGCAGCTGCACATGCTAAAGTCATTTAGTGGCACGCCTTATATCCTAATTCAGTAAGCAGATGCACGTCAGGTGATGATGTAACCAAAATCGTCCTGGCATACCAGCCATTTGGGCAGTTTAGAGGGGGATGGGGGTGCTGGGTCATGCTCAAACACATCTGGCATTTGCGTGCAAGATACCAGCAGTGACAAATCCGGGTTTCCAATTAAAACCTTAAACATATCAATTCATGATCCAACTTTTAAATGCGTAGGTTAAATCAGGGTTGCGTAAGTCAGCTGACTTGAATCCTCTGTTGTTTTTGCGGTTTTCAAGGTTAACATCAGTGTGTTCATAGTTTGTGATTGTTTTTTGTCTGGGCTGTTAATGTAAGGTTCCTCATGCACAAAGCCCTGAGAATTTTCCCAGGATGCCACATGAAAGCTAGGGTTGATACAAGGACTTTAACAAATTCAATATCAGCGCTCGATCAGTGCAGCACCAGTCACCACGCTGGGAGGGGTTGTCTAGATTAGGGCTGTTGAAATGAGTATGCGATGAAGACTTGCAGCTGCAGCTGATAGGTCCTATCATCAGTCCTTCATCTTATGAAAGACTGAGCGGTCATCTTCTTATCCAGCTCAGTCTGCTCTGCTGCTTCTTCACCAGCGCCAGACGTCTGCCAGGCAGCGAAAACAGATTGTTCAGCCCAGCGTTGCACATCTCAAGTAACTGCAACGCTAAGCTGTACATAAACTCTTTCTGATATTATAGGATATAATAACGTGTTGAATGTAAAGATTTTAATTGGTATGCCTTAAACTCCCTGTTTAATTAAATTAGCTAAAAATTGTAAAATGTGTTCTTTTATGACACTGTACATTCCTCATACTCGTGCTAAGCTTGTGTCTTTTTCTGTCAAAGGGTCAGTGGGCACAGCCGGCCGTGTGTGTAACCGGACTTCGCACGGAGCTGACAGCTGTGAGGTCATGTGTTGTGGGCGGGGCTATGACACCTCCCGTGTCAGTCACACTACCAAGTGTGAGTGTAAGTTCCACTGGTGCTGTGCTGTCCACTGCAGAGACTGCCATGAAGAGAGGGACGTCCACACATGTAAAGCCCAGTCTTGACCACCGTCAAACAAAGTTATGAAAGACATTCTGGCATTTACAAAGCATCTCTTTGTAGCACAGAACTGATCCAGGATCAGGTTTTGTGACTAGCATTACTGTTTATAACAGCTATTCCAGTGCAGGTGAGGAACTGCACCCTAAATCAGCATAAATACATGCACCATAAATCGTACTTTTATACCTTATACATCCTAGCTGTGTCAACATCATTAGAAAATAGGACAAAATATGTATAGCCATCATCAGCTGACAACATATCTGTAGGTGAGTCTTTATTAAACCTTTTACTGTCACTCCTTTTAACATATTAATTGTATTTAATAAATGCTGCATTAAAAGATTATCTTCAGCATTATAAATGTTGAAATGTAAATATAAGTTACATTCATTATTTAAAATAAAGTTTACATATACAGGCATTTTTAACAAGTGTTTGGGGTCCTTCATTCTTCTATATCAAAATCAAAGCAGATCTTTTCTGGAAATCCAGTACTACCCAGTGATATAGAACAGGTGTCAAGACCATGCTTTTATATCTGACGTGTTGCTACAAGGTAGTTTACACCAAATTTCAAATGTAATAATCCGTCACCAGTGTCGGTTTCTGGTCCAAGCACAGGTTATTTTTAGTTGGCAGACTGTTTGTGACAGAATGATATGTCGTAAAACACTAATACAATGTCACTGCTATGCTTAAAAAAAGTATATTTTTAATTTATTTACATATGATTGATGCCTGTTTTACGATCATGTGCTGTGATCTGCTACCTTAATAGCAAGAGGTTCATTTCTAAACAATCAGACAGAAAGTTCTAAGAGAAGGAAAACCCTAAATAGGCTGTAAAATTCTATAGCAAATACAAAGTGGTCTATAATCCAGGTAGACAGAAGAAAAAAAATTAGAAGAACAAGAGAGTCTAATTTTTTTTTTCTTTAAAAACTTTATATTTACTATATATACTATATACTATATATATATACTTTTATATTTAAAACACTAGGTATGCTATATATGCAGAAAAAAAAGGTTGTTGTTACTGGTGTGGCCTACTTTGTGCTTTCTCTAAAATGGCGGCACAGCAGTAGCACGCAACAGCCACTCCGGATCTAAACCGGTGCTATTAATGTTTTTAGCCCGACAACTAAAGGCACATGGACACCAGAGACATTGGTGTTTAGGTATACGATCCCAGATGTTGTTCATTTGCCCTGTTTACACCAGGTTGTCATTTGTGTTGCTAAGACACTTATTCTCTAGTCTTCAGCTCTGTGTTGTTCTCCTGTTGTTTAATGTAGCACACTGGGGTCCTGGAGAGACGTTTCATTTTACTGTGTGCTGCATCTGCTATATATATATATATATATATCTATATATATATATATAGATATATATATATATATATATATATGGTTAAAAAGACAATAAAGCTTCTTGTTACTTGATATGATACTTTACCGCTAGAGGGCAGCAAAAGAGCTGGTCGTTTTCGCATGCCTTAGTCTAGACTACTAATACTCCTAATACTCCTAATACTCCTATTACTAATAATACTCCTACTACTACTTATACTTATAATACTACTAATACTTCTATTAATACTAATACACCTAATACCACTAATACTCCTGTTGCTACTAATACTTCCATTACTACAAATACTGCGGTTCCTAATTAAGATGTACCTATTTGTACTTACACAAACATTTAATCTCTGCCAGTCAGTTATTCTAATTATGTTAAGTTATTATAAGTAATTATATATTGTTATTAAGTTATTAATTATTAAATTATAAACTGTGTAATCCGAACTGGTTACCACATAATAGTACAAAACTTAGCAATAAATATCGCCCTATTTATTACACACACACACACACACACACACACACACACACACACATATCAATCATTAACTTAATTAATCTTTAATGCTCCTATGAAACAATAAAATCTAACTTTTATGTACAGTGTCTGGTGTTGGCACTGCAGTGAAGTTTCGTGAAATGCAAACATTTATATTCACACATATATATTGTAAAATACTTTACACATTTAACCAGATAAAGCAGAATTTGATAAAGTATGTATTAAAATATTAAATATAAAATACACGTGTTGCGAATGAACAGCTGATATCTAATGGTGATATCTGTTACTTTAATTTGTTCTTATCACTTGCAGTTTATTGCCTGAAATAGCGTGGGGTTTTTTTTAGCAAGTGTGTGTGCGTGCGTGCGTGTGCGTGTGTGTGCGTGTGTGAAGCACGACATTATTAAGGGACGGAACAAGGACAGGCTGTGGAACACGTACAACATAGTAGCCCGCTAGTTAGCGGCTAATGACGTAGCCAGTTAGTACTGGATCGATTCCCTTCCCTAGCAGCCAGTGCTGGTACAGGTATTTAACTGGACGGGGGGGTGTGTGAGAGAGAGAGGGTTCGGTGAGTCTATTTGTTGTTTATTCAGCTCTTTATTATTATAAATACTGTAGAGATATACGGCGATGAGTGTGTGTGTGAGTGTTTGTGCGCTTAGCTGCTGTAGCTGTGTTTAAAGCGTGCTTATAGAGGAGGAGGAGGAGGAGGGGTCTGTGAGAGGAGAGGATAGCGCGCGCGCCCTTGTACTCTTTTGAGTGTATTTTTGAATGGTATGTGCGGGTTTGGAGCGAGAGACGCGGCTGTGAAAAGTCAATAAATAAAAGCTTATTAAAGATGCAGGCTGTCGTCGGAAAAATAAAAAAACTTAAAACTCCTATTATTATTATTATTATTATTATTGTATATAATTAATGGACTTTAAAAGTATAGTTATTACCTGAATACTATGTTCTTTTCATAGACTAAGGGAATATTTTACAGTTATTCTTTAATTCTTTTAACATTAATGTTCTTTTTCATTGTGTAATGTAAAAGTATATTGCGAACAGTTTTTGAAATGGATTTGTAGTTTGACGTGTATTTGCGATTGCGTTTTTCACATGTGGACGTATAAATTGTGACATGATCCAGTCGCACTTGTAAACCGTTTGAGTTTCGGTTCGTGAACGCGCAGTGACTGCCAAAACTTAAATAGAATCGCAAACCCCTTTTTTATTTTCTTATCCTTACAGTGAAACCCAATTTTAAAAAGCAATTGTAAATTATATATATTACTTATATTTACCGCATTTTTAGCAGCCGCCCTTATCCGGAGAGACTTACATTTACTTAATTTATAAAGCTGAGCAATTGGTATCTGGGGTCCCCCGAAAATTGCCCCCAACCACCAACTACTCAACTGTATAAATGAAATGAATGTAATTCGCAGCGGTGGTGGCTTGCACACCCCAATATTACGTTTTTGCATAATTGTGACATAATCCAAACGCAATTGCAAACCGTTGCGTTTTCGGTTCGTGAACGCACCCTTTTGCGTTTCTGAAACCTGTCAATCAGTGTCAGGGGCGGGACTTCACTATGGGGAGTGACGTCACTCAGAGTCGACAGCTAAGAGAGCAAATCACATTAATATTTTCTGACGACATTTTGAATCTGTTTTGTGTGTTGTTACCGAATAAAGCATTAAATATATTATTTGAAGCATAAAGCTGATTATGGAGCTAGGACATGATAATGAACTTTAAATGTCCACCATAAAAATTGTATTTGTCCCAATACAAGTCGTACCTTCCTAAATTATATTCATGCAAAGTGTGACGTAGGACTGTGCACAGAAAATTTAGGGGGAAGTGGCCCAAAACAAGGGGGGGGGGGGTACTAAGGGGTTAGGTACTTGTGCAAACTATCTATTTGTTAAAATATATAATTAAAAAAGAAGACAGCGTACTCTAATAATTTTAGACTTTTCTGTAAAAGTAATTTAATACAATTTAATTTTATTTATATAGCGTGTCTAACAGTAGACATCGTCTCAAAGCAACTTTACAGAAACAAGAAATTACATTAAAATATCACTAATGATATTGTGGCAAGAACAACTCGCTAAGATTTGTAAAAGTGTTGATAGAACATGACAATTACACATTTGCCTGTTGTTGTATTTTTTACTGTACTGATTTATGTCCTGAAATATCTTTGTTGGTTCACACTGAAATATTGCTGATATCATAAGAGAGCAGAGGCTCCTTATTTTTATCACGCTCTAACATATAGGAGAAGGAAAAAAAATCTATTCATTGATGCATCGCGATTCTTTCAAAAGTCCAAAATCGATTCTAAAGTAAAATAGAATGGAGACGGTACAGGCCTGCACGTGCAAGACACAGAAAAATCACAGGTGTAACCGAGCTTTGCCTAAACACGTAAATTTAATCAAATAAAGAACGAAAGCAGTCAATAATGTCCTAAACTGGTTTATTAGATAGACATGTATTCACAACTTTTCCCTCTGTCTCACACCCCTGTGTGCTTGCACTCTCACCAAACTACGGCAAGCCCAGAAGGGAAAAATGCATTTAAGTTTAGTCTGTTACATAAGCACTGACTGGCACACGTACGTATGCTGGCCGATTTGCTTAATTTGAACAAAAATGGACAATTTACATAAATTTTAAAATCGACTGTGTGGCAACACTTTGTAACGCTTTCACCAGATTCTTAAAAAAAAAAAAGGCGAAGTGAATTCAGTGGCGGTTTTATTGCCAAGGATTTGTGCACTGTTGCAGTGTGCTCTTATGGTGTTATTTAAGTGTTCTTCATAATTGTTATAATAATCCAACATTCCGATGTTTCATTCAGAGCTTCAGTTCGTACAACTTTGGTAATAAAAAAAAAAAAAAAATTATGAAACTTAATTATCTTTTTTAAGATGGATGATAATGTCATGCAGAAATTTTGTCTATAAACAAAAAGCATAGAAACTCTAATTCTGGTTAAACTGTAAACATGTATTTACACAGCAGAAGAATTAGGGAAAAAAAGTGTAGATTAAGAATGAATTTTGGAATCAGATTGTGACCCCCAGAATCGGATCAGGATGGGATCGTAAAGCTGTCAGTTTTACCTGTCTGATTTGGCTGATGCTCAGTGGGCTCTCCCTCAGTCTCTAAGCCTGCTTCCGTCTCCTCTGTTATAAAAGTATTAGATTATTCAATGTAATCATATTCAGCATAAATCTATATTATACACTAATAATCAACTCATTTATTTTACTTTTGTAAATATTTATACACTCACTATTGAAATAGTTTTAATAAAATATTATAAATATGATGTTTTATACTATAAGTATCAGCTAAGATAAGTAATTCCTAAGGTAAATATGCTTAATTATAGGAATTATAGTGTGACTATATCATAGTTTTATGTACGTATAGTTCTCTCAGATACACCAAGCAGTCAATTATCTTCGCTGGGATGCCCATTAAAGTACTTTAACGCCCTAATTTACTTTAAAGCCCTCCACTGATTACTTCCATTCTTCAAATCATTAACTTAAATCTAATGGTCTTATTATCTATGTAAATGCTTTATTTGGTAAATGTCGTCAACTAATATTAATGGTATTTCTCTTCTTGGTGGTCGGCTGGGGGTGACGTTACTCCTGAACATGAATACGCATCACTGGGGTTTGGGCTTCCATGTGAATTTCGGCAGTTATTGTCGTTTATGAAATAAAACTTCAAACAATTAGCAATTGCTTTTAGGTTATGCAATATAGTTTCTGCAATATACTTCCATAGTGTAACTGGCTGACTGGAAAATTCATCAGCTTTTTTATTTCTGTGACCCGTCCCACCCCCCCCCCCCACCCCCCCCCCCCCCCCCCCCCCCCCCCCCCCCCCCCCCCCCCCCCACCCCCTCCCCCTCCCAACCACCCCCCCCCCCCCCCCCCCCCACCCCCCCCCCGACCCCCTCCCTCCACAGAAATCGGTAGTGTATGTGCCCTGTGAGTGTAACATTTCTCTTCAATGGCCGCCTCCGGCTCCAGCAGCAATGTGCCTGGTGGATTTCACTATGAGACAAAATATGTCCTCCTGTGCTACCTCAGCTTGCCCCCTCGATCACACTCCAGGTCAGAGGAAGGTAAAGACTGACACATTTTGTATTTTATGCAAAAGAAAGTGTCCAAACATAATACAACAAAGCCTTAACTGACATTAGAGCTGGTTCAGAAGTGTCTTTTGCTATGACTACATTTTTCAATTGAAAAAGTCTGTTCAGGCAGAAGACACATGTGTGTTATATTTTAATGCTGGCTTCTCTTCTGTCATCTTCTACTAAAATATAGATGTTTAAGGGCAACTTAAGAGATATATACGACTTATAAGAACAATCTTTCCACTGTATGTTAAAAAGATTTAGATAGAGAATTTTCTGAAGAATGGGGATCAATAGAAAAGTGCATTGCACACAAATGATGGAAAGCAAACATTAATGTTATCTTGCATCACATTTAAATCTTTTCACAAAGTAAATTGAGACACCGGTGAACACTGCCAAAGCTTTTTCTACCAGTAAAATTATAGAACAAATGAGTGCACTAACATATTATTGTTTTTTACTTATTCTCGTTTATAATTTTTCATATAATTAGTTATTTTGCTGCAACAAAATGTTTTAAGTGGGAAAGGGATCTTATTCTGAGCGTTTAAACCTCTGGCATTCATGTCATATGATGCTGAAATTGTTTAGTTATGTCTTTGTCCTCTTCTAGGTGGACTGGCTTTGAGAAAGTTGCATAACATACAGACAATTGAGACTGTTAAGCTGTCATATTCATTACAAATACAACACTTAAAACGTATCAAAGTGCTAAGATTGCATTGCATCTCCAACGACAATAGGTACATGCGTCTATAAATGCAACGGTTGTTTTCTCTTCTAATTAGAGTGTATTTTTTGGTAATCTCAGTGTAACTTTCAAATAGCAAATAAAATGTACTTAAGAACTGAGAACATTACATAATGAAACCTGTTCTAGAAATAATCATCTGCAACATGGATGTGGCGAGAATGTGAAGCACGATGAAATCTCTAAAAACATTTAATAATTGGTAAGGTAATAGATAATAGATGACGGATTGCATTAAACACAGTGACTGAATAGGTATGATATGAGCACTCGGGCATGCCAGCATTTGCTTATGTCTTGTTGAGTGAGCTTCAAACACAGAGCATTCTGATAGGTTCAGTCCAATACTAGTTCAGTCTGTACTGTATTACTCACACACCACTGGCTCACAATGCAGCTGAGCTTAGGAAAAACCCCATCAAACCCCAGCTAGTCATTTTGCCCATCAGCGAATTCCTAGGCAGTTCGCTCTTACACAAACTCTCACAAAACGTTTTTTTGAATTGCATATGTTTAATTACAGCCACACCTACAACCAAATGCAGGTAATATGTGAGCTGCATTTTTTTAATTTCCAAATCAAAATGTCTTTGGACTACGGCAACATCAGATGAAGTTGCCTATCTTTTCCTAGAGAGAAGTATGTCTGAAATACAGGTGCCAAGATAAAGAAACAAAGTTTAATTTCCTATCAGTGGTCTGTTTGTATCTAGGCGGGACCCAGCTGTAATGCATCAAGCAGTCAAATACCAGTCTTTGGCTTTAGTGAAAAAAAACAACAAACTTTAAAATATTAATAATTCCTTTCTGATTAGGAGCATCTGGCCCAGCCTCACAAGAAACAGTGCTAGAAAAAAACACCGAGATGAAGGAGCAGATTGAGGAATGGCTAAAGCAGCTAGAAGATGAAATCACTGCCTGTAAGATACATAAATACTTCACTATTCCAACTTTTCATTCTGTGTACATATATCTCTATGCTCTAGTTAGGATATTTAGGCTGTAAATACTTAATTTTACTTTATTTAACTAGAATTTGCACATTGACCCGAGTTTTATATTGATCCTGCTCTTATTAATACATACCGCTTTTGTTTTCTAGCTTTTCCAAGTACAGGCTTTGATCGGCACACATCTCCGGTGTTCAGTCCAGTTAATCCTGAGAACGCTATAGAGGACAGCCTGGCCATACTAGGGGACCGTGTTACACAAGTGCTGGACACGCATTTGGCCTCAGCCATACAGACACTACTTCTCAGTGGGTCAGTTCCTGTTCCATGTCTGAAAAAAGGCAGGATGTCAGTGTAATATGACTGCTTAGTTGTCACAATAGATGATGAATTAGATAAATCTACTGCAATTGTGATTTTTTTTCCTGTTCGTAAAGTTCCTGCACAATCTTGCAGCGACAAACTTCCCGAATGATGCTGGAGGCTTTTCAATCTTTTCTGCTCCTCTGCCAGACATCCTGGTGAACTCGTCCGCTCTGTGTAGTTACAAAATTACTTTAAAAATTAGAGAAGAAAATGTAAAAAACAATGGCTGAAGTGGTTGAATGGCCAAGTCTAAGTCCAGACACAGTTCTGTTACGATTCTGTGGTGAGATCTTTTGAAAGGTGTGCATAAGTAAAAACATTTGAACATCTATGAAATAAAGCAATAACGTAAAGAGAAGTGGGCCAAGCTTTCTCCCATCCAACATGAGACACTAATAAACTCCTGCAGCAAAATAGTTGTGGTTTTAAATCTTACTAAATTTAAGGTGAACTTTAATTCTGAATGGTGGATAATTTTATGGCAAAGATTGACTGCATATTGCAGTGTCTGTTGTCATCTGAAAAGGTAGTGCGGACCAACCAATTGTTATAAGGGTGCTAAAAAAGAAAAGATAGACAAGACTAAACTGAATATAACATAACATTCAATGAGAGTCTGGGTTCCTTATTAGAAGCGCCTTATAATGATAAGCAAATACAAACAAGAGATACACTCACCACAAGAGACAATTAATATTGTGTAAATGGAAGTAAGCAGACAGGGTAATTTTATTGATGTGTGATTAAATAGATAATGAGCTATGTATGATGACACCCAGACTCCCAACCTGAGGGAAGTGACTGAGGATCCGTCAATTATTAGGGAAAAGCTATCAACTTTATCAGATAATGTAGATTTAGTAGCAGTTAAGAGAATTTCTGTTCTGTGAAAGGTATAGAAACAGATTACTGCATTTACGGCATTTGGAAGATGCCCTTATTCAAAGTGACTTGCATTTATACAACTGGGCAATTACGGGTTAATACCCTTGCTCATGGGCCCCCGGCAGTGGTGACTTGGTGGTGCAACGCACAAATTTTCGGTCACCTTAACCACTATGCCACCACTGAGCTCGATGTAAATTAATGCAAATAACAATATTTGGTTATATAGTCCTTGCTTGCAGTAACTGCATCAAATTTAAAGACCTCACCGATCTCTTCTATTTATTTACGCTGTTTAGAGGTTTTTCGAAATCCTATTCAAATAATGCTCAATTGTGTTTTTTAACCAATGAGTTACCATTATTTCCAAATGTAACTTATCAGACTCCTTCTATTGTGGTGTAGGTTCCGATTTTTATCCCATACTTAAGCATTGTGATGTAATTTCTCATGGTAAGGTATGTTTTCCATAGAACACCATATCCCCCATTAATCCGATCCAAGCTTTGTTTATACATGTTTTTAAAAAATGTCATCTACATAAAGGCAGTTTTCCTCCCGATTTTTGATATTTGGCCTGTTTGCAACCCAAGACCCTCTTGCTGTGGCTATCCTGACACTTCGTACTCTGAACATTTATCTGCTGACAATGTGTAAGTTTTATTTTGATTATTTGGATATTCTGTACTAAGCTACCTTTTTGAAGATGTGTGTGTAAGGTTAGATTAGTAATTACCTAATTATTTATTTATTTAAACTTAATTACCTAATTCTTTAACTTGGTGTTAATGATTTAGGATAAGGACTACTTTAATACACTATTTTAATACTAAATTGTTTACACTGTTAATAATCTTAGGTCTATATTTATCTGCTCTCTCTATTTCTCTCTCTCTAGCTCAGATGACCTCTTCAAGACAAGAACATGTATGGCGCCCCTGGTACCGCCAAATCTTATTGCTTTTGGGGGAGATTTACATGTTCCTCGAACGCATTTGCAATCTCTATGCTTTGACCGAACTAATGCTATTACTGCATATTGTCCAAAATGTGCCAAAGGGTTCAGTCGGCACCCAGACCGAAACTCCCCCATGTCCACCCAACACACCCCAGCACTCATCCTCTACTCTAAGTAGCTTCATATCAGACTAGGAGGTACCTCATCTTAACCCTCCACGAAGTCCCCCTCGATTCCACCACATTCCCTGACACCCAGCATCTCCCCTAACACTGTTCCAGAGAGACACCCGCCCCCCTCCCCACCACAAAACGCCCCGACAACAACATCCAGCTGCGAATTTTTCATTAAACCTATAATTGTAGTACTCCTGTGTGTCAAGAGTGTTTCCTTCACGGCTGCTAGGTTACATCTTTACCTGAGCAGCATGTTTTTGGTAATGTTTCGAGAAAAAAAAAATATCTGTCAGGACTTTTCTTAGGTTTCACATTTTAAAAAAAATCTTTAGATGAAAAAGAAACTACAATTTCAACCCTTTTTTATGTCTGTATGAGTCTGGAGCGACAGTCCAATAATTTCAGTGAACGCAGCCAACATTTGTTGCCTCCAAAAATAAAAAGGACACTGTGTACTAAGTGAGTGTGTGTGTTTTGCAGACAGCTGGACTATGAAAATTTTCAAAGTGCAGTGAAGGAGATTTCCTCCCATTCCGAAGGAGGCTGGAGCAAGGTAATAATTTTAGTCTAGTATTATCTGGGATCGACAGTTTTATTTGTCATCGAAATGCACCCAATTCAACATTTCCAAAGATTCAATCTTTTTTAGGTTTTGGTGCCATTAGTGTTATTGCAAGCGCTGCACTGTAAGGGTCAACCGCTGACTTCTCTTCTTGCCCTGGGGGAGCGGTATTTAATTGAAGAAGCGGCAGATTTCATCATCCAGCAAGGTGGATGGGTAGGTCATTGATCTTTTATTAAGTTTTATGAAATCTTTTGTTTAATAAACAGTGAACACATTTTCTAAGCTTTGTTTTCTTTATAAGCTAGCTGAGGAAAATGCACACAACCTGGTCACTGAAATGTAGAAAAAAAGTGGGGACAGTCAAAGGTGGCAGAGCTATAAGAAGCCTAGAATTCACTTAGATGTCTGACGTGTGACACTGGGACACTGAATAAACAGCTGTTTTATTATTATGATTAGTTAGTGTCCGTACAATAAAACAATTCGCTTTGCAACTTCAGGCACTACGCTATGAGATTTTGGATGAGATATATTATGCTTGATGTGTGCAAATAGATCATAAAAAGGACAATATGTGCTAGAATTTTTTTTTTTTAAAGCTGGCTTTAAAAGCCGGTTAAAAAATATAGCCTATCTGCACATCAGACTGGTATGTAGAAACGGTTATGAAACTAAAGTGGTGTAAAATGGGGTTTGGGTTCATTTATTTATTTAATTGGGAAGTGGTAGCGCAGTGGTTAGGATGTTAGACTGCTAATTGGAAGATGGGGGTTTGATTCCCAGCGCTACCAAGCTACCACCGTTGAGCCCATGACCAAGGGCCTTAACCCTCAATTGCTCAGATGTATAAAAAAAATGTAAGTTGCTCTGGATAAAGGCGTCTGCCAAATGTTGTATATGTAACTGTAAGTAGGAATACATTGACGATTCCTGGTACAATCGGTATAGCGAAGCAGTCTAAATGTGGGGTTTTCTCTGTTGTCACACTGCAATATTTAAACAACACCCTGCATTACCGATCACTTAACCCCGTAATGTCAGGATTGGACCCTAGGTCACTCTCTAAGTTCTGGATTTTGGTCATTTCTGTTTTGTGTAACATGTGTTGTTTCTGACAATTTTTTCCCCCACTTTGCACATGTTAAAAATAAATCCCTCAAGTCAATAGCATAAGTAAGTGGCAGTGCATGTTGATGGTATAAATTAAAGTTGGCAGTAAAACCAGTTTGTGGTTAAATGAGTCTGACAGATTTTTACATAAGACTCATTGCCAAAGTGAACCTCTGTGTGCTGGATCTGGAAATCTTAATGAACCTTGACCGTGAAACGAAATGTTAATGAAAACAGGAGTTCCTGAACCATGTACATGTATGTATTGGGTTTCCCAGACGTTAAGTGTGACAAAGTGATTTGGGTGCCTTTGGAGCTGAAAATAGCAGTATTAAAATAAAATAATAATAAAAATATAATATTAACTCTGCCCTAGTTCTATTCTATTGTTTTTTTTACACTGTTAACTTGTCTCAACATTTTAATGGGTTCATTTTTTGGTAATGTATCACTAGTGTGTTTATGAGATCAGCTTTTTACTTGTACTTTTGTTAGACATTACAGATGAAATATTGAGTTGTGTTAGTAAAAAAGCTCTGTAAGAGTACTATAATGTGAGAGAAACGGTTAAACACTTCAGGGCATAATGTGTGGTAGGAGAATAATCAATCTGCTGGCTTTGTATTGCATTGCATTGGCAGTGTGGAGGCTCGGATGTGGAGATTTCTGCCATGCTTTCTTTTGAGTCAATGGCTGTATGTGTACAGGACTGGTGGAGGAAGAAGCTGTTTGACACACCCTGAGGGTCTAAATTTAATTTAATTAATGTAAATGCAAATCAGTTTAAAACATAATTTAATTATATATCGATACAAGAGGATAGAATATCAATACAGTATCGGGGAAAAAATTGCCAGTTAGCTGTATCAATATTTTTACACAGCCCTAAGAAGTAAGCCCTTATGTTTAGTTAAAGACAGTCATTTTATAGATACCACAATCGCTACATATATATATATATAAGTAATAAATCAGATAACTTGGAATTTAGCCTAATTTTTTCTTTTTTTGGCAGAGCTACTTTACTTATTAATCAAATTTTTATCCAGAAGCTAAAAGTTAAGGGCCTTGCTCAGGGGCCCAGGGTGAGGGGTGATGAATTGGTGGTGCTTGGAAAAATTCCGATCAGCAGTCCCAGCTACAACTAACATTTAATAGAAAATACGTTTTTGTAAAGTTGCATTAACGTTTGCACAATTTAAAAATCTTATTGTGAATATGATTTACAAAATAATTATTTACAAAAATGTATTATAACGTTTCAGGAAAAACTGGCAGATGTAGTTGTAAGGCCACTGATGCAAAAATTAGGGGTTTTTTTTTAATTTAATGTTTTAGTACATTTTAGAAAAAATGTTGTAATAATTGCATCACCAGTTTGAAGCAAAAGTTTAACCATTGCACTCACATTGTCCAAACAAATATACAGAACAACTAAGAATTTATTTGCGTGAAAAATTGGATGAAATATGAAATACAAAACCAAATGTCCAGTGTTCACTTGCAATACTAGTCCTAAAAGCATTTTATTCATTAAATACCATTTACTATCACGCTCTCTTCACTTTAGACACCATTAATAACACCATACACACTGTATCAACCACCTCATGCTGGTGTCATTCTAAAAAAGAAATATTGGTGGTAAAAGTTGGTAAATGTAAACGAATCTGATATATTTTACTGTCTACACACACAATGCTAGAAGGAATATACACACACCCTCCAGACCTGTCACATCCCCACGTATCAGAACATTAACACCTGTGCCGTAATAATGCACCATGTAAACACCCCCTTGAATAACACACTTGTCCTTGAATAACCAGCTTCCAAAGCATTTTACCAAAACTGTCTGCCTTGCAACAAGGAGATATTTAAGCAAACGAAAAAAATTTAACTATAGTTAAGTTACTGCTAACATACAGGAACTATTTTAAATACTTAAATATTACAAACAGAAATACATTTCTAACAAAAACACCTTTTGAAATTGTAAATCTTTAAATACATTGTTACTGCAAGTATTCTTTCCTGAATGTGACCATTTGTAGTACAAAGTCCCCATGTAAGGTGCACAAGCTGGTTTGACTACCATTTCTCTCTCTACATTATAAAATTACAACAAAGACTTGATAAGCTGAAAATCTAATTTGATGCATGCAATCAACATTTACAGAGTATTTGAATGACCAAGACAGTTTTTGCAGATGTGTTTTTGGGATGTTGTAATTTTACAGTAATTTTTGTCATTTTTGCAGCTCTAGGGTGTGGTGGGAGGAAATCATGGCGCATGTGTGCCATAAGAGGGAGCCATAAATCGAGCAGAGCTGAAAATGACATGATAAATAGCAGCACAGTCGTCCCGTGCGATTTATGGTAAATGTTGCAGCATGGTTTTCAGTAAATAGGCGCATGATCGTGCATTGCCGTAGTCAGGGCGGGTAAGATGAGATCTGATAACGAGTATTTACTGAAATCGACGCTGCAACATTTACAATGACTCGCACAGGACGAGTGCTGCTATTCATCATGTAATTTTCAGCTCTGCTCGATTTATGGCTCCCTCTTATGGCACACATGCTTCATGATTTCCTCCCACCACACCCTAGAGCTGTATAAAACAAACAGATCATTATGATAAAGGTATTAGATCTCAGAATAAATCAAGATCAAAATGATTAACCCTGTAAAGTCACTGGTTGTAAAATTACAACATCCCCAAAACACATCTGCAAAAAGTGTCTCGTAATCTTAATTGTCATTTAAACACTTAATCTGTATGACTAAAAAGCGACTCTCGTGCATTGCAGTAGTCATGTCTCGTCTTACCTGCCCTGACTACTGCTCCCAAAACTCCCCAACTTGCCATTTGTCTATTCTTTATTTACTTCCTTGTTTCACAGCCATGCTGATTTGTTAGTCACTGACATGAAATCTGTGATGTGCACTTTACAGTGAGCATTTTTTTCATTATCTTTATTAATAATGGAAAAACATTCCAAAGGTCACTGTTTTTTAATAACATTGCCATGTGTGCACAATCCAAACCTGCTATACAGACAGCAATCATGGTGACTTTTTCCTGTGAGCACATTATTATTCCAAGAGCGCAATAATACTGTTGCAAAGTTGTGTGGTGGCGCTTTACAATGTGTAGTTCTCGGTGCACAAGGTTTTTGTTTTTCTCAGTCTGCGTGTGATTTTATTATTCAGTCTGTAGTGTTTGTTTAACTAAAGCCTCCTGCGGCTTCCTGAAAGAGGACAGCAAGTCATGTCTCCGGAATAAATCCACATTCCTGCAGTGCAAAACCTTCATGAGGAATCTCGTGCAGAGTTCAGGCAATTATGACACTAGCATGACAGGAGGGGTTTGTATTCAGGGGAGGGAACAAGCCGTGCACAAGTAATCTCGTACAGCTGCCGGTCATTTCTCGGACAGGCAGCACGGGTTGTGTGTATGTGTCTCCATTCCGTTTTCTTCTGTATATATTGTCATTAGTTTGTGTTAGGGCATCACTGTGTCAGGAAAAAAAGCCAAGTCAGGTAGGCAAACAATGTTTTTCCCCGTTTCTTATGTTTGTCGTTAAAGGCAGCCCAAAAAAATCAGCTGGATTTGTGTTATTCTGCCAGATCTACATTGCAGAATAACGGACATTGTGTTTTAGGTGTCATCTTTTTTTAAATTGTTGTCAAGTAAACCAGTAACCAAAACACGTTCTTTGACATTTTTCTTGCTAGGTTCCGTAGTTTTGTTGACTTGTAGGCATAATTTCAAACAGAACAACTTTGCTTACAAACACAACTATACAGGTGACATAAGAATCACACAGTATAATGAAAGGAACAAAAAGGCTGAATAGATTAGTAATTTCTTTTTTAAATAATGCCTTCTGGTGGTGTTACTGAAAGGGGTGTGTATAGCTGTGTGTAGGTATGTCGGTACAGAAGCGAACACAAAAAATTACATTTAAAAAGCCCTAAAGCTGCTAACAAAAAGTCTCCTTCAGATCTTCGTAAAGGCAGTACAGCCCTTTTGTAATGTACTTTCATGATGTTCAGATTTAAAATGTTTATTAACAATCACATTAATTTGTCCTTCAGTTGACTTTCAGAAAACCTGGCACAAACCACTGTGTTCGGGACTCGAACGCACGTTCAACTTGTAATGTGACGTAACTAGATCCACTTTAGGGATCGCCAAACAAATGACCTTGAAACGAAAAATGAAACGCAAAAGTTAAAGGTGTGTGTGCTTTAGACAGATGTGTTGAATAGCGGCTGTCAGTTAGCAAATCACGACCCAGAAGCTTAAGTCATGTTGGCACACGGTGTCCTGGACTCTGCTCTGCCCAGTACTTGATGAAACAAACATTTCACAGCAGTGGCAGCTGCAAAGCAAGAATCATGTGCTGCGAGCAACACGCACACAGACGGAGAGTCATAGGGAGGTCCAAAAATAAATCTGATAAATCCTCATATAAAATCACCAGCAAGGGCTGTGTCCTAGTTCCACTGCAGGGTGTCTTCTTTTAAACCAGACTAGATTAATTCTGCTGTTGCTTGTTTAATTATTTTCAATGTTTTATAACGGTTTAACCTTGTGCCTCCTCCCACAGATCAGATTAAGAGTTGTCATTTGTCTTTTATTCTGAAACTAATCATTTTAGATGCCTTCTGCAATCCTGGTGAGTGTCTAGATTTACACAGTTTTAAATATAAGCAGAACTTTATGACTATTTTCAGCATTTCCTTTAGATCGACAGGTTTGCGCACTTTCGGCAATCTCTGAAAAGCGAAGGCCGCGATTCCTATTTGTAGATAAGTGATAGCGCTATTTGCAGAAAGAGGTGACTGACGCCAACGTTGACCTGTACAAGATTCTCTCTTCTGGTCACAGTTGATTTAAAAAGTATCTGCATGTGTTTAAGCAAGAGCACACAAGCTTCTAAAGGTGTGATCAGTGCGACTGGAAACGTCATAACACTAACAAAATCCTCCCTGAAACCGGACAAAGTCAAAATGTTAGAATTGAAAATATGTATAAAAAAGCCAATTATGTTTACGTTCAAATTGTTTAGAACGTACATAGATTTTCCAGCATAAGACAATTAATGTAAATCTTTGCACTGAATGACTGTTATTTTTACTTGCTATTTGAATAACCCGTCACTGTTCTGCTAGGTCTTTTCACTTGTTTTTGGAGTATGGCTCCGTGAATTCGTATGTATTTATTTATCTAGAAAAGCACAAAACGTCAGGAAGTGATGTCTGAAATAAGGGTCTGACCTAAAGTTTAGATTCCAGTTAATTTAAAAGGTGTTTAGTGGGTGAATGTCAGGGGTTTATGAATGGAGCTAAATTCTTTACAGTGGCATTGTTCTACTGGAACAGGTCTGGGCTTTTTTAGTTTTAACAGAGGAAATCTCACAGCTACAGGATAAAAAAAATTATAGACAATGGTGTTCCCGCACCTTTCTGTAGATGCAGATTGGGGGAGGGCCCAGATATGGGTGTGATAGTAATACCGGTGGGTATATGGAGAAAGCAGACCCTTTTTTTTGACTATGCCACACTGAAGCACCTGACATCTTTGTCCCAGTGTGCTCCAGTCTCTACAGGGACCCTGAACTCATACTAACTCTCCCCTGTATCGATCTGACTAAACACTCACTCACTGTAGCTGATGAGTTGTAGTGCATTTTAAGTAATGTTTAACGTATGCAGATGGGGTAAATTGTTGGACAGTTTTGTTCATTCAAGTTTTGCAAAATGTAGTCCACGTGTAGGGGCATGCTGCATCTTAGACTATAGCTCCTGGGGCGAGTGGAACTTTGGAAAAGGCACACACTTGGGGGAGGGGCTGCTTTACTGTCTAGTCCCTTATTTCTGTTCAGATTTAACAAAGGTTTCAATACAAAAAAAAGAAAATTCAATAATAGTTGTGAAACTGCTGTGTGATGCCTCCTGCACTACATCATTCTATTGTATATGGTCCTTTTATTAAAGCCTTTACAGCGACTGAAAGAGCAGATGGCTCTAAAGCTGTATTCTCCAGGTCACTTTCACTGAAGCCTCTGTTTTGGATTTTATGTAAAGCAGCTTAAAATGGGAGCAAAGTCTTCAGGTGAATTAGTCTCAGCCTCAGACGTCACACCCCTGGACAGCTGGCTGACCTTTTGATCCAAACGTTACACTTAGCCGAAACACTGCAGGAGTTTTAGGGTTGTCCTCTTATTGGTGGAAATGTACAGGATTTCTAAAAGACGTGTTTAATGTGTACCTGGTAACAACCCAAATCCATCTGATGGAAAAGTGTTGAGTTCACAAAGGTGGCAATAATCAATTCAATTCAATTCAGTTTTATTTGTATAGCGCTTTTTACAATGGTGATTGTCACAAAGCAGCTTTACACAATTGAAGAAATTATGAGATAGAATGAAACATAAATCAGTTTGTCCCTGATGAGCAAGCCGGGGGCGACGGTGGCAAGAAAAAACTCCCTGAGATGAGATAGGAAGAAACCTTGAGAGGAACCAGACTCAACAGAGAACCCATCCTCATTTGGGTGAAAAACAGGTAGCAGGGATTATGAGGTTACATTGTGTGTGTGTGTGTGTGAACAACTTAAATCATTAGTCCTTAAAGAGCAACTGGAACATCTTTATGGCGAAGTGGGTCGTCCTAGGTCACCCTGGTGATGTATCATCCACTGGGGCAGGTCACAGGGAAGGGTCCCATAGGACCGGGTTGGAGGTGGGGTCTGGATCGCCGGCAGCGAGAGAGAGAGAGAGAAGGAGAGGGAAAGGAAGGCAAAAAGAAGGAAAACAGTTAAGTGACATTGTAATCACACGGTTTGGATTAAGTAAATAATGTAGAGTGCAAGGATGGACTCCGGCAAGACTAACTAGGTCAGCATAACTAAAAGGAGAACCAGAGGGAAACACAGACATGAGGGCTCCCTGATATGTCAAGCAACCAGCCGCTCTCATCATCAACACCGTGATCAATAAGAGAGGGGAAGACAGCATCTAAACATACCAGATCACCTTAATACTCAACACCCATGAGTCCCCCGGATCTGCTCCTTTATCTAAGGGGAATCAAATACAAAATGCTTGATTAAATAAGTACGTTTTTAACCTGGACTTAAACACTAAGACTGTCTGATTCTTGAACATACATAGGGAGGCTATTCCATAGCTTTGGGGCTCTGTAAGAAAAGGCTCTGCCCCCTGCTGTAGTTTTTATAATGCGTGGTACTGACAGGCAGCCTGCATCCTTTGATCGAAGTAGGCGTGACGGAACATAAGACACTAGAAGTTCGCTTAAGTACTGCGGTGCGAGACCATTTAGAGCTTTATAAGTTAAAAGTAGTATTTTAAAATCGATGCGGTGTCTCACTGGGAGCCAATGCAGTGTGGATAGGACTGGCTTGATGTGCTCGTATCTTTTAGTTTTAGTAAGGACTCTCGCTGCTGCGTTCTGGACTAACTGAAGTTTATTAATGCATCTAGTTGAACATCCAGACAGTAAAGCGTTACAGTAATCCAGCCTGGATGTGATAAACGCATGAACTAATTTTTCAGCATCAGTAAGTGACAAGATATTTCTTATTTTAGTGATATTTCTAAGATGATAGAACGCTATCCTGCTAATATTGTCGACATGGGCTTCAAATGAGAGATTGGAGCCTAAAATCACACCCAGATCTTTTACTGTTGCACTTGGTGAAACAGAAAGACTGTCTAGGGTTAAGGTGTGATCAGGAAGCTTACTTTTAGCTACCTGTGGTCCTAGAACCAGAACCTCCGTCTTGTCAGGGTTAAGCAAGAGGAAATTGCATACGATCCAATCTCTTACTTCCTTGACACATTGCTCAATTTTATTAAACTGGCCTTTCTCATCAGGCCTTGATGAGACGTATAACTGTGTGTCATCAGTGGAAACTGATATCATGCTTACGAATTATGTTTCCCAGAGGCAGCATGTAAAGAGAGAAAAGAAGTGGGCCTAAAATCGAGCCCTGTGGAACACCATACTTTACAAGGGAGCACACAGAATAATCACCATTTAAATCAACAAACTGGTAACGATCGGTTAAATAGGACCTGAGCCACGCAAGAGCTGTTCCTTTAATTCCTACTAATTTGTCTAATCTGTTAAGAAGAATATTGTGATCTATGGTATTGAAAGGTCAAGTAATATAAGCAACGAGACACTTTGACCAGTGCTGTCTCTGTGCTGTGTTGAGGCCTGAATCCTGATTGATAAAGTTTGTGTATGTTATTTCTTTGTAAATATGAACATAGCTGCTGCTCTACTACTTTCTCTAGGATTTTAGAGATAAACGGAAGGTTAGATATCGGCCTGTAGTTTGACAGCTCATTTTGGTCAAGGTCAGGTTTCTTATTAAAGGCTTAATAACTGCTAATTTAAAAGATTTGGGAACATACCCACTGCTAAGAGAAGAGTTAACTATTTTCAACAGGGGTTCTGATACTGACGGTACTATCTGCTCAAGAAAGTGTGTTGGTATAGGATCTAACACACAAGTTGACGATTTTGTGGAAGAGATGTGTGTGATTAGGTTTTTCTCTTCCAGAGGAGTAAAGAGGAGTAAAAAAGTTCTAATGCAGTTAGTTGATCATCAGAATCATTCGAAAGGTCTGGTTTTAAAGCGTGAATTTTCTGCCTAATGTTTGCAATTTTATTATCCAAAAAGTTCATGAAATCCTTACTGCTGCACGCAGTTATGGTGAAGGTTTCTGAGGTCGTCTAATTCCTAGTTAATTTTGCGACGGTGTCAAATAGAAATCTAGGATTATTTTTATTATTTTCAATAAGGTTAGAAAGATACGTTGATCTAGTTACACTAAGAGCTTTTTTTATAAGCTAGAATTCCCTCTTTCCATGCTGCCTGGAAAACCAGCAATCTAGTTTGGCGCCATTTACGTTCTAGTTTACGGGCGCTCTGTTTTAAAGAGCGCGTGTGTTCATTATACCATGGAGCGAGTTTCTTATCTTTAATTATTTTTCTTTTAACTGGAGCCACGTTACCTAATGTAGAGCGGAATGCGGCATCTATATATTCAGTCACCTGCTCAAGTTCTGTTGGATCAGACGGCGATCCAATGACAGGAGACAATTCTAGAAGATAATTAATAAAGCTCTGAGCAGAAGTTGATGTAAGTGTACGTTTAAAGCGGTGGCACGGCGCTACATGTGCATTATTAGTATGACGCATTTTAAACAATATAAGATGGTGATCAGAAATAATTTCGCACTGAGGAGTTGTTACTATATTACTTATAAAGCAGATCACACATTAGATATTATCTTTCGGAATAAGTATAAGTGGGTTCTATTACACACTGAGTTGAGTAATGACATAAATGCTGTTCTCAGCGGGTCGTCTGAGTTTTAAAAATGAATATTAAAGTCTCCAGCAATTAACGCTTTATCGACGGAGACAACCAGGTTAGACAGAAAATTTGCAGTACGGTCCTGGGGGTCTGTAAATAAGAATTATTAATTACTCTTATTATTTGTCTCTGCAGATGTAAGGTTACTGTAGAGAGCTTCGAATGAATTAAAATTTCGTCCATGTTTCTGTATGATAGTTAGATTATTATTATTATTATTATAAATAACTGCAATGCCTCCACCTCTACCATTAGGGCAAGGCTGATGTATGTAGCTGAAAGCTGGAGGACTAGCTTCATTTAATGCTACATACTCATTCGGTTTAGTCCAGGTTTCTGTTAAACATAAAATGTCAAAATCCAGCTCTGAGATCATTTCATTAACCATAAGCGCTTTAGCGCTTTAACAATCCTAGCTTCAGATCAGAGGTGCAGGCTGTGTGTTCAGTATTCTCTGAATTACTGATATCTATATTAATTAAATTACAAAGCGAACTTTTGGGGTTTTTCTATATTTATATTGTTTAGCTCGGGGAACAGACACAGTCTCAATATTATGGACCCTGAGTGACGACTCTGTCACTGTGACGACTAGCAGACGGTCGGATTAGCCTGTTGGTCTGCTGCTTGGCCTGGGCTCTGGGTAGTCAACGATTAACAGGCCAGCTTTGCCCTTAAAAGTTTTCCAATTGTCAATGTAGCCCACACTGTTTTCGGAGCACCACCTGGACATCCAGCGGTTCAGTGACCATAACCTGCTGTAAGCTATGTCACCACGTCGCATTGGTATGGGGCCAGAGCATACTATGACATCGGACATCGCCTTTGCTAATTTAAACACCTCTATGAAGTGAGCCTTGCTAGTTTCCGACTGTCAAAGGCGTATATTGTTTGCACCAGCATGAACCACTATCTTTGAAAACCTATGCTGGCCTACAGCCCTAAGATTATCTGCTATGTCCGGTGCTCTAGCTCCTGGCAAACATCTAACTACTAATCAAGATCGATTAAATGCAGGATTTGTTACGAACAGGCTTAGCTGTATCGCACACATGCTACAGTGGTAAATTTATACATTGCACAGACCAGTTAGACCAGTTTTTGCGTACCACATGTCACATTTTACAGCCTTGAAAGGTCAGGCTACGCAAGACTATAGGTGAATTTATTCTCCTGTGATTATAGCAGCCCGGAAGGAAAATTTGTTTTAACTAAATGGCTTTTGAAGTCTGCGGTATCTGGTGCGGTAAAGAATGGGACAGAAATTTAAAGTACTGCACCTTTTTATAAGCATGATCAGGATAAGGTGTTTGATTGCTGATCAGAAGTTTGTAGGTTCTATACCCAGCACCACCAAACTGCCCTTGAGCAGAGCAGGACTGCTTAGTTGGACAAAAATCAAATATGAGGGCTTTAAATAACACTGATGGAAGAAATGTAAAAGAAATGATAAAGAGGTTACAAAGTCATGCACAAAAAAACAACATAATTTTACACTAAGCTTATATTTGTGTGTCTAAGTGAGAAATATCAGGGTTGAAAGTGTAACAAAAAGTGAGTAGGGGATTTATGTAAAAGAGTAAGAGAGAAAGTCAGATGTGAAATTAGTCAAATGGTTTCTGGTGGATTGAAGATTTGAATATCGGAATTATTTGCCACCTGTTAAATCTGCAGGTTCTGGCAAGTTTGTTTTTTCCTCATGTAGCTCATTAATTCAGTCGGACATGCATTACTGCACAGGGTTTAGCTTTAAGCACTCAATATCTGTAACTCATGCTGTTTTAAAGCTTTCAGAGGACACTTAATGCAGCTCAATATCAGAAAAAAATCCTGATTATTTATCTACATTCCCTGGTATGTGTTGGTTCCTGTCAGAGAAGCGGATCATGACGAAGTGTTGAAAAGTCGACTTGCTTGAGGTCTAGTTTATAAGACCTCCTTCAGGTGTTTCAGTGTAGAAGTCATGATTATGGTAGGAAGTTGGTGCAAAATGCTGATGGGTTAAAACCAAAACCTTATGATGTCTTCCAGTAAATGTCAAATGTAACTCTCACTATTAGTGTCTACTAAAAGATGCTTCAGTGGAAGTCAATCATTGATTCACATCATTAAGATGGAATATGCGAAAAATGCATTTCATTGGCTCTGTACACGTACCTTGCACAATGAAAATGAATTGAATATACTTACTTACTTACTTACTTAACAGCTGTTCACTGGATGAATTCATGTGTTTTTTATGACCTAGGTTTTACAGATGCCTGATGTAATGCACTGTTTTTCATACTCATACTGTAATTCAGGTCTGAAAACTAAACCTACAGTTCACAACGTCTTCAAACTGTTGAAAAAGGAAGCACATCAGCTCCGTGAATCAGTTCACATTCAAAATCTAAACCTTGCTACTGCACTGAAAGTAACAAATATCTGAAGTATTTTTTTCTTCCAGGTCTTTTGGAGGGGTCTTCTGCAATCATTTAAATTCAGTGATCTTTTTCCTGTTGAGGTTGAAATCCAGTAAGGGGTGAAACAGCTCCAAGTTTTTAACAGAAGTTCTTACTTAAAAAATGATTTACTCTTTAGTGTTCAAGCCTCTGTGATGACTAAGGGTTGGAAAGTGGCGCTAGGTGGTGAGAGTGTTGGAATGCTGATCTGAGGGCCAGCATCACCGCAGCTGTCACAACCTCACCTGCTCTATCAGATTAAAAAATGAGATAAATGTAAGCCGCTCTGGATAAGGGCGTCTGCCAAGTGCCAGAAATGTAGTAAGCCTTATCCTCTTATTTTGCAGAGTGCAGTGTTCAGCCTGGAGGATGTGGAGGAACCCAGCGTGCTCATAGCTGAAGACAGTAACGATATTTACATCCTGTCAGGGGAGCAAAGCCGTGAGCAGCTGAGTTCCCCAGAGTCGCTGCTCGTCAGCGCGGCAGACAGCAGCAATCTGAGCTCCTGGCACACAGAGAGTTTGCCCGTATCGCTGAGTGGTCACGACTCCTGGGCTCAGGTCAGCACCATGGAGCCAGAGGATGCAAAGAGTGTGGACAGCGGTGAGGGCGTGGCCTCAGCTGAGGAGCGCAGTGAAAACAATTCGTCCAACTCAGACATTGTGCACGTGGAGCGCGAGGAGGCCGAACTCCTGGAGGAGGGGGAAGCTGGAGAAGAGGGAGACCTGCAAGAGAGTGTGCTTAGTGTGCTGGGCAGCGAAAGCGAGATGGAGGCTCTCCGAGACGAGTTTAGAAAGGAAGGGTCCTTTCCACAACAGCCAGTTTCAGATGCAGCAGAGTCACTGATGTCTCTAGAGGAGCAGATCGTCATCCTTGAGGCACCGCCTAGCCTGGTTACTGCTGTTCCATCAGTGGAGCCTAAGTCTCTCACTTCTTCATGCCCTTCTGTCATTGCTCCTGTCGATGTCCCAAAATCTCTTGCTCCTTTACCCCTTAATGTTGCACAGTCAGAACACCTATCTGTTGCTGCCTCACCTCAAGTGCTTGATCCTAAACCTGAGCCTAAGTCTGCTCAGACTGAACCTGTTCCAGCTCCTGTGGAGCCACTGATTTTAAGAACAGTCCAAGAACCAAAGGCTAAATCTGAACCACAGCCTGAAGCTCAGCAAGCAGCAGAGGTGCTTAAAATACCATCACAAGAAACGCAGGCAAGCGTTGTACAGGCTGTTACAGCCCAGGGCCCCCCACTCATCCCTCTAGTTCCAGCGCAGAAGATACCATCACTGGAGGCACAGATACAGAAGTTGCCTGCTCCACCCCAGGTTGTTTTGCCTCCAGAACAGGAAATACTGCCCCAGGAGTACAAACCTGTACAAACAGCATCTGTTCCAGCTCAGGAGTCACCTGCAGCTGCTTTGCCCTCAGAAGAGCCTGTGTCCTCTGAGCTTTCATTTCTTCTTTATGGTGGTGCTGCACTGGTAGCCATTGCGGCTTTGGTGGTCTATGGAGCTCTGGTTTACCGGAAAAAGTAGTAGCCAAACGATCAACTTGCCCTTCCCAAGAATCTCCCCACACCGATGACCCTTTTCAGGAACTAGGGTCACTGAGATGCCAAACGTTTAGGGGAAATTCAGTTCTTCTTTCTTCCCCTTCGCCATGTTTTGTTTTTACTTTTCAGAGTTCCTGTTTTTCTGTAATCTGTTTTAGTTTATGTTAAATTCTATTTCATTCTATTCTGTTACAATGAACCACTACTGACCCTTTCGTAATTTCAATTTGATCTTGAGTTCACATTCTTCTCTCAAAGTTGTATCTTTACGTTTGGTCCTGGGTTTTAAATAGTGTCCGTCTGACCGCTTACCAGTTTTTAGAGGCAGGTTAACGATATTCAAATGATATTGAAATGATTTGGAGTTTTGAAAATATATGAGTTGAATTAAGTAAATAAAAAAGCACACCAAGTTATCACCACTGTTTTGTCTGATTTCAGTCTACTTCGAATATTCTGGTCTAGTTTTAACCAGTTTGTTGAGACATGTTAAATGGTTGTTCATGTGGTAAATATGTTCATGGGTCCTAACGTCAAATATAAGGATATTTACACAATAGCAGGTGACACAGGAGTGGATTTTCAAACCTCTCCCATCCCAGTCCCACAAAAAAAAACACAGGCCAACAATCGTTGTGGAGCATGTCACGTCAAAAGACCAGACAACTAGAATTGAGTTCCAAATGAAAATATATAGTTTATTTATAGAAAAGGTATATTTGTGCATAAAGTTGAGTATCATAGTAATATTATAATTTTCTTTCCTGCCCTCTTATGCTGATATTTTTATCTCATCCCATCCCAATCACATGATTGTGTTACCTGTTCCACTGTCCACTGTCCAAATATTTTTGGATTTTGTTGTTGTTGTTGATGGAGGTTGTTCACTTCTTGTCCTGGTCAGTATATGTCCTCAATTCTGCATGCCTCTTAATAATGTACGCTATGATCCTCGCTGGTATTTAGAGGCCTTTAATGTAACAATAGCTTGCCTAAACTCTAGTAAATTCACGTTTGCCTCTAATATTTGACACTGAATGTTATTTAATTCAGCTACACAGCACAGCCCAGCCCAGCCCAGCCGATCAGCTGTAACTGAGACACTTTATTTCCATAGCATAGCATTCTATCCGTATGCAGGTACATCAGTACTGCCATCATTCCCAAACTGAATTTAGATCTAATATTATAATATAAAAATATCAGGTTTTCAATAAACCTTTAACTGGTAGTATATAGATAAAAATATATAACATGAATAGAAGACTAAATATTGTGTATAATATGTGATCGGAATAAGACTAAAACCATCAGCTTCTTTAAATTTAGCAGTTGAGTCAAGTTACGGCTAAAATTCAACACACTGATTATTTTTACTTTAGGTAGAAATAAATAATTTAACACTCTACTTGTTTTCCCTAAAATATTTTGGTGTCAGTCACTTCACTGACATTTCAGCAGTTTTTTTTGACACTATCTCCGCAAACTGAAAAATTACCACACACACTTCCTGCTGGTTTAGTAATGCAATGGTTTTATACTGGTGAGTAAAGCTGCTGTGAGATTTTAATTTTGTAGTAACGTTTTTAAGTCACATAGAGCCCTACAAGTTTAATTTTATTCAACCTTAAACTACTAAACTGGTACAAAGTCCTACTAGTTTTTTAGTTAATTTTCATTTGACCTCCAATAGTGATAAAATAGTTTTTTTTTTATGTGACTGCCTTCATCGTCCATCAGTTACCGCTGCATCCAGCCGCTTCAGGATTCCAGCATTGAATGCTATATGAGAGATGGCGTATGTGACAGCAGCACACATTTTAAGAGTATAACGCACATTACAACAGGTGGCTTAGTGGTTAAGGTGTTGGACTGACACCAGAAAGACTAGGGTTCGATTCCCAGCACCACCAAGCCACCACTATAGGCCCTAAACCCAATTTCTCAGTTGTATAAATAAGATAAATGTAAGGCGCTCTGGATAAGGGCCTCTGCCGAATGCTGTAAATGTGATCCAGCCTGGTAAAAGCAGCGTCATGGTGAATTGCATTGTTCACATGCTGTTCCACTTATTTACAGTACATCTGAAGGAATAGATCAGCTGTTCGAGCCCAAGCTGTCTAGTTTAGGTAGATGTTTGCTTTGCTAATGCGGCATGTCGAAATGAAATCTACACTCAAAAACATTCCAAAATACTAAGACACGAAATTTCTTCCTTGAAGTTAAAGCTAAAAGTTTTACATGAATAAAACTAAAATAATCTTTAAAACCCTAGTGTGCGTTCTTTTTTGTTGCAGTTGTTAAAATAAACATTTATGTTTATAATAAAATGTTATTCCTAATACTAAATGTTTGTTCTTATAATTGATTTCACTGTAGCAGGTTTAATCCAACTACACTCTCTCAGCCATATGACCTGCAAATTTTTTTTTTTACAGGTGTGTGTGGGGTGGGGTGGGACACATAACTGATGATGACTGGTAAATGTGTGTGTGTGGGGTTTGGGAGACAACCACATAACTAATGATGATTGGTCTTCAAACACAAGCATGCAAAGTTTAACACAAAGCACGTACTTCCTGAAAGTTGTAAAAGTATATTTATATAGTATAGTTACAGACAGTATGAGCATAATTCGGTCATACAAGTAGGGGCGCCGCTACCAATTATACAACATAACACCAAACATACTATTACATTACTGCTCGTACTGTTGCTACTGATAGCAAGTTCTCCTAATTTGCATGAGCCATTACAGTCATAGAGGAATTTACAGAAACCCACAACTGAATCGTGCTGCTGTGCTTCACTAGATCATGTTCTACTGAAAGCTGTGACATCACAGCATTAAACTGAGCAATTTCTCTTGAATTGGGCAAAAGCTTTTCTGAGCCAAAAGGAAAAAGGTAGAGGTAGATTATAATGCATTAGACTTAGTGGGAGATCAAACACACAAAAAGTCACAGGTCATTCATGTTTGTTTATTAAAATTTATACTGACAGAACAAACAAAAAACAATTTTTTTTACTGAGAAACAAGTAAACATCGATTAAAATGCTGAACAAAAACTAAAGCAAACAACAGTGATCTGAGGATGTAAGTCACACTTGGGTGTAAACGAAGCCCGTTACCGAGGTCTGGTGTTGAAAGTGAATGTTTGCGTCACGGTGTTGCAGAGGCCCCGCAGGAAACGGGGTGCGCGTTCACACACGGCCTTCACCAGGGAGAAAGTGAGCGCCATCACTATTCGCTCAGTATGCACACCAGGCACGTCGTTCAGTAAACCTTCGATCCCATGAGACAAGCAGCTGCTCCAGTGCTGCAAACCACAACAGACATTATAATAACACAACTGTGAGGAGTTACAGCTAATAACTGATTCATTACTGAATCTACATGCAGATACACTGTTTACGGGGAGAAAGATCTGTTTTATACTTCCTGGTGTCTTTGGGTCACATTTGAGCCATTTGTTTTAATAGAAATATGGTTTTATTTTTATGTTACTGCTTGACATGCACATGGTGTAACCCAGAATGTATTTTATGCTTTATAAGTAATTAAACAAGGAAGACAAAAGTTACACGGTTGATAGACAATAAAAAGGTTAAACTCTGAGAACATTGAATTAATAATTATAAAATGATCAAAAATGCTGCAGCTTCACACGACTGATCTGATCTTTTCACACACATTCATACCGGGACAAATGGTGTGCTGAATCTGGCCAAAAATTTCAGGATGTTTAAGACACTTTGTTTAACATGGTAAACTTCTTATGCAAGACAACACACCCAGTATTAAATGCCCACTATTAAAAAAACATAAAGGAAAACGTGGTGAAGTGGGATTGTGGCTTTGCCGATTAATACCCAAAAAACCAGCACGTCTGTAATATGGGATTATTTTGGCTTGGAAGGTAATTTGCAAGAGTGAAAAAAGACCACAGACAGCTGTTTGAGTGTGTTGCTAAAAAGTCCCCTGAAAGTAGTGTCTGCGACACTTCCAGCTAAAGAACTATTGACAAATGTAGCGAGACTGCCTACCTAATTCCAAAAAGAGTATGTTTGCAGATGAACAGGTATTTTTTTGCTTTTATTGGCAGTGATTTGCACTAGAAGAAAAATAGCTTTTGTTTAACGTGTATTTAAAAAAATAATAATAATAAACGCTGGAATAATATAACGTTCTCTTTTTTAAACTAAAATGCATTTGGGCAGCACTGACTGCATAATAGCAGCAAGTAACTATGTAGAAAGGCACACTGCATCTAGTAGACTACAGAGAATTAAAGAATCTATAAAGTGTGCTGCACATTAAGAGGACTGAATTACAGTCACAAATGCAATATCTGTTGGAAAAATCGCAGTTAGATATTTTCCTTAAATCGCACCGCTCCGATGTGAAGAGCTGTGGTGTGAAGTGTACTGAAAGACTGGCACAGTTCTACATAAACATGTTAATAAAAGTTCTGTGTTTAATATAAATAAGTTCCCTTTTTTGCCTTGTTGTTAACTATTCAAGAAATTGATGCTGAATTGCCACATGCCACTAATTCGAAAGTGTGCAGACATTTATAAGCTAATTAAAATTAAAGGAAAGCATAGAAAAGAGAAAAACTTGCTGTGCTTTCCTCTATACACACCTTTTTATATGTGGTTCTAAATAAAGGCATCTTCTTAAAGCTTCTAAAAGCTTTGTGTGTAAAAGCAACCATAAATACACCATATAGTTTACTAGCACTAAAAAAGCAGGCAGTAGCTTTCTATTTGATTAGAGCTGGAAAAGACTCCCAGTGTCAGGAGGGGTGGTGATCCCAGATTGCAGCCATTTTTCCAGGCTCCCTGGATTGAGATCAGTTCACCTACCACAGCTTTATTCTATCAAATCAATCACATTACCACCAACGCACACAGAGGGTTGAGTGCAGCTCAGGCATAGACTGTAAAGCTGTATAGATCAGAATATATACAATCGATAATCAGTCTATACAATCTAAAGCTATAATATTTACACACCTTTAGCTGGAATCTGGATTTCCTGTTTAATTGAGCCGCCTGTTCACCGAATCAAACTTGCAGAATACACATCCAGTGGGCGGATTTGTGATATCTGCCTGAACAGCTGCATACGACCTACAGTCCATGTTACCTAGTTAAAGCAACAGCTGCACAAGACAATTCTGCACCTTACAATCCTTTGGCAGTTACAGCATAATTTATCACCAGACTGACTAACACTATCTATCTACCATCTAATCCCTGAAGTCCATCACACAGAAGCCAAAACTGATCCAATTAATTAGTTGATGAATATAAAATAGTTGTACATGTCAACAAAACTACTAATTATATTTATAGCCAACTGGTAACAAATAGCATAGCCAGTCAAACTACTAACATGTTTTTGGAACACAAAACTGCAGAATTGGGAAGCGGAGAAAAATTCCAACAGTAACCTGAGGTAAGGACTAATTCAGGGACCTGAACCACATGTCCTTTACTGTATATATGCAAAATATACATCTGTGTGTAGAAAACATTCTTCTATTGCACTTATAGAACAAAGATAGAGATACTGCTGTATCTGATTTGTTCTCTGAATTATTCTTACCTCTGTTGAGGAATTGCTGAGAGTCCTGGTCAGATGCTCAGCAGCTTGAGAGACAATTCTCTGATTGAATTCGTCTGCCATTCTTATGAGCTCTTCAGCCATCTCTCTTACCGCTTGAGCTTCCCCAGGCACTGTGCACAAAAGCACGACAGCAACACATTTTACACTGGACACAGTTAATCAAATTTACAGTATTGTTTGTGTTTATAACTACGTCAGTGTCACAACAGAGGCTGAGGGTTTAAGGCTCTGGGTTACAGAAGGATAGAAGAGAAAGTTCAGATTTCAGGTCCCAGCACTGGTCAGCACATATTTATCCAAAGACAGGGCTACACACACACACACACACACACACACACACACACACACACACACACACACACACACACAGACAGACACATTTAAAAATCACCAACCAATCTAATAATAACTGCTTAGACTGTGGGAGTAAACCGGAGTACTTGAAGTACTTGCTGTTGTTGGGAAACCACCACACTGCCCTTGTTATGCAATCATGCTTGAAAAAAGTAAACAATAGTCTCTGAACTTACAAATACACATGCACTTACTCTACCATGTCTGGGTTAATGCTGTGCTGAGAATGAGCCAGCCAAATAATATCAGATAAGTGGAGGTTATGGAAGGGGTGTGAAACTGAAGGGTAAAACTTATCTATGCTGTAGATTAACATTAAAACAGAATAGGACGCTTGTTGGAAGAATTTATATATAAGATAGAATATTTGTAACTAAACAAAGTAATGTTCTATTTACAAATACTTTAGAACAGATATCAGACTAAATATGTAGAAATACATGTGTGATTAAGATCAGAGCTAATCTGACTATACCGTCTCTCTTCATCTCTACCCTCACTGCATTTCATAGCCTATAACTAAAGGCTATAAAATGCCCCCAAAAATAACTTAATCACATAATCCACCAATATTACTTGGTACCTGTACATTGTTAGAGCTGTGTATTGGTAAGCGTCTCACGAAGCGATACATGGGTCATAAAACTTTCACCATGCTTACTTCTGAGACAACGATAACTACAGAAACAGAGGAGGATTTTAATGAAATATTACATAAACATAAATTGTTTAACATAAAATGCTTATAAAACATATGCATCGCCACTAAAAAATGATCGCAATAGCAGTTTATAGCCTTATAAATTGTTAACAATGAAACACTCCTTGTTAGAACAAAAGAAAGCAAAGTTATAAATTGTCATAGGTGAATAATAACACACCTGGCAACACCAGTTCAACTTGAGGAACATCGTGTAGTTGACCCAAGTACAGTGAGTGTCCGTCCGTCTGCAGCTCACCATCACATTCAATGTTAGAGTCAAAGCTATAGCACCGAGGATAGTCTATATACTCTCGGAATCCACCGGAAGATACACTTCGGAGTTTCACTTCCGAGTGCAGTTTATCTACCTCCCGCTGTAGCTCACAGTTCAGACCAGGACTTTGCTGAAGGAATGTCAGGAATAGCAGAGGAGTCTGTGGAACGGAGTGCACGTCCATCATGCTGTTTAAATCCACTCCTTTTATACTCTGTAAAGTTCAACAAAAACATGTAATTTGTATGTGTAAATATACAGTCACATTGCTGTCTTTCCGTGCATTAGTGAAAACCTCACAACACAATACATATCACGATACATGGGCCATAATACAATACATCACCATATATGGCAACACAATACATATTTCAATACTCAAAAAAAGGAAAACAAACAGTTAAAAATACCACAAATACAAAGCCGAATAAATAAATGATGATTTGCCAAAAAAAAGATCTGGATATTCAGTGGCTTAATTTACATGCAGAACCAAATTCAGGACAACAAACAATTGAGACGGCATGCTAAAGAAAAAAATAGGAGTTTTAACCGTGAGGCAAAACTCTACAGCAAATACCAGCAGGTGCAGGGTGGCTCAAATGGTTAAGGTGCTGAGTTGTTAATCTGAAGACCAGAAACACCTGGGTTCAAGCCCCACCTCTGACAAGTCAACCACTGTTGGGTCCCTGAGCGAGACCCTTAACCCCTCCTGCTCCAGGGGCGCTGTATCATAGCTGACCCTGCGCTCTGACCCCCAACTTACTAAGATGGGATATGTGAAAAATGTACCAAACTTCATTGTGTACCTTGCACAATGAAGTTTAATATTCAAACTTTTTTTCCACTTTTTTTAAAAGAATTAGCTTTATATAGAAAAAGAGAACCTAATCTCTGTAAAGTTATTCTCTCCGGACGCCCGTGAGAACTTTCTCAGTGTACGTGACATTTACGAGTCAGAATATACAGCAACACTGTAAATACGTTTAGATTTTTAAAAATGTTTATCGTAAATTGTTTTTATTTCTCACAATTTGCACTTTTCTATTGCCCTTTTTTTTGCACGTAATTGTTTCTGTATCTGAGCCACCGTAACAATTTAATTTCCCCACTGTGGGATCAATAAAGATTATCTTATCTTATCTTATTTTATCTTATCTTATTCCAAGTCAGGCTGAAATATAAACAGCAATCAGAGCCAAACATATAACAAAAATAATAATAATAATAATGATTATAACATCAAAAACAACCATAATAACACAATGAGATGAAAGCCAGTTGCTTTGGATACGTGCATCTGCTACAGAATAGGACAGTAAATGTTTCACAAAGCTCTATAAAATATATGTTTCTAGTAGAGACACTGCAAAATGCCTCATCCATATTCAACTCTACTGAACCCCAAACAAACATTTTCTAACAATCCTACAGCAGCATAAAAACAAGGAAACATTAACTATCCCGTCTTCCTATAGCTTCATTTTTATGGACTGAATTTAAGATCTTTGTTTAACGTATTTATGACCACACAAGATATTTTAGATGCGCTTTTATTTGCTGTGAATGTCTAATCTTACCATATCCTGCAAAGGTATTTCTGATGACATGTCATGCTCATAAAAAAACCAGGTCTAATTGTGCTTTTCTTACGTTCTGCTCGGTCCTGTAAATAGTCTGTGGTCCTAAAAAAGATACACATGGCAACCAACAGCACTAATAAACTGTTAAATGAACAGCTTTAAAGGGTGCTGGTGGTGGCTTAAATGGTTAAGGCGCTGACCCAGGTGTTTCTGGTTTTCAGATAAACAACTGGCGGTGGTGGGGCTTAAATCCCAGATCAGCAACTCAGGGGTTCAAGCCCCACCTCCACCAGTTGTTAATCTGAAGACTAGAAACATCTTTAGTAGGCTGGGGGTCTGAGCGCAGGGTTAGTTCTAATACAGCGCCCTTAGAGCAAGAAGGGTTAAGGGTCTTGCTCAAGAAACCAACAGTGGTTTGCTTGCCGGTGGTGGGGCTTCAAGCCAGATGTTTCTAGTCTTCAGATTAACATCTGGCTTCAAGCCCCACCACCGGCAAGTCGGTCCTAAGGGATGGGCGAACGCCGTTCCGAAGAAGGGTGGGGCGATGGCCTCCGTCGCCCCCGGCCGATCGAAAGGGGAGTCGGGTTCAGATCCCCGAACCCGGAGTGGCGGAGATAGGCGCCGCGAGGCGTCCAGTGCGGTAACGCAAACGAACCAACTTGCCGGTGGTGGGGCTTGAAGCCAGATGTTAATCTGAAGACTAGAAACATCTGGCTTGAAGCCCCACCACCGGCAAGCAAACCACTGTTGGTTTCTTGAGCAAGACCCTTAACCCCTTCTTGCTCTAAGGGCGCTGTATTAGAACTAACCCTGCGCTCAGACCCCCAGCCTACTAAAGAGGAGATATGCGGAAAAAGAATTTCACTGTGCTGTAAAGAAAAGTACATGGGACAAAATAAAAGCATTTACATGCTAGGAAAACTTTCCCTACACATTACACCTACTTTTACAGCTGTACAAGAGTATGACAAAACCACAAAACACATTTTCAATATGGCTTACTTATTTTTATGTAAAAAATTTCGGATGTGAAAGAGAAACTAACTCTAGACACGATAACAAAAACAAACATTCGTTATAAACGCTGATCAGATAAAGGTAATTATAATAATTCTCGATGTATTTATCCTGCTAGATTTGTTATATTAAACTCACACAATCTATTAAACTGTTTTTAAAAGCGAGTTTTTTGTTTTTATTCCAAACCCGCTTTAGATTACCGTCTGTAGATTAGCCTGCTAGCACACCCACCGCGAAATCGACCCATAAAACAGTTCAATAAGCGCAAGTCAATTAAATTAACATTGAATAAATCTGTCTGTAATAAAATAAACAAAAAAAACCCTTACATTTGGAAAAATTCGTCGCAACCTTTCAGGGGTCCGGCCAACATCCTTTATTTCCTTTCGCGTCTCCCGCTACAAATTTATACACCGGAATAAAAAGTGGATGTAACCATGACACGATAGGGGTGAACACCTAAGTATACACGTATAATCTCAAATGTATGTTAAGGTTTTAATGAGCTGTATTATGTACAAATTGTTTTTAAAATGTATGTAACAGTAGAATCTAAAGGTTGTGACGATTATTACATTTAAATAAGTTTTTTTTTTTAATTCGGCTTGAAAACTGAGCACCTCAAAGTGTAAGTGGATGGGTCTTTAGCTTGCTCATGACGTGCCACCGTATCGTAATCGGTGATTCATATTTTCTGCACCAAAGAAAATTATGCAAAACTGCATATGCACAAGACATTTTTTTTTTAAAGCCGACATGAATTAGTCACGCTATTGAGGCGGGTTTTAAACGCACCAGCCTTGTGCATATTCTCCCTCATTCATGTTTACATTTTTTTTGACATATGGAAGCTGCCATGGTTAAGTAGCGCAATTGTCTCCTCGCGTTGTCCAACAGCAGGAATCAGTATAAATAAACTTATAGGGGAAAAATTAAGGGCTTATTTGAAATGAGATTAATAAAATAAAGATTACAATAAACCAATCATGGCCTAAACTTAAACTACACTAAGCTATTGTGTTAAATGCAGCTTTGTTGTACCAAAATGAGACCATCACCTACGTTTATAAGCACATTTCACAGTATTTTGAAAACGAGTGACACTGGAAAGTCCCTATTGTTACCCTCACGCCAGATTATGTTCATGATAATGATCATCTAAATAAGCACTTTTTGGGTTTCCCCTTTAAGGTGGCAAACAAAAAACCCCAACAACTTTAAAGCTATTTAAAAATCTTTATTTACAAGAGTAAAACCACTTTCAGTAAAAACAAATAATCTGGAGATCGTCACACTGTAGAGACAGCATGTCCAGACCAGTTTTGCCCATTAGGCAAAAGTTTAATGTCCCAGGCCACCGAAGCTCATAGAGCGAGCTGCATGTCTCCCCACCAGCCTCCGTCCAGGTCTAGGAAGAGAGGCAGTCTGAGAATTTGTGCAGCCTGCGGCAAGAGCAGGTTGCTGAGGTAAGACTGCAGCTAACCGAGCTTCCTGGAGTTCCCTGTGGGACAGATGGCAGAAGTGTGACTTTCTATGGCACGTCCACAGAGGTAATCTAGCATAATCGTAGCAGCAGTGCCTCCCAGTGGGCATCCGATAAACTAGGGTTATGGTCAATAATGGTTTCCAAAATTACAATATGCAGGTGTATTTAATTACACACCTTTCCAGCATAGCCGTCCTGAACTTCTCCACATTAAGTTCTCTGCGCAGCTGTGTGGCCAGTTTTCCAGCTCTTTCCCTGTGCAGCACCGGGTGTCTGCACAATGCAGACGCAGATGGCCTCACACTGGGATCAGGGTCCAACATTGTCTAGCAAACAAGATATAATAATATATGTGAAGTTTGCTTAAAAACAAACCAACCCCCACCCTGTTTTAGTTTGTTGATGTTGTACATGTGTTTTATGATAGTAAGACAGATTAACTTTTGTTCCCCTTAATAAAGCAACAAGGAATCAGAAGTCCTAAGGGTGTTTCTGAGGGAGCTTTTCATTCTAAAAAACACAATTAACATTCGGTTCCAGTGGACTGGATATGGGTAATCCAAAAAAAACAAACCCTGAAAATTCATTTAGTCTTTGAATCAATTAAACCTTTAATGAGACTATGAAGGAGAAAAAAAATCCAGGTATAACTAAAATATTTTTAATGCACATCTCTAAACCATATTTTTCCTCTTAGTGTTACACCTGTAGAAGATTTTTTAGGGCTGGTGTTAATTCACAGGGAAGGCTGGGTAGGTGAGCCTGCCTGAGGTGGTGCCATTCATCTCCATTCTGAGGCAGTGGAGGAGCTCCAGCTGCTAACAGTACAGTTAGGCTTAAGGCGAAGATATCTGCCTTGGGTAGGTGCGTGTAGTCCTGCAAAAAGTCAGGGTAAACAGAAAGGACACTTACTATTATACGTTAACTTGCTTACACAAATTGAAAACATCACTACGGAATAGCAAATAAGAGTTTACAGTGTGTGTGGGTGGGGGTGTTAAACTAGCATATGCTCAGCAGATTCCTGACTCCATCCTCCAGCCATTTCTTTTGAAGGCAAAGCTTTTACATTTTGATGCTATTTTTAATTTAATTTTGACCTGCCCAAAATATTGGATAAACAAAATTCCACATCATACATGATGAACATAAAACGTTTCCTTGCAGAAGTCAGTGCTCTGTCACCATCTCATCTCCTTCACACGTCTCTAATTTTGTACAAAAATAACTTCCCGTCACAAAAAAGCAAATGCATCTAATAGATCATGTGTCTAATCTGATTAAGTGTGCACACCACGATTACCCTCCCCAGAGTACCTCTCGCAAGACTTCACATGCTAGAAAGCGGCTGTCTCCCTCCTCCACCTGAGGACTTGAAATAGAGGTCACATGACCAAGATCCCCTAAAATGATAAGGATTTATACTAAACACAGGTAGAGTATGCAATTAAAGCTATATGGAGCAATAATGATTAAAATACCCTACCAATTTTATAAACTACTCCTGATGAAGTGTGTCCATCTTCCTCATCACTGTCACCTGCTCCACCAGCACTGGAGCTTGGCTGATGGCTAATAAATATGTTACCTAAACATCAGAGAATATTAGGTGTGTACTCTTAAAACTGCAACCCAAGAATGTGGTATGAAATTTAAGAGACCCACTGGGTTTGATGTCTAGATGCACCAGGCCTGCTGCATGGATGTATTTCAATCCCATTGAGACCTGAAGCAGCAAATCCCTTAGCTCTGATTCATAAAAGAACTCTCCCTGTTCTTCCTTCTCCGTTATGACATCATGGAGGCTTCCACCTTCAAAATCAACAACACTGATTAATAAATATAGATTTTCTTGGGCTGACAAATCACAGAAAATGACAGGATACAGTACCATCACAAAACTCATTTTGAATGATCATATGGTCATCTTCTGCCCAAGCAGAATAGTAGCGTACAACGTGCGGGTGATGTCCCAGTACAGCATGGGCATAAACCTCTTTTAATGCCAGCTGCCTGCAAAGAGAAAATAAGTGTCCAGGTAACATATTTCCACAAGTTTTTAGCCTTGTTTTTAATCACAAATTATCTGTACATGAACACCACTGCAAACAAACACCATCTGTCGGGCAGGAGAGAAATTAGGATGCTCGTTCTGTTGCACACTTACTCATTGGCAGAACCTGCGAGTGGCCTGCGCAAACGTTTAATGGCGTACATGCAGCCATCCAGTCTCTTCACACAGCGATACACAGCACCAAACTCGCCCACACCAATCCGGCCCAGTTCCAGGAACTCACTCTCATAACGTGACAGCATTAGGGCTGGCACAGCAGGTCTCTGAGCACCAACAGATGGTAGAAAGAACACACAGCCCGGATGATACATTTCAAGTACAGATGGTTGGGTTTTTGTTTTTTTCCACAAAAACCTTTTGTACAAATTTTCTCAAACACAAATTCTAAGAATCCTTATCAATGCAGAAATCTTAGACAGCCAACCCCCAAAAAACAAAAAAAAGTTTTGTAGCTTAATGCCACTCATGTGATGTCACCCAACAGAACCAATTTAGATAATGGCAGATAAACATTCCCATGCATTATTTAAATAAAGCAGCAGGTGTTTCACACACACAAATATCTATAAATTAGGCCAAACGCATTGTCATGTAAAGGTTTCAATTTAAACACAGTTCAATCTAAATGTACCCAAAAAAATAAGCTTTTGAGGAGGTACCATGTAACCCAGTACTACAGTGTAAGAGAAATCCTTTAATCAGATTGATCTGAACTAGTGATTAATGCAGCTTTGCCACTTTTTGTTGACTCCAAGGGTAAAAACAATAATATATACATGTTTTGTCCCATACATTTGCTTTACCGACATCCACAGAGACATCCATGGCTAAAAAAAACCCCAAATGATACACTATGCTTCAAGAAATGCACAATTCCATACCTTTGGTGGAAGAAAATAGCTTTCATCTTCAGATGACGTTTGTGTTTCCTTTGACCTACAAGGGAGCAAATGTTGAGATCACCATCTGCAACATAATGACCTCAGTAGTTTTGTTTGGAGAATTCTGTTACCTGTGCCCATCGTCATCGTCACTTCTACAGTTCTTTCTCTTGTAGTATTCACTTTTTCGGCGCACTGTATCTGGCGTGAAAGGATTAACATTAACTGAAGGCGCTTGGTTAGACAGCGCAGGCCGGCACGGGACTTTCTGACATCGAGATGACTTGCTGCTTGAGTAAGGCAGTGCTGACTTGGACAGCAGGCTCTGTGGGGTGTGTGTTTGTGTGTGAGGGGAGGGTGTTGGTAAATGAAAAAACATCATGAGTCTCAATCATTGCTCAGAAGAAACTTTACCTTGGGTGTACTAGGAGAGTCACAGAGCCTCAGTTTCCTCCAGGCAGCATAAGGAATTGGTGAGGTGGACCCAGCCGGTGAGACTGAGGTACTCCTGGTGCGGTGGCGCTGCACTCTGGGGGTGTGGCAGGCTGAGGATGGACTTCTCACCGACACACTTCTGGGTTCCCAATCTTCCACACTGCTGTCGCTGCTGTCTTCCTCACCACAGCTCAAAAAGTACAAATGCTGCTGCACTGATTTCTCATTGGCTGCGGCCGCCATCATGCTCACTGGACAGAAAAGCAAACTAGAGATCCAGACAATTTAATACTAATAGACAAGCTATAGACATGGCTTGTGGGAACAGTTTTATTTTTGTTTTGTTTTTTTTTGGGGGGGGGGGGGGGGGGGGGGGGCAACTGGGGACCCTCAGCACCCCGAGTTCCCACCATGTACAGAGGGCATGGTTTATTGGATTGTTCGGGTTGTTTAATACGATGCAAAATCTGCTCGCTCGTGTTAAAAAATAAGAGTCTGATACGGAAATGGTTTTAAAATTAAAAAAAAAAAAAGAGGTTCAGTCAATTCAGCTTGTGGTCACTTTAAAGGACTTAATGTGTAACTGAGAATACATTTGTCAAGCAGCAGCATAAATTAAAATGAAAAAATCGTAAAAAGGAAACCTAGATTTTATCGTATTTAACTTTACCGTAAGCAGCGCGTGCCACGCTTGAGTTTCGCGCGCTTCAACTCGACTTCCGCTAACGAGCCTCCAGCCTGGCCTGCCTTACACCACTCACGTGCTGCATGTGCGCTCCCGCTTATTTGACTGATTAATGGGCGGGCGCTTCGATCTGTCAGTCAAACGTTTAATCAAACATTATTGTTGTTTTTCTGCTTGTAACATGGTGGATCTTTTTTATTCTTAAAAAATATCTTAGTTGTATGACTTCATCTTAAACTATAACAACAAACAAGTTACAAGTAACGAAAAAAAAACCCAAGTGAGTCTTCCTAAACCACGCCCACTTCAGAAGACGTCTCTTGTTTTTTATTTTTGTCGATTATAAATACTTACCAATTCAGAAATACGTTAAAAACAATCTTTTTGTCTATATCAGCCATTTTACTAATGCGACTGATTTTATTTTAAGCTATTTGGACAAAAGTATTGGAAGCCTGGTTATCACACCAGTATGTGTTTTTACACTCTTACTCTTATAATTTGACCTTTTTTTGCCAAATGCTGCAAATGTAAATGCAAAAGCTATCTCCTGGCTTAGGTCCTATTTGTCTGATCATTATCAGTTTGATTTAAATGGTGAGTTTTTTGCACTCTCTACGGTAAAGTTTGGTGTTCCACAAGGATCTGTATTGAGCCCTTATTTCCTTATATATGCTGCTCTTAGGTGAAATAATACGGAAACAGGGTATTAGCTTGCACTGCTATCCTGATGATGCATAGTTGTATGTTTCAGCAAAGTCAGACGGGTAAGGTCATCTTAACAATGTTGGGAAATGTGTAAAGAATATTAGACAGTGGATGCTTGATAACTTTCTACTACTCAATTCTGATAACGCAAAAGTTTTCTTGCTAAAACCACATGCAGCTAGGGAACTTTTTTACTAGATGGTTTTTCTGTCTCTGCGTGTACCACAGTCAGAGACCTTGGTGTGATTGTTGACTTTAGTCTTTCCTTTGAGGCTCATGTAAATAACATTACCAGGATAGCCTTCTGTCACCTTAGAAATATTGCCAAAATATGATGTCGTTACAGGATGCAGAAAAACTAGGTAATGGTTTTGTTACCCTGTCGATTGGACTACTGTAACGCTCTACTGTCTAGGTGTTCTAGTAAGTGTATAAATAAACTCCAGTTAATCCAGAATGCAGCAGCAAGAGTACTTACTAGATCTAGAAAATATAACCACATCACCCGTATTAATCAGTCTACACTGACTTACCAATAAATCTTCCTACTGATTATAAAATATTACAAGTGACCTATAAAGCACCTAATGGTCTCGCGTCTCAGTATCTGAGCTTCTGTACTGTTATGATCATCCACGCCTGCTTAGATCAAAAGGTGCAGGCCTATTTATTGGTCCCTTAAAAAAAATAATAAAGATGGCAGCAGGGGCAGAGCTTTCTCTTACAAAGCCCCACAGTTATGGAACAACCTTCCAGTTAGTGATTGGGACTCAGACACAGTTTCAGTGTTCAAGTCAAGGCAACTCAGTGTTCAATTTATTTAGCCAAGCCTTTTATTTGTATTTTTCTTGATGAAAATATAAAGTGTTTGGTGAACTGGGATGTTTGTATGCTTGTGTTTTCTTCACTCTTACATGTTCACTCAGGCTTGTTGGCGATGGTGTGGCGGGCCGACTTTTATCCCATAGATCCCTTGTGTCGGTGTTATTTTTTGGCTCTTCCTTTTAGTTATGCTGCCATAGCTAGTCAACAATATTTCCGTAACTCTTACACAACTTCTACACAACAATACGCTTAAGAATCCATATCTTTCTTTTTCCATCTTTCTCTCTCTCTCTCGGGGGGCGGGTTGACCTGCCCCTGAGGTACCAGTGACCAGCTTTCTGCCCTTTTCCTCGATTTCAAGGACCTTTGACTGGGACTCACTGGGACCCAAGGCTAGAGTTTACAATACATTTGATTATTACAATATGCTGTAATAAACAATGACATGGGGTGCCACCCAAATGAGGATTGGTTCCCTATTGAATCTGGTTCCTCTCAAGGTTTCTTCTGACTTCATCTCAACTATTTAAAGAAAAAACATTTTGGAAATTTAGCTCATTTATTGCATAAAATTGTAAACGATAACATAACAAATAACAGTTTGTTATGTTATCTATGTTCTATTGTGAATTAAAAAAAATGTTTCATGTGATTTGAAAGTGCTCCTTTTACTTCTTCCTGTATCAAATATATAATATTTGTATTTGTGCTTGAATGTTCTCATAAACGTTCCTAGAACAGCACCATAAAATGAAGTTCTACCAACGTGAAGCAAACTGGACATTTTTACGCTGTTTAGAGCATTTCTACTTTTACGTGTCCCAAACCATATAAACATATAGAAAAAAAACATTCCTAACATTAAGACAACCCATAGGTTAGATAATGCCTTAAAAGCAAAATGATTAAACGTTACTTGGTGTGTTGATTCTTCTGAGTTCTATTTTGGAGTCTGTGAATAACTGATTGTTACTAGTTTACATGTCCTACACCTGTGTTACTTGTCTAAAGTAAATGCAGACTGATGTTTTAGGTGTAAGTTTAGGTGTAGTCAAATATTGTAGGCTAATATAGTAGTCTAATATTGTAGTCTAATACTATAGTCTAATATTGTAGTCTAATACTACAATATAGTAGTCTAATACTGTAAGTCTAATGCTATAGTCTAATATAGTAGTCTAATATTGTAGTCTAATATTGTAGTCTAATACTACAATATAGTAGTCTAATACTGTAGTCTAATGCTATAGTCTAATATAGTAGTCGAATATTGTAGTCTAATGCTATAGTCTAATATAGTAGTCTAATATTGTAGTCTAATGCTATAGTCTAATACTGTAGTCTAATATTGTAGTCTAATGCTATAGTCTAATACTGTAGTCTAATATTGTAGTCTAATGCTATAGTCTAATATAGTAGTCGAATATTGTAGTCTAATGCTATAGTCTAATATAGTAGTCGGATATTTGTAGTCTAAATGCTATAGTCTAATAGTCGATATTGTAGTCTAATAATTGTAGTCTAATGCTATAGTCTAATACTAATTGTACTGTAGTCTAATATTGTAGTCTAATGCTATAGTCTAATATAGTAGTCGAATATTGTAGTCTAATGCTATAGTCTAATATAGTAGTCTGATATAGTCGTCTTATATTGCTGTATATTATATCTGTTTGAGAACCGTTTGGAAAAAACCTTATATAGCCCAAATATATCACGTGGGCGGAAGTGCGTGACATCATCAAAACAGTGTCGTCTCCTGGTCGTGTCCGGTTCCTTGGTCTTACTATATGTTTATTTGGAATCTGTCGTTCTGTGGACATGTTTTATTTTAGAATTCAGCGTGTGTCGTACCGTGAGATAATAATTTAATACATTCAGCACCGTCGAGACGACGTTTATTTCCGACTCCTCGTCAGCAGAGAAGGCGCGATGATGGTGGAGCAGTCGGACCGAGCTCCGCTGCTTGACTGGGAAGAGGAGGTCGGGCGGGCCGAACCGACCCCCGCCATGCCTGCTCCCCTCAACGGTGGATTTCTGGCTACAGAACCGAAAGATTGCTGTCCATCCAGCAAAAATAGTGCGAATAACGGCTGGAGCGCGAGCCAGGCAGATGTAGGTAGTGTAACAGCTGTTCAAGGTAAGGGCAGAAGCACGCGCCCTGGGCCGGAGGGGGATGCTTATGCTTCAGGCACGGATGAGGAAGGAGACTGCGCCTTTCCCGGACCCTCCATTAAAACCCGGGCGATGCCGGGATGGGAAGAGAAGGATCAAATTGTTGCTGTGTTCGTGGTGACCTTTGACACCAGATCAGGTGAGCTGGAGGAGTTTTACAGAGCAGTAACTTGGCCTCATCAGTCGTCTGTTGTACCCAGAATTAATGCATGCTGTGTTTACCTGCCCAGCAATGATTAAACAGTCATACCATCAAAGTTCCTACCATGAGAAAGTGAAAAGATCTAGTTTTGTAAGTCATCTTGTTGACTAATACACACTGCCGGACTTCTGCTTTTTACTCTAGTGTACTCTAGTTACAGTATGGATGCATCACTCATAGTTTGAAAATGACTAATGCTTTATTTTTGCATTCATTTATTTGTTATTTGGTTATTTTAAGTAGGAACTTTGTGTGCCGAGCAGATACACAGCACTACAGGGCACCATGCGGTTAAACACACATTAACACAATCATTCACACCCAACTGCAACAGGAGCAGCCAGAACTAATCAGTTTCAGAAAAGGGCAGAAACTGGAGATCCTGAAAAAAACCCCATAGGGACATGCATAAAACATGCATAACTGTCCACAAGATCAACTCAGGGACACTGAAGTCACAAGGCAGCAGTGATAGGCATTGTGCTGATTTAATGTGACTAACATAATGCTATGAGTCCTTTCACAGACGAATGCCTTCTGCTGTGAGTGTCATGATTGGCTCATGTTGTTGATGAATCATGTTGTTGGCATTTTCTAATGAACATAGATTTTTATTCACTGTATATAATCCAGTTCTATGATGCATTCATACAGCAGTGATTCAAAACGCTTTCGTACAAATAATCTTAAACTAAAATGCTAACCATTAGGTTAACCCAACACATTTATAATGTCTCTGCTTTGTTTATTTGACATCTGTTACTCCAATAAATGAGGCTCAGTTATGTTGAGTATCTAACTTAGAAATCTTGACATAAATCATTGCTGAGCAATTTTTCTCCCTTTTCTATGGCAGCATTTTAGGATAAATAGAAAGCAAGACTAAACTAGCACATACACACTTTGTTTAATTGGTAAGTGATATCTCTGTGGTAAAGATGTTATACTGCTGATCAGAAGATCGTAGGTTCAATTCCCAGACATATCAAGCTGTAACCACTCGACCTTGGCCAATGCTTTAATCTTTAACTGCTTAGTTGGTTCAAAAATGGGATAAATGTAAGACAAATGCCACAAAAGTGAATTTAAGTGTAGCTTGTTGGGATGTGATATAAAATAAAACACAAAATTCATCATCATGGTTCAAGATTATGTAAAAAAAAAAATGGAATAGAGAAAAATATGAATGACCCTATTTGTATGGGTATTAGGAACCCATGACTTTATGGTTTTATGATGTCTTTCTCGTTATATAACACTATCCTGTTCAAATTGTGCACTATATTTTGACAGAGATACAGTTGGTGGGCAGAAATAATAATTTTTAATACTTGTGTCATGTACAGGAAACATGGTGGAGTGGTGCTTACCTCAGGACATAAACCTGGATGGTGTGGAGTTCAAGTCGATGGCCAGCGGCTCTCATCGTATCGCAAGTGATTTCATGTAAGAATCTGTATTCAAGTCAAGTGAGGTGGTATAATATTTTATAGTCTATACAGAGACTGTGCAGTTTGTCTTAGCGTGGTGAACCTCACCAAACATCTCCAATATGTTTTTAGATATTTTCGCAAAGGCTCTTACTTTGGGTTGGCATGCTTCGCCAATATGCCGGTGGAGAGCGAACTGGAGCGGGGGGCTCGAATGAAGTCTGTGGGCATCCTGTCACCGTCATACACACTGCTGTACCGTTACATGCACTTTCTAGAGAACCAGGTCAAGTAAGTGATTTTGATCCTCTTTATAGGTGCTATGATTCGGGGCTGCGTTAAGACTTCAAGATATATTTTGCAGCACAATTAATTTCATATCTTTATCAGATGTAGCCTGTATTTAGCCTGTGCTCTGTGTGCCACCCGACACACCATCATCTCTTCACAGTGACATGACACCTCACTTAGTTTCACTTCTCCTCCCCCGTTTCTATATTTATTGTGTTCTATTTTATTATAAGCTCTGAAACACAGGTGGTCAGGATTGTTTTTCCTATTCTAAGCTTTGATTCTCTCTTTTGGTTGGCTCAGCTCAGTTTTTCACAGTGACAGTAACTCTTTGTGGGTGTCTGTGAGTTCTCTCATCAGAGACCTTTCTTCCAAGGGTGTTTTGCTGCCCTGTGATGCAGCAGTGTAAAAAACTGCAATAGCTGACTACATGCATCCTGGAGAAGGCATAAGATTTCCTTTACCTGCCCTGGTAGTAGAAAGTTGGCTGGTCAGAAAGTGTAAAAAAAATAGATAAATACATATAAATACAGTTAACTTAAATACTATCAGGATGTGAAAAGACCTTCAAGCAGCAGAACAAAAATAAGACAATCTGGAGACAATCACATATTGTACCTTTAAATAGACTTCAAGCGATATTCGATTAGTTAAAGTTTGCTAGGAAAATGTAACTTACACCATTACACAACCCCCACAAACCGGAACTGTTGACACAACACAGGTTGGGCTATTTGTGTGCCTTAGCAGACATTCTAATTCATCAAGGCAGGCCACATAATATTTACCTGTCCAGTTTTGGTGAGCCTGTGTCCACTGCAGCCCCAGATTTCATTGGGTGTAATTAATACGTTATTCCTGTTTCAGCCTAAAGTAACAATACAACCTGTGTGTTACTGCAGGCACCAGTTGCAGTGGCCCGGCCAGTATTCACCCCTAGAGGCATTTTACGAGGACAAAAAGGCTGTACTTCCTCCTGGAGGGAATGGTCTGGTCACAGTCTGCCCCAGCAGCACCATGGTGAACCGTTGCATGCATCCAGAGATGAAGGTGAGAGCATGTGGGCCAAATTGTTACAGTTTTATCACCTGTTTGCTTCTTGTTTATGTCATTTACTCTGCTAAACCAAGAGTTTATTTGGTAGAACAGGAATCTGTGTCTGATGCTGTCTGTGTTTATGACCATTTTGTCTGTAAGTCCAACTGAATATCAACATCCACGTTAACCGTGGTCTTTTCAGTAAGTCTTTTGAATGGCATTCTTCTTGTCAGATTACACATCCTGCTGGCTGTATGTCTCAGTTCATCCGGTTCTTCGGGGAGCAGATTATGGTATTGTGGAAGTTCGCCCTATTGAGGAAGCGCATCCTTATCTTTTCTCCTCCACCTGTCGGTGTGGTCTGTTACCGGGGTGAGACCCGATTAATTAGTGCAAATAAAGTTCCTATGCTAAAGATTAATTAATATACAGTTATACATACAAATACCTTAATGATCCATAATTGTAAATGTTTACATTTAATAAAGTTGGTCTGCTTTACATCCATTTATTTATAATTATTAGTACAAGTTTTTAGCTTTTACAATAGCAATTCCCTCTCAACTTCTAGCCGGCCAGTTTTTTTTTTTACTGCTTTATTGTTTACTTTGTTCCCTAATCAACTCTCTGGACACTTTTCAGTATACTGCTGTTGCTGCCTTGCCAATGTGTCTATACCTGGAATTGGTGGCTCTGTACCAGAATTCCGCCCCTTCTTCTATATCAATGTTGCTGACATCACAGCTCTGGAGACGGAGATGTCCTATGTGGCTTGTGAGTACTTCTTTGCAGGTTTCTCATGCTTCTAGAAAGTACTTCGATTTAAGGCCTGGAAAGAACATGAAAATAAAAATAGGTCATTGAAAGTTTAAGATGAATTATAAGATAAACTAGTCAAAGTCAGAACAAAACTGCGCTAATAATTTGGATCGAGATGGGGTTGCTCAACGCCTACGCCCTGCCTGGGACAGTTTTCTTAAGTATGTCACAATTTATGCGCCCACATATAGAAGACAATTTTTAGAAAATTTATGAAACCTACACATTCACAACATCATTATTTCTCTGAAATTTTTCATGTCAAAAATTCCAAGTGTAAGTGAAATGTTAAGTACTGTAAAGTCGTTTATAATGCTACATTATAATGCTTTATATGCTGTGGTGTAAATGTGATGGGTGCTTGATATAAAATAAATGGTGATTTAAGAAGTCTTTAAATCTGGTGTTTATGAAAAGGTGAGAACCCCGCCTGTGAAAACTGCTGACAGGGTTTTCTTTTAAAGTAAATATAATTTGTGTAGATATGAGATGGGATGTTACACAACTGCTGCATTACTTAATAATAAACAGTCTTTATGAGCGTATCACTTTTGTTTTTTCAAAATGATTAAAAAGCACATGATTTAAAAAAAACAAAACAGTGCCTGACTCTGTACACTGTCTGCATGTTTGTTTATGTATATATATATATGTGTGTGTGTGTGTGTGTGTGTGTGTGTGTAGGCACTACAGAGAAAATCTTTGAGGAGAAGAAAGAGCTTTATGATGTCTACATTGACAACCAGAATGTGAAGACGCACAGGGAACACCTGCAGCCTCTGCTGCGAATCAACAATGCTGACAGGGAGAAATATCGCAAACTCAGTGAACAGAGGTACTGACAGGACCGCTGTTACACTATCTGATTGCTGTAATTTAAACACAACTCACAACAGACTTTTTGCCTAAATTTAGCCTTAGCTTCATCAGGAAGACTGATAGCAGATGATACGTATGGTAATGATGTAATGCATCATTCATGCACATGTCACTGCAGGCAGTTGTTGCTGTATTCCCAGGAGGTTGATGGAGACTGTACATCTAGTGAGGAAGACCTCTTTATTCTGTAAGTCATTTGTATTACTTGATAATATATATATATATATATATATGCTTATGTGTAGTATGTTTTGCAGAGCTTAAATTTTATTGTTTGTTCTCTTGAAGTTTCTCAAATACATGTACCAACTGTCCATACTTAAAACCTGTCACATGTTTTAGGGCTGCACAATATATTGCAGTTATCAAAATATTGTGATTTGCATATGATTAAGTGATATAGTATAATATAAGTAATATATATATACAGTCAAGCCCGAAATTATTCATACCCTTGGCAAATTCTGACTTAGTTGCGTTTATTCAACCAGCAAGTTTTTTTTTTGACCGAAAATGACACAGGCTTCTCCCAAAAGAGCTCCCAATAATATAGCATTATTTATCATTTTCAGTAAAGTTGTGTTAAAAAATAAAAGTGTGTATCTAGTATTTGCTATTATAAAATGGCTCTTTACCTAATTAAAAAATTATTTTAAAACAATTTTTTATACAAATGTACAAATAAATTCAGGTAGTACTTTTTATGGTCTATCGCCAGATAATTTTACACCTTTGTAGATAGTATGCTTAACCTTAGGAAAATGATCTGCCCGTAATTTAGTTTCAAAATAAGTTTATTGTAATGAAATGCATGAAAGCAATTTACTGTATTCCTATGGAATATGCTCTGATAGATTTACGCCAAAATTAATTGTCTCCTACGTTTAAGATAAAAACTTCTTTTATTTATGGTTCAAAAATGGCGCTTTTGAATGGAGTAGTTTGTTTTACATTATTTTTAATCATTTGTTGTTCATATGTGTATTTATAGGAGCATTTAACAGATAACATTGCATCTGTTTTGAATACAATATAATACAGTTAGATAATATGTGGTCATTTTGAAATAAATTTCCTTTGTCTTTTTGTCTATCAGAGCTATTTGCCCATCTTGAAATAAATCTTGTAGCCCTGTTTCTTTTCCTTTTTTTACTTGCATCATATACATATGCATCATATACATAAAATGCACTCGTTGGTATTTTGAATTTGACCACATTATTCACACTTTATAAGACAAAACCCAGAATAGTGCAAATCTATCCAAATTGACATGCTTTTCGGTTGGTCTGGTCTAAACAAGTGCAGCTTTTATTCTGCATTAAGTGAAAATTCTCTTTGCATCATCTGCTTCAGCATCTGCACTATAGAATACAGTAGCAATATCTTTAAAAAATAATCATATTAAAATGGATTAGAATAAAACTAAAAAGGAAGAAATAAATATAGCTGCTATTACTATTGGTAGTGTACAGTTCCGGGATCAGTTCAGATCCAACTAGCTGGAGAATAATTGTACTTTGTAGTTTATATCATTATATCTGTAATATAAACGTATCTAAATGAATATGTAAGTCAATATTAACATATGGCTCTCAGTGATGGAAAACTGGTTCATGCCAGTAAGTAATAATTAGATTTTTCAGTCTGTGTATAATTTTGTTTCTTCTCCCATGCCAGGTTCTTTATGGAGCAGAACAACCGCATCTTTCAGACCCTGCTGGAGGTCGCAGCAAGCGCTGATCCCACTCTGACTCCTGAGCATGTGCGTGCTATGGGCTTGGACCCGCTGGCTGATCGTGGCTTCCTTGTGGATCTGCTGGAGGTCTACGGCATCGATGTCATGCTGGTTATCGACAATCCATGCTGCCCGTAAGGCCAGAGAGGTTTCTCTCTCTTTAACTATTTTTGTCTCTCTTTCTCGCTCTCTCTCTCTCTCTCAGTAATCTCTAATGCTCTGTCTCTGGATCCTCTAGCCTTGCTTGGCTGGAACACACTGCCTGACTCCCTCCTCTCCTTTTCTCTCTCTCTTTTTCTTTCTCTTTTTTGGCCCGGGTATCTCAGGAGCCAGTACTGACCCCTGGGCTCAGCGCTGGAGTGATGTGATATGATACTGCCTCTTCAGGCTTTGATACACTGCTGCCTTCACACCCCTGACTCCTGTCTGCTTTATGTATGTCTGTGTGTTTTCTCAGTATCTTGACAGCTAAACATGGGTTTGTTTCCCAACTCTGCCTCCTTTCACATCCTGAAAAAATGATTTTTTTTTCTGTGCCTCTTTGTTAGTGTTTGTTTTGTGGGCCTCAATTGTGACATTTTTCTTCTAGCCAGTGCTGTTTTGGAGAGCTGATGTAACGGTCCAGTGTTCTTCATCCGAGCCTTACAGACTTTAATATAAAGCAGTGGAGACTGTCCAAGTGGGTTTCTGTCTGGTGAAGAAAGGTAACTGAAATCTGCTGACCCACTACATGGTTTTACATTAACCGTTGTCGCAGATGATCGTAGGCATTTGACTGGACAACATTGCCACAATTCCCTGCAGTATTTAAGTTCAGTCCAACTAAATTTCAGCATCAGTTTGATCATTTTGGCCGCAATCAATCAATCACTCTTTCTCTCTCTCTCCTCACGTTTACTCATGCTCTTCACCAGATAAGTGTTTTGGAGAAAAGATCGTTCAGATATTTTAAAGAGTGCTAATAAATCCTTCAAGAATTTACACCAGAGTGATGATAAATCTGGAATGTAAATTCACAATGAAAGGCTCAAGTGTCTCAACTGCTGTATGTTCATGATCATGGATCACATTGGATTCGCTGCAAATTATGTTAAAACTGATTCGCTGTATTCTCTATAGGCAGACCTGCAGGATTTCTGGTTTTAGGTGATGAATTAAATCGTTTTTTATGCTAACTAAATGAATTGAATTTAGCTGTTGTGATCTGTCTTAAATGTTGCCAGGTGTCCCTGCTCATGAAGACCAGTCACTGAATTCGACAGCTTTTTGTAATACGTTTATTGTAAATGTTACGCACTATGAAATGGATACAGTAGGCACGAACGCTAACACTACAGACACACAGGGAGTTATGTAAATATTTCTGTAGGTATTTCTGCTCCGTTGAACACATTCCTTACTCTCGGTGTTGATTGCAAAGTGTAGCTTTTTGCTGCTGCACCCTGAAGCACATTTACTATATATTGATACAGTTTAAACCTTTAATTCTGTTCTAGTGAATGGTTTTTTTTTGTTTTTTTTACTATCAAAAAACACGAATGTGATTCTGTCAGTGAATGCTGTATTGTAATGACTTTTGGGAGACTTTTTTTTGGTGTAAGCTGGGTTTGTGTTCAAAATGTGTTCACTATAAGCAATTATTTGACTCGGTTAACTTTCAACAGCACTAGATCACATTGCCGTACTGAAAAAATCAGCTGCTGCTCACTTAAAATGTTTTTTTTTAAAAGCTTTAGTTGATCGATTACATTTAGATCACACTTTATTTATTGGAATCTATGACACGTTAGACACAAAGAAGTATCTCTTAATTATCCTCCTCGAACTCTTGTGTAAGGGAGAGAAGCTCTTTATTCACCACCTAACGAATCAGTTGTAGTGTTCCGGAACTTTGCAGACAACAAACTCTACTGTCTTGAGATCCAGGAAGTCAGATTTCTGTTAAATCAGCATCGAAACCTAAGCGTGGTGTGCAAATAGCGACCACATCTCTTTTCTGTGAATGAGTGCAGGCGCTCGTCGATTGACTGGTTACAAGTGGACTTTTTCTATTACTTGTAAAATCGATCACGTTCAAATAACATCTAATATATATAATCTGTTCTACATGCACTTGAGGATTATATGGCAAAACTGCTAATGTGATTTTTTTCTTTATAAAAAAAAATATTTCATGTACTACCTAGTCTTTTTCTCTAAACAGCATTAACTTGATCTTGATGGGAAAATGTACAGTAATGATTGTTTAAATAAACTCTATGAATACTTCAATGTGTTGGCTAAGCATTAAAATCTCATTAACGCATACAGATTATAAGAATGTTCAGCCTTATCTGGCTGCCAGTTGTAGTCATTTTTTTCTTTCATGCTGCACACTGTAACCGCTGCATGTGATCAAGTTTTCTTATTTTCTTAAACCCACTGGTTCTTTTACTGCCAATAAAATCCTATTACTGTTTGTCATGGTGGGATTTTTTTTTCCAATTTTAAAATTAATATAATAATAGTAATGTTAATGAAAAATCATGCAAACAAATCGTCTGTGCAGGTCAATAAAAATGGAAGTTCTGTAATTCCTTACGATTTTGGTGAAAGCTGTCCAACTTCTGTATGGACTGGAAAAAAAGTCGCTGGTAATGACAGATGGGGATTGTAATAACTTAATTGCCTTCCATTGAACAGGACTCTTACAGCCAGCCATCTGCTTTACTGTAAACACCAGTCCAGACCATAAATTATACAAACTTCACATCAGCATTGGGAAGCTTAGGGAGGTTCCATTCTTTTACTAAATGATCCATAAACAAGTAATTCATTGTTTTTGAAAATGAATCCAGTCATGATTTTGCTCAAGTTGTTGTTTATGTAACATTTGTTACTTAATCAGCTGTAATAATTCTTATAGTTTGGGTTATTTTTGCTTGGTCCTTGATCCACAGTAAACAGAACAGTTTGTTATATGTTATATATTGGCTTGTGTCAATGTTGTGTTGTGTCTACTTCCCTCTTGTGCAGCCATGTTTAGCAAAACATTTTTACAGCTTTCTCGTACTATCAGTATTACAGTGCTGAGTTCAAGCATGGAGGCATTTTCACCATTTTTTTTAACATCCATTACACTGTACATTAATTATAAAAAAAAAAAAAAGTTATATACTATAAGTAACATGATGTGCTGCTCAGATGCTGTGCAGTTAGCACATAGGCTGAAAAGTTTGTGATATATGGTTTCTGCACACATTTCAGTCAGTTGATCTGTGCTAGCTGGTCTTTGCGCTCGGAGCTGCAAAAGAATCTCAGTTTCCGGGGCAAAAGCTTCACTTCCACCGGCACGGCCTCAAAAGCTTCATTGTCAATGTCATAAAAGCCGGCGCCCTCCTGTGATCAAAACGGCAGAAACAGAATCGAGTGAGTTTAAGGCTCAAAGCAGAGCTCTGCTATCAGAGGTAGAAAATAGAGCGAGAGGCATGCGGTTTTAGAAAAATAATCTCTAACAAGAGCAGGTTTGAAACTTTTTTTCTCCCCTAAACCACAGCAATTTGTTAACAATTATAAATTGAAAAACGTTGGGAAGTGGTAGTGCAGTGGTTATGGTGTTGGACTGCTAAAATGCAGTCGCAATGGTTTACAATTAACGAGTGACTTAATACATCAAATAAGCGTAAAAGGGAAACACTACAAATCTTTACAGTCACCGCAAAACCAAACACATTACTATCAGCTATGATCGGCAGAAACATCTATAAATATATAGTTTTTTTTTTAATCGAATCGAATATCACATTGTTTAGCATGATATCGCATTTATCTTCAATATCGTACAGCTCTAACAAAATCACACCTTTTTCTCTGTACATTTAATGTTGTAGAACACCAGTGAAAGCAGTTAGTATTCAGATTTCACATTTACTCGTTGGGATGGTGTGTTTTACTTACTGCGGTTGGAGTAAGATGGAGGTTAATTCGTTTTAATTAACTACAAAAGTTAATCACTTCTAGTAGATAAAGAGGGGGTGATGGGGATTTCCTCCAGCGTGTGTTATTTTTGCATAGCCACACTTAAACATTTTTTCCATAATAATAAAACATGAATGTGGCATTGTTGCTTACTTTCAATCTTCAATTCTATTTTGAGTCATACTTTATGAAATGTCTGATTTGTCATGTCTGATAATAGCGCTCTTGAAATACTAATACGCCAATCAAATTAGTAAACCAGATCCGACTAAACCATTAAAATCTTTTGACCAATCAGATTCGAGAATTAAACAGCATTAGCTGTGCTACGTTATTTTAATATCCTTTATAAAAAACAAGTTCTCACCTGGGGCACGTTGAGGCGACATACACTTGCTTCCATCTGAAGAGCCTGCTCCGTGTTCTCCAATGGGTTCTCAGCTTTTTTAATCCTGCAACCGATCACACAGATCACATCATCCCCAGGATAAATTAGGGTGAGAGGAAGCACTTTAACTAGTTTTCACAAATCATACTATTGAATTGAATTAAATACCCTTCTGTGATGAACTGTCCGACTGTAAGTGTGTCTGGCTCCAAAGAGAGCACCAGGGAATCATTTGTCCTCTACAGGAAGAACACAGACGATGAGGAGCCTTTCTTAATTTACAGATAGATGGCAATGTTGCTTACAAAATGTCCCAAACAGGCAAAAAAACAAAAACATCAGCTTAAATGATCACCAGCACATTCCTCACAGCACTATTCACATTCACAGCCCCACATGTTACTGACTCACAGAACTGACGCTCATAAAAATACAGATCTCATTTATTTTAAAGATGAGACGAAGCGAAACGTGTTGACGATGAGACGAACAGTAACGAGTTTATTTACTTCTCACCTCCAAAACAGAAGATTTTCAGTTGCATCCTCTATTAAGAGTAGCAAGTAAATAAAACAAACAAACTGGGGCAAGTGAACGCTTTATTGGTTAGGGTTTTAGACTACTGATTAAAAGATTTAATTCTGCACAACAAAGCTGCTACTGCTGGGTCCCTGAGCAAATAAAATAAAGAATGAGATAGATGTAAATTGCTCTAGTCAAGGTCGTCTGCTAAATGCCTGTAATGTAAAGGTAATAAACTGAAATCTGATACTGACACTTGTTTCTCTCTTGATCATCTTAGTGTAAACAGTTAGCTTGGACAGTTAAACAACAAAGCGGGAAAAAAACTAAAAGGTCCCCGACAGTCTGTTTACAGCTTAGCAGGACCTATTTTGGCTTTGTTACAGGACATTTCCAGCTTTTCAGTGTGATGGAAAATAGATAAGAATTGATGTACAAAAGTGTCAATCACATCCCAGTCGGCTATGACGCTGTGTTATAATTTTTAAGCTTAGCAACAAACAACCAAGCAGAACCAAGATTTTACTTGGGGACATTTTTCCTCTTGCTTATGCAAAAGCTTAAGACAAGCCGTTTTTTATACCAGTCACATTCCCTGCTCATCCAATCATGTTGCTGACCGTGCAAACATGCAAAAAAATCAGCATTAAGCCAGGCTTTCTGTAAAACAGATTATTAGCAATTACTGATATATTATTGCCATCAAATACATACTGTGTATTTTATCTTATAAATAAATGAAGTGTCTGTTCACATTTTGCGAAAGACGCGATCTTATTGTCTTGTTTTTTAAATAAGAGAACAATGCTGTCGTGAACCGTATGCGACAATATAAAAAACATCTCAACTGTTTATAATGCAACAAGCGCACCGTGGGTCATGTGACAAAACCCAACCAATCAGCTTTAACATTTCCATTACACTAAAACCTCACCAGTAAAATAAAGGAGCAGCTCGTCTTTTTTTGTGTTTCGGCAATGTGAAAATCCATTGCTGAAATGTCCTTGTTGTAATTTTCTTGTTTCCAACGACATACACTTCCTACGATTTTCGGCATGATATGTAAATCACCCTTAATACTATCTCATGCAGCCATTAGAACAGATAATAATATTCAGTAATATTCTTGAAGGGGACTTACTCTTGTTACCGGATTTCTGTTCTGTGTGCTAATTGTGAGCTCCAGCGTAGAGATCTGCTTATCCTCCCAGCACTCCGGTTCTGCTTGGACATGGATCTCTGTACCCACACACACACACACACACACACACGCACAGACACATAGAAACACATACAGACCCACATAAACAACATACACTGAGTCATCAGCAGTTAGATCCCACATTGAAGACAAATTTCACAGCTATACCCTCTGCCGGAGGTGTCCAGTAGTTCTTAAGTCTCCGATAGATGCGATAGAGCAGACTGGGTCTCACAGGCTTCACATCTGGCAAATCTGGTGGACGAGGGACAGGCGGCAGAAAGGAAACAGAAGCATCATGTGTCTGTGGCCACTCCTGAGATACAGAAGACAGTGTGGTTGGTTTAGCATTCGAAAGCCTTTAATACTAAACCATAGAAGTGACACTCACCCTTAGTGAACTAAACCAATGTGCTGCTCTTGTTTTTAAAGGGCCGAGATACCAGTATCTAAAAAAAACAACAACCAGAAAAGTAAATATTTAACTGTATAAAAAATGATTGAAAAATAACTACTTTATTAATAGAGTTTCCCACTCACTTGCTGACAGATGTTGCGACATCTCGGAAGGAACCCCAGCGTAAACTTAAGAGGGCAAAGACTGGCTGCTCCTTTTCACTCTATGAAAATAACATGCAATAAATACCACAACATGATCAATCAAAGCTTCCGAATCCCCCATACAGCGACAGCATGATTACTGCATACATTTACGGCATTTGGCAGACGCCCTTATCCACTGCGACTTGCATTTATCATTTATACTATAACTGAGCAATTGGGGGTAAAGGGCCTTGCTCAGGGGCCCACCATTGGCAATTTGGTGGTGCTAGGAAATGAACTCAGATATTCCAATTAAAAGTCCAACCCCTTAATCACTAAACTACCACATACCTTAATCTGGAGCACATCGAGTGGCAGAGTCTCTCCTTTTAGAATGGACAGCGTGGCTGAAGTGATGTGTCTGAAATTCACAATCAGTTAGACGCTGCTCTGACTCACAGGTCACAACATTCAGATAAAAGAATGAAAGATCAGATGATTAACTCGATCACAAATACAGTGCAGAGAGAGAGAGAGAGAGAGAGAGAGAGAGAGAGAGAGAGAAATTAGGAGTGCTTACTTTACTTTGTCGTCAGTAACCATATGCAGACTTTGGCTCAGAGAGTTTCGAGAGCCCAGAGGAATGAAGCCAATAGGAATTTTACTGAACGCTTCCTAGAAATTTAAACACAGTGCATATCAAAAAAAGACAATTACTTACACTGATTTTTAAATATTTAAATACAGTCAATAATGTACAAATAAATCACAAAAATTTATGAACACTATAGTACTTATTAAGCTTGTGGACACCTGACCATCAGCTTTGATTGAGCTTCAATTTGGAGGTTTAACTTGAGTTCATTCAGCTGCGATAGTATTAGTGAGATCAGGCAATGATGTCATATAGGAGTAGACGTAGGGGTAGAGCTATGAAATAGAAGTGGGTTTGGGACTTTATCTCGAATAGGATGTTCAAAAAACACATACAGATGTGAAGGTCAGATGTCAAACACGTCTTTCTATATAGTGTATTTGTAGATATTTTTTCTCTTGCTAGGTTAATTTTATTCTTGCTCATATTGTCAGAGCCAGAAAAAACATCTCACTGCATGTTGTATTGTGAATTATTCTGCATGTGACAAATACACTTCAATGTGTGTACCCCTGAATTCCCCAGGAACCCCTACTTGCTGATGTTCACTGTGTCTGCTGGGGGTTAAAGTGTGTGTTAACAAAGAGAATGACGGTACAGAGGAAACAGCACAAAATAAAACTTATTATACTGTGCAACAAAATATACACTTACCGGCCACTCTATTTGGTATGCCTGTTTAATTGCTTGGTAACACAAATTGCTAATCAGCCAATCACATGGCAGCAACTCGATGCATTTAGCCATCTAGATGCGGTGAAGATGACTTGCTGAAGTTTAAACTTAGAATGGGGAAGAACGGGGATTTAAGTGTCTTCGAATGTGGAATGGTTGTTGGTGCCAGACGGGCTGGTCTGAGTATTTCAAAAACTGCAGATCTACTGGGATTTTCACATACAACCATATTTAGGATTTACAGAGAATTGTCAAAAAAAGAGAAAATATCTAGTAAGCGGCAGTTGTGTGGACGAATATGCCTTGTTGATGTCAGAGGAAAATGGGCAGACTGGTTAGGGATGATAAAAAGGTAACCACTTGTTCAAGGTATGAACCCACCACAACACGTCGAACCCTGAAGCAGATGGGCTACAGTAGCAGAAGACCACACCGGGTGCTGCTCCTGTCAGCTAAGAACAGGAAACGGAGGCTGCAATTCATGCAGGCTCACCAAAATTGCATAACAGAAGATTGGGAAAACGTTGCCTGGTGTGATGAGTCTTGATTTCTGCTGCGACATTTAGATTGTAGGGTCAGAATTTGGCAAAAAGACCATGGATCCGTCCAACAGTTCAGGCTGGTGGTGGTGGTGTAATAATGTGGGATATTTAATTGGCACACTTTGGACCTCTTAGTACCAACTGAGCATCATTTAAACGCCACAGCCTACCTAAGTATTGTTGCTGACCATGTCCATCCTTTGATGACTACAGTGTACCCATCTTCTGATGGCTACTTGCAGCAGGATAATGCACCATGTCACAAAACTCGAATCATCTCAGACTGTTTTTTTTAACATGACAATGAGTTCACTTTACTCCAATGGCCTTCACAGCTACCAGATCTCAAGCCAATAGAGCACCTTTGGAAAGTGGTGGAACAGGAGATTCGCATCATGGATGTGCAGCTGACAAATCTGCAGCAACTGTGTGATGCTATTATACCAATCAGGACCAAAATCATTAATGAATGTTCCCAAAACCTTGTTAAAATCTATGCCACAAATAATTAAGGCAGTTCTGAAGACAAAAAGAGGTCCAATTCAATACAAGCAAGGTGTAGCTAATAAAGTGGCCGGTGAGTGTAATTCTTAAATAAATCCTAGCAAAAATAAGAAGCTGTTTTTACAGTACCTGATCAGCTCGGCGCAGCAAGCCGGTAATCACCTGAACAAAATAAAAAAACAGGAAACAATGCACATGCTTCAAGAGCATATACCAGCAAAGGGTTACTATCAATCAATCCAGCATGTTTTACCTCCTGCAGGGTACCATCACCTCCGGCAACAATCAACATGTCCGTCTGTTCCATCAGGTCCATGAGCTTTTTAGCTTGCCCTTCATAATCTGTCTATAGAAGTGTCCAAGCATTGTTATAAGTGTTTATTATAAAAACTATAAAATGTATCATATTAAATATTATTAAATACCTTTATAACTTTAACCTCGATGCCAGCCAGATGTAGAATGGGAGCTGCATTCTTCTCAAACAGGCTGTTAGCTTTCCTGTGATAATATGTGCACAAGAGCGCATTTAAACACCACAAGCAATCTTTTCTGAGTGTGCTGAAAAGCGAATCCGGCAAATGCTCACCCTTTGCTTGCTGCAGGATTCAGGATCACTGTGGCTTTCTGTAGGGACTCCTGAGGCCCAATTAACTTCCGACCAAATTCCTGGTTATAAGGCAGATCAACATAATTGTTACTACATCAACACTAGAGCTTTGCTACTGTTATTGAACTATAGTTAGGGGTACATCGTTCATTCATCTTCAGAAACAGGTCAAAATCATGAGGTGGCTGAATTGTAAGTCCAACACAGGGTAGAATACATTTTTAAACTGATTGAACACCTGGGGCAATTTCTGGAGCAACCAATCCAACTACCAACATTTCTAGCATTTTGAAGGAAACCAGAGAATTCCAGTTATTATCCTTTAACCTGTTCTTAATTCTCTATTGTTTTCTTTTTCTGTTATGTCTTGCCACAGTTCCTGCTTTATAGCTCTAGGTTTCCTGGCTTACTCTTGAGCGTTGCTTATTGTCTGTTGTGTGTTTAACTTGTTCCTGCTGTGTTTACATAGGTTTACTTTCACCTTCCAAACCATGGCAGTAGGTAAAGTAGGGGCTCAGAATCATAGTTGAAATAAATGCATTTTCGTGATACCCTGTAATTATACAAATCATGGCGTTTATTCTCACATACCAAAACTTTCAGACAACCAACAAAAAATGTTGACTACATAGCAGCTATTATCTGCAAAATTGACAAGTAAAGCAACCAATCACAAATCATTTATTTCAGCATCAGGGTTAGAGACATGAAAATGTGAGCAATGTCCATACAAAAAAAACAGACTAGTGTGCAAACATGAACCTGTCATAAATATGTTAAAATGTGTGTAGACTTTGTTGTGAAAATAACTTCTTTTGGACACAATTCTTTAGACGTGTGAAATTCACTGTAGTGCAGGATGAGTTTGCTGTCAAAAATCACCACACACACACATCGCATTTGAATCTTTAACATTCTAAGTGCGTTTGAATTTCTGTGCCATGTGCACCAGATGTTCAGCCAGCGGTTTGTGGATGAAAAACCTGAAGTTAAGACTATAGTATGTTATATAGTAATCGACTGCAACTGCACAGGATTAATCAATCACTGAAGCTGAAGGGGTTTTTCACCAGTACTGATGAGGAAAACACTTACCCGAGCCTCCTGACATGCCTCTCGTCGTAATACACTGTCACTTTAAAGAAAAAAAAGACTTTGTTTGTTAACAACTAAAAACAGCTTGCAAACAGTTAACTTTCGGAAATAATATCTATATTCTTAAAATAATTTGAATAAGTTTTGAGTCCCGTGGGATCTAATACATCTTCAATATCTTAATAATAATCACAAGAATCACTGTCTGCAAAGGGCGAGAGGCATAATCAAAAATCCCTCTCACCCCAACCACCGACTGCTTACACTTCTCCCATCAGGCAGACGCTACCGATATCTCAGAGCCGCACAAACAGACTGAAAAACAGCTTCTTTCCTGTGGCTGTTTCTGTACTGAACAGCTGATTATACAGTGTTAACAATCACTACTGAACTGCCACTTTCTGTACGCTGCACTACGTCATCATTATTCCATCCATATTTACTCTGTATTTACTGTATCACACATCTTTAACTATCTATCCTTACACTTTTATATAGTTTATCCATATTTACTGTATCACACATCCATAACTTTCCATACCTTACACTTCTCTCTATTCCATCCATATTTACTCTGTATTTACTGTATCAAACATCCATAACTATCTATCCTTACTCTTCTGTATATTCTGTCCATATTTACTGTATTTACTGTATCACACATCCATAACTATCTATCCTTACACTTCTGTATAGTCCATCCATATTTACTATACATACAAACACTCATATGTACATATCCATTATATCATTCCTTGCCCAGCTATAACCGTATCATACTATATATATATACCCTTATAGATACAATATACATACAACTGCACCTTCTGTACATTATTCACTCTCACCTCTGTATTTATCAACCTCATACCCCTATTTAAGTACACTGCTATTTATTGTAAATAGGCCACTTCTGGTTAGATGCTCTCTGCATTTCATTGGCTCTGTACATGAACCTTGCACAATGACAATAAAGTCTAATACAATAATCTAATCTAATCTAATCTAATCTAATCTAATAATCATCATCATTCAGTGAGCTCCCTCACCTGACACATTATTATATGTGCTTTATTTTTGTTATATCCGTAAGTGCATAATAGAAGATTTACTAACCAGTGCTTTCCGTACAGCCAGTGTCCACCATAAGACAGGACACACACAGCGAAAGTCGATTTTTTCCAGTGATTTCGTAAAGTCCGTAATACTTTCACAACTCGGGCCATTCTTTCTGTTTAAATCAGTTGCTAGCTTCAACAGAAAACATCAAACAGCAGCGTGACTTTAACTGCTAACATCAAAACCCACAATATGAATGAACAGCGACGTTATTTTTACATTGAGGTTGACATTTCTCAGACAGCATGATGACCGGTGTACCAGCAACTCCTGCCCTCGGAAACAAAGGTATAAAATCGACTGCAACGACAGTTCCGATGTGAAAATAAAAGAAACCACAGTTGACAAAAGTAAAATGTGACATTTTAAAGCTTTAACACAATAGTTTTGAATAATTGTGGTTTATTTTGTGGAAGATATATTAAAGTAGTTAATGAAGAAAATTATATAACAGAAATGTATGTAGGTATGAAATCAGGGACGGACCGATCCCGGCATGCGCTCTGCTAAAAACACATACGACAATTCGATTCCAGAAATGATTGGAATCGACTCAGGTGATTTGATTCTATTTAACTCGTTTTTACAAGTGAATTATAGGCATTATGTGTTTTGCCACAAATAAAATACATTCTACATTGCATATAAGGCTTATTAAATAAACAGCTCCGAATTAACTAGGATTTCATACATGATGATTTAATCAACATTTTATTTTTGCGTTACCAAGTTACCCTAGTTAATTTATTTTAAAAATAAGATTGTTTAGGCAGTGGAAAGTAACGCTTAGATTACTAATACAAATATAGACTGTTCACAACACCCAGAATCAACTTTGCTGTTTGCTACTTTAGGCTTTGGAGTCGAATCTCACGTCCAAGATTTGAATCTTCGAGTCGATTGAATCGACTCTGCTCACTTTCTCCGAAGTGACAGCAGTGTTGTGTTGTGTTGTGTTGCGTTGCATGCAGGAACTGGTATGTATCTGCTTCGACAAATAATTATAGTAACATTACTAGACTTTCAAATCATTCTAGACTTTATCTTCGTTCTCTTTGTTGTCTAGTTTATTTTGTAGAATTAAAAAATAGCTTTAACGTTGCTAGCTAATGAGTGTAATAGTGCGGCTGTCCCAGACTCAGTAACTACGTAGGTTTAATTAGATTTTGATGTCTTTGTGTTGTTTGTATGTCAGAATCACAGAAATGGAGGTGGAAAGTTTTGTAACTAAGACACTTGATCTCTTGCAAGAGGAAAAAGAAGCTGAAATAGAAGAAACCAGGTAATCCAGTCAGTGATGGATTACGTGATGGTTATGTGTTGTGAGAATTGATTACTATTTTTTTGTAATGTGTCTGTAATGCTTGGTTTTTAGAACATGGCAAGAGAATCTGTCACTAAAAACCCTCCAACAGAAAGGAGTCTGTTTGCTGAAACTTCAAATTGGAAGCCAGAGGACAGGAATGCATGGCAGACTTCTGGTTTCATTCGAGCCCCGGAAAAGTATCGGCCCTTCACTTCTTCCGAGTCACGGTTTTGGACCTGGTGAGACTTTATTCCGTGATACATTTACATGATATTTAACGTATTTAGCAATTTGCTGTATAGATCATTAGATATCTAAAGATTAAAGTGACTCTAATGAGAAAGAATTCAGTGTTTTAGACTTGAACTGTACTTATATCCATCCAAAATTGGCTGGATTTTAATTTGACTGGACATGTTAAATTTAATTGGACTTGTTGTCTTTCCAGCCAACAACTTTGTATAATTCTAGCAAACTAACAAAGATAACGCTTATTTTCTAAAGTCAGCAACGTTTTTCTGTAGCCCTGTTACAAATAATGTTTGCAATAACAAATGATTTGCAAAAGTAGCTTTTCTCCACTATATATATATATATATATATATAATTTGATTTAATCTTATAAATATTAGAAAAAGTTTATAATTAGTGCACAGTAGAAAACACTAGTGCACCTTTTTATAATAAATTTATTTTTTTTTTTGAAGTTATATTTTGAGAGCGAGGCGAGAGGAGAGGAGCGAGAGCGAGGCGAGCGAGCGAGAGCGAGAGAGAGCAAGAGCGAGCGAGAGAGAGAGCAGAGAGAGCGAGAGAGAGAGAGAAGAGCGAGCGAGAGAGAGCGAGAGCGAGAGCGAGCGAGCGAGCGAGAGAGAGCGAGCGAGGAGAGAGCGAGCGAGAGCGGCGAGAGAGAGGAGAGCGAGAGCGCGAGAGAGCTAGAGAGCGGAGAGAGCGAGAGAGCGGAGCGAGAGATCGCGAGAGGAGGAGCGAGGAGAGAGAGAGAGAGAGAGAGAGCGAGAGCGAGGAGGGAGAGCGACGAGAGAGAGAGAGCGAGCGAGCGAGAGCGAGCGCGAGAGCGAGAGCGAGAGAGCGAGAGAGCTAGCGAGAGAGAGCAGAGCGAGCGAGCGAGAGAGCGAGCGGAGAGCGACGAGAGAGCAGATGAGAGCAAGAGAGAGCGAGGAGAGAGAGCGAGAGGAGACGGAGAGCAAGAGAGACGAGCAGAGAGCGAGCGAGAGAGAGAGAGCACGAGCGAAGCGAGAGAGGAGAGCGAGAACGAGCGAGCGAGCGAGAGGAGAGAGAGCGAGCGAGAGCGAGGAGAGCGAGCGAGAGCGAGGAGCAAAGAGCAGAGCGAGAGAGCGAGAGAGCGAGAGCGAGAGAGAGCGAGGCGAGAGAGAGGGAGAGAGGAGAAGAGCTAGAGAGAAGAGGCGAGCGAGAAAGAGAGCGGAGGAGAGCAGAGAGCGCAAGAGAGAGAGAGCGAGAGAGCGAGAGAGCAAGAGCGAGCGAGAGAGCGAGAGCGAGAGAGCGAGCAAGAGAGAGCGAGAGCGAGAGAGAGCAGCGAGAGCGAGAGAGCGAGCGAGAGCGAGAGAGCGAGGAGAGAGAGCGAGGCGCGAGAGAGAGAGAGAGAGCGAGCGGAGAGAGAGAGCGAGAGAGAGAGCGAGCGAGAGCGAGAGAGAGAGGCGCGATAGAGAGAGAGAGAGGAGAGAGAGCGAGAGCGAGAGAGAGAGAGAGAGCAAGAGCGATGCGAGCGCGAGAGAGAGAGCAGAGCGAGCGAGCGAGAGAGAGAGAGCAAGCGAGCGAGAGAGAGAGAGAGAGAGCGAGAGCGAGAGAGAGAGGAGCAGAGAGAGCTGAGAGATAGACGAGCGAGAAGCAGAGAGCAGAGCCGAGAAGAGAGAGAGAGAGAGCATGCAGAGCGAGCGCGCGATTTTGGGGTGAGAGCGTGTGAAGAGAGCGCGAGAGAGAGAAGAGCGGCGAGAGAGGAGCGAGCGAAGCGAGACATGCGACAGAGAGAGCAAGAGCGCGCACAGAGAGCGACGAGAGAGCGACGCGAGAGATGAGAGGCAAGAAGCGAAGCGGAGAGAGAGCAAAGGCGGAGAGAGAGCGAGGGAGAGCAAGAGAGAGAGAGAGAGAGCAAGAGCGGAGAGAGCGAGAGGAAGAGAGCAGAGCGAGCGAGAGAGAGAGAGAGCAAAGAAGAGAGAGAGAGAAGAGAGCAAGAGCGAGCGAGGAGAGAGAGAGCGAGAGCGAGCGAGAGAGAGGAGAGCGAGAGAGAGAAGCAAAGATGCGAGCGAGAGAGAGGAGAGGAGGCGAGCGAGAGAGAGAGAGAGAGCGAGCGAGAGAGAGAGAGAGCGAAGCGAGAGAGTGCGAGCGAGCGAGAGAGAGAAAGAGAGACAGAGCAGGGGAGAAGAAACAGAGACAGAGAGAGAAGACGAGAGGAGACATACAGCGAGATGGGCGAGAGAGAGAGAGAGAGCAGCGAGAGATGCGAGACAGAGAGAGAAACGAGACAGAGAGACATGCGGAGAGAGAGAGACAGCGAGAGAGAGACAAGCGAGAGAGAGAAACAGAGACAGCGAGAGAGAGAAACAGGACAGCGAGAGAGGGACAGACAGCAGGGAGACAGAGAGAGAGAGAGAAACAGAGACAGCGAGAGAGACAGAAAAGACAGCGAGAGAGAGAAACAGAGACAGCGAGAGAGAGAAACAGAGACAGCGAGAGAGAGAAACAGAGACAGCGAGAGAGAGAAACAGAGACAGCGAGAGAGGAAGTGAAGGGTAGGGCCCCCAGCCTGAATCGAAACCAGGACGCATGTGCCTTAACCCGCCACACCCTGGGGCCGGCCATACATCTTAAAAAAAAAAAAAAATGATTTGCATGATTTGGGTAAATTTACTATACTAACTATTACTCTGATCTTAAATGTGATAAAAAGGTACACTATGTCTTGTTTGTTAGTCTTTAAGTGTAATGTTGACAGTCCTGCCTCTGCTACATTAGTCTTCCATTGCAGTAGATTAACTCATGCCAAAACTGCGGCATGGGGACAGGTAGCTTATCTCTAAACCAGACAGTTAGCTAGTGGTAGGACACACATATTATAAAATCATGACTATATAACATTTTAAATATGACACAATATTTAATCAGCACATCAAGCCCCTAGACCAATACTTATGGGTTTGACATGCTCTGAAACATATGAAAACATTTTCATACTTATTATATTCTATGTCCTGTAATCAGTACATTACATTACATTTCCTACTGAATGATGGAAGTTACCGTAGTGAACTGTATGTGGGAGCTGGCTTTACTGGTTTGTTGTCTCGTGTTTTAGGGGACATTGTGGGGCTTTATGAATCAGAAGGATGCAGTCAACCTAATCAGCTCAGCTCAGGAGTGGTGACCCGTGTGACGCAGGCTTCCATAACGGTTGCTTTCGATGAAACGCATGATGGCCTCAACCTGGAAAACGATGGACTGTACAATATTATGAAGCATGCAAACGATGTAACCTATAAGCGACTTACTCGGTAAGTAGTCTGATTTCATCAGTGCTTCCCGTCAGTCGATAATCTGATCAGTAAAAATCATTTCCTGTTTGTTTGCAGTGCCTTACACTCTTTAAATGGATACAGAAGTGGTCCTGCCACCCATCTAATTAGCGTCCTTTTTGGCTACTCAGAGCCTGGAATGTTGGGACAGCAAAGTAAGTGTACGAGTGCATTGCGACCTTGAAGGTGGTTTTTAGGAGGTAAATGTGGATTAGACAGTGTAAAGACGGAATTTCTGTTTTTACTTTGCGAGCTCAGTTGCTTTGGAGTGGATGAATACTGGATTAGACCTGTCTCAGCAGGAAGCCGTGTCATTTGCACTCGCACAGAAGGACGTTGCTATCATACACGGACCACCGGGGACAGGCAAAACCACAACAGTGGTGGAAGTTATTTTACAAGCTGTAAAACAAGGCCAGAAGGTACAATCTACATGTCCAATTGAGTGAATTGTGATATAATAAGTGTACGAAACCATCTTTATTACAAAAAGAAAAAAATAATATTCTTGTCATCAAGATAAAATTAATAGCTGTTGGTTCTGTCAGTCAACCACCTTTTTAATAACTGTAACTGTTATATGAACTAGGGGAGCCTCGATACCACTTTTTTATCTGCGATATTGATTCTGATATCATGAACTTAAGTATCTGCCGGATACACAATTAACTTCTAAAGAGCTCCAACAGCTACCCCTAAAGAAAAATATACATAGCCCACAACACGACTCAGTTGTGCAATACTGCTGCATTCCATTCCATTCCAATGGAAAGTTTGCAGCCTTAAAATTACCCAGAATTTTGCAGCCTAGTTGTGAGTATCAAATCAAAAAATACTCAGTAAAATAGAACTTCAGTTATTATTATTATTTAATTCATAATCAAGTTTTCTTTGATTTGTTGTGAATAAAACATGGGTTTATAAGATTTGCAAATCATTGCATTCTGTTTTTATTTACATTTTACTTAGCATCCTATATTATTTTTTTGTTTTCCTTTTTGTTTCCCAACTGGAAATTCCCTGCAGGTTTTGTGCTGTGCGCCATCTAATGTGGCGGTGGATAATTTGGTGGAGCGTCTGGCTAAAAGCAAGGCTAAAGTCCTGCGCCTGGGACATCCAGCACGCCTGCTGGAGTCCATCCAGAAATATTCCCTGGATGCCGTGCTCGCACAAAGCGACAACACCAACATCATTGCAGATGTGCGAAAGGACATGGATAAAGCCTTTGTGAGCTATTGTTTCTTTCTTTTTTATAGAGAACACTGCTATAATACTGCTAATATTGTGATTCTGTCCCATCTATAATAATCTAACTTCATTGAGACATTGTGGCAGATTTTAATTGTAATTGAAAGCTGGTGTTCTGGTCATAGAGTCAGATAAAGAAAGTGCGTGATAAAGGACAGAGAAGCAGCCTAAGGCGAGAAATAGGAGAGCTGCGAAAGGAACTGAAGAGCAGGGAGGAGATGGCCATCACCCAAATCCTGAAAAGAGCCAGTGTTATTCTGGCAACCAACACCGGTGTGTTTACATCTGTATTAACCTTTAATTATAACCATTTATCCTATTTTTATCCTAAACTCTCAAAGCTTTAAAGTAATATTTATGGCACACAGGAGCTAGTGATGATGGTCCCCTGAAGTATTTGTCAAGCGAGCATTTCGACCTGGTGGTGATAGATGAATGTGCTCAGGCTCTGGAGAGCAGCTGTTGGATTGCGCTGCTCAAAGCACGCAAGTGCATCCTGGCTGGAGACTACAAGCAGCTGCCTCCCACTATTAAATCTCAGAAGTATGTACCACCAAACCTCATTTTGGTTTATATTTTATTACAGAATCCTTTGTGTGCTGAATATTGTGTGCTGTAAGATCTTTAGGCAGTTTATTGTATGATTAAATCTACACTTCAAAATAAGCTTATTGAATCTACGCAATTCATATGCTTCCATCAGTTCCAAGCATTTAAATAAATTTCTGGTTTATTTTTAAAAAATAATAATAAAAGTTCCTAAGATGAGCACTAAACCAATAACACTGCTGGTTTTGCAGCAGCCATGTTATTAATGTGCTCTTGTATGACCATGTAAGGTTTAATCCCCTCGATTCAATACCACATAAAACTTATTCTACATTATTTAACCTTTTATTTAATCTGACTGTCCAAGCATATATAGATTATCTATCTATAAAAAAATACTTTCTGTACAATGTATGACACATTATATGCTGTAAATACGTGCACATACTTCTCTGTGCACTTCTGGTAGATGCTAAACAGCATTTCGTTGCTATGTACTTGCACCTTGCAATGACAACGAAGTTGTATCTATAAAGTCACACTAGTTTCAAATGAGTATCATACATGCTTACTTGTGGCACTATAATATTTGTCAATTCTGAAGTTAATGGATTTTTAAACAGTGCAGCCGCTAAAGGTCTGTCTGTGAGTTTAATGGAGCGGCTGATTCAGCAGTACGGAGACTCAGTAGTACGAATGCTGACCACTCAGTATCGTATGAACCGTGCTATCATGGAGTGGGCCTCAGAGCAGATGTACCAGGGGAAACTGACTGCACATCCGTCAGTGGAGAAGCATTTATTAAGGTACGTGATGAAATATTAGATCAGACCCACTTTTATATAGCGATACTGGAATCAAAGCGTTGTATATTTTAGATTCAACTTGATGTCTCTTTCGTTAATCAGAGACCTGGCTGGTGTTGCTGATGTTGAGGAGACAAGCATCCCTTTGCTTCTAGTTGACACTGCTGGCTGTGGTTTAAATGAAATGGAGGACACGGATGAACAGTCAAAAGGAAATCAGGGTAATGATCAGACATTAAGTTTTCCTTATACATAACAACAGAGGTGGGTAGAGTAGCCAAAAAATTTTTTGTATGAAAAATAATTACTCAAGTAAAAGTAATAATGTTTAAAGTTACTCGAGTAAGAGTAATTTAGTGTAGAATAATAAGTGTGATTTACTAGTTCCTTTGGATCTGATTAAATGAAGTGAAAATCCTAAATCCAGAATAAATACTAACAATCAACTTTATAAAATATGCTTTAAAACATTAAAAAAAGTCAATGTGTGAGATTTTATAGTAACTAATGGTAAGGTTAAAGAGTTGCAGAATCCCCCTCCAATAATCGTTATCATAAACCTTACCATAACATTTTCTTAGGATGAAGCTGGAATTCCTGTACGTTAATATGTTGACTTTACATTATGTAACTGTTATTTTTACTCCTTGAAATTGATTGAATGTGGCTTCATGGGAATCCTGTCTCCACTGCTGTGCTCGCTTTTTCTTCGTCTTTGGCTATTATTTTAGAACTGAGTGTGCTTTAAAAAATGCATGAGTTCCACATACGAACTTCAGACGGCTGCTGTCTAACCTAATAATAGAAAATAATTATTAAAGCCACATTTCCATAATTAACCTTTAATAGTAACAGAGAATCGCCATCAAATGTAGCAAAGTAAAAGTATTAGAGTGAATATAACACTTACCTCTGCATCCCTAGTTTTATTTGGCTAAAACATTTGCTGTATAACTTGTGATTTATTTGTTGTTGAACTTAGGTGAAGTTGACATTGTGGCTCTTCATGCGAGAACCTTGATCGAGGCTGGAGTGCAGGCCAAGGACATTGCAGTCATCGCACCGTATAACCTACAGGTAGCAATTACTGTCCAGGGTTTCTGATTAAATGGAGAGTTTTGTTTAAAAATAGTTGGAAAATGGTTCCCAATTACTTAATACATTACTCTGTTACTGTTTACCTAAAAAATACTGTTTTAGGTAGATCTGCTAAGACAGAAACTCTCAAATCAGTATCCTGACCTGGAGATCAAATCTGTGGATGGCTTTCAAGGCAGAGAAAAGGAGGCAGTGCTGCTGTCTCTGGTTCGATCTAATAGAAAAGGTAAGTTGGCATATGTTTAACTACTGAGTAATAAAAAGGATAAATGGCCAGCTCTTCATTTGAGTCTGTTACTTCGACCCTGCAGGAGAAGTCGGATTTCTTGCAGAAGACAGGAGGATCAACGTGGCAGTAACACGTGCCAGACGTCAGCTTGTTGTGGTGTGTGATTCCCAGACTGTCCGAAACCATGACTTTCTGAAAAGCTTGCTCGACTACATGTCAGAGCACGGGGAAGTTCGCACTGCCTTTGAGTACCTAGAGGATTTGGTGCCCGAAAACTACCACCATAATTGTAAAGACCAACAGAATAGCAATAAAGCATCTTCCACTAAAACAAAAGCAAGAAACCAACAAATTAAAGGAGGTGAGAACAAACAGAATAAAGTCACCGAACACAAAAGCAAAGGAAACAGCCAATCAAAGGAAGATTCCAACGTCAGCAATGATTTAAAGTCATGCCTTCCCAAACCAAAAGCAGACGATCCTGATTCGCAAATCAGAAAGGAAGAGATGAGGCAGCAGTTGCTTGTCTTTCTGGACAATCATTGTCAGACAGAACTTGAGTTTCCATCCTCTCTGAATTCACACGAGCGCCTGCTGGTCCACCAACTCTGTGAAGAACTGGAACTAAAGCATGTCAGCAAAGGAACAGGAAAACAGCGTCATATCACTGTTTCCAAACCAGTGGCTCAGGCAGAGGAGAGACTGGAAAAGGAATCAGAGTCCACAAGTCCAGACATCCAGATTCCAGAGGAACAAACAGAAAAAGACTGTAAAAAGCAAGCGCTAAAGCCTGCTGTAGATTTGAAAAGTTTGCATTTAGAGCGATTGCGTCGGGAGCAAGAAAAACGGAAGGAGAAAATTCAAAATAAAAAACTGGAAACGAAGCTGAAAGATGGTAACAACCCATCCACGAAGAAGAACAAAGGTGTGACAAAGGGTACAGTGCCTTGTGTAAATTTTCACCCCTGATCTTGATCTTTGCCATTTTTTGTAGTGTTATGAAATGAACTCAATTTGGATTTTTACTATTTAATTGCATTTATCTAATGTTTTATAACATAACAAATTTGTTGGTTAATTATTCCCCCCCTCTGAGCCTGGACCACCTTTACCTTCAGTCAAAACTGCATCTCATCTGGGGCATAATATTTCTCAGTTAGCCTTTTAACAAAAATTGTTAAAAAATTGACTTATTTCTGTCAGTGGATGGACAACTGTGGATTTAAGATCTTGCCACATATTCTCAGTCAGACTGAGGTCTGGGTTATTTAACTCATTCTAATACTTTCTTGGGCTCAGGACCTATTTTAAGGGTGAATGTCTATTTCCGACTGAAACAGGATTTCTTTAGGGATTTTTAACCCCGATTAATTTCCTACCATCTCCTGATAATAAGCTTTCCCTTGACATAATGATAGCTTTAGGGGCAGTTCACATGTTGCGCCTAAAAACACATGGAAAACAGTAGGTGCGCCGCTTCCTCTTTTGTTTGTGCCCAGGCTTGTAATACGGAGGTGTCCGTTGTTGCTAAGCAGCCATCAGCTGCGCTTTTTATTAAAACAAGGAAATTTCATTAATGAATTTCCATCACTAAACAACCCTTGCTGTAACTCTGCTACAGGATTTATTTACAAAGTAAAGGAAAAAATACAATAATGAGCTTCTCCATTTTTCTGCTGAGGTTTCAATGTATAGGTGAGAGCTGATTGGTTGGTTCTTACTGCCGGTTCAGTATGATGAGATGTTTTTATTTTGCCCGGGGCAAATGCATCTTCATCTATTTGCCACTCTTGTTGCGCATCTACGTTTGTAATAATCAAATTAGGCATGCAGGCATGCACTGTGGAGATCCTTAGTGAAAATGGCCTTCTCAGGAGGATAAGCAGCGTTTCCATCAAACTAAACATTCTCTGCCAAGAACAAAAACTTTTTTGAGTCAAAAACTTTTTCTGCCACATGTTTGCTTAGCTTAAAAAATGTCATTTGGCAAACTTGTGTGGCTTCAGTTCTTGGCTCTCCCATAGAACCCAGCTTTGTGTATGTTTCTCTTCAAAGCTGTGGATCTTTTTAACTTTCACAGACTTTCCCATGGTTTTATTTTGTAAAACTTGTCCAGCTCAGACTTCTTTCTTATTCTCTTTTTATCTTTTTCTTATTTCTTAATTATGCTTCTAAAAAAAAACCTAGAGACTTTCAGGCATTTTTTTACTGAAGCAGCAGTTTTTACTGAAGATGCATATTATGCATCAAACAGGGAAATTATCGGACCACTAATAATTAAGTTATTGTTATTGCTTCAATAAATGAACAAAATCCGATAACTAGATCTGAAAGTAAATTTGCTGGTAAATTAATCAATCGGTCTGATTTATTCAAGATTTATCCACTTTTTGAGTGCAAATGACCAACCAGTGTTGCCAAATTAAGCGCACCCCCCTGGGTTTCTTTTGCTGAAGTCATGACCAGAACTAAACGTATTGTGCTGTTTATAAATATTTAGGCTTTTTCTTGATACAACTGGCTGGTGTTTAGTTTTAACTACAAACGTGATTTTATTCATTATTTAATAAAAATTGTAATCAAAATGATTCCATATTGTGTGATGACCAAGGTGTTAATGGACACCAGTACACCAATAAGTCTGTCTTCCACCAACTGCAGTCCCACACACCTGAACACACCTGAGCTGGGTAATCAGTGTAGTGTATAGTGATACCCTGGCCCCTGTGCACAATTCCCTTAAGTTTTATAAAGATGTATTGTGTTAAAAACTTTAGTGTCTTGCGCAGATCTCCAACCTCAACCCCGACTGCACCTCCTCAATTAACAGTAGTGCCTGATCTCACTAAAAATATCAAGATCACAAATCCCCCAAAGCTGAACATTAAACACTTCTGAAATATGAGGAGTAGGACTAAATTTGCAAAAGAACTATCTAGTTTATTTGAGATTACGTCATACTTTATTTTGCAAAACAGTTTTAGACCGTTCAACTAATTAGACTTCATATGGCAACTATAGTAGCTTCTTCAGTACTATAGAATGTTTTGAGTAGATTATTTTTCTATTATCCCAGTAACAGTACGGATTATGGAAATATTTAGGAGAAGTAAAGACTCCTGTAGGACTTTTTCTTTAATATTCAATATCTTTTGCTGGGTTCATTCTGTCCAGCAGTGTATTTAACATTAATATCATGTCATTGTAACTTTCAGGAAAGGAGAAAATGAAAGCTGGGGCTGTGGACATCGCTGCAGCTGCTACAGTTTATGATGATTTCAATGCCCTCGTTGATGCTGTTGTGAAAGCAGAAAGCGTGTGTGGCTTCATGAAGTGTAAAGCGAGCGTGCTCACGCTGGGGCAGTTGTGTGTCCACTGTAACAGACAGTACTGCCTCAGTCACCACATACCGGAGGTAGCACATACCTTTGATGCCAACATGCACAGTAATAGTAAACTTTAGACAAAATGTAAACAATGCTAATCAACTAGATTTCTTTCTTTTATTCTTTTATCATTAATCATTTCTATTAATGGCAAACTAATATAACCCATTTATTGATTTATAGGTCCACGGATGTGGAGACAAAGCAAAGGTGCAGGCTCGCATGAGAATAAGCAAAGAGGGAGTGCTGTACGCTGGCAGCGGACAGAAGGACAAGGCCATGGATCCGAACAAAAAAGCATACCTGCAACGCAAACTAGACTCAAAAATCAAGGACATGGCATCCCAGAGAAAATCCAAATTAAAGGATAAAGAAACTTGAGTTGTATAAAATTTTATTTATATTAACTAAATAAATAAAGTGGTGGTTTGGTGTATACATTACATTAGTATGATGTAATTGAATTAATTCACAACCATATTAACATATTGCTTTATTATTTATGTTAAAATCTATTTATTGTGGCTTATAGAATAAGGTGTACAGGGGTGTCATCGTCTACAGATAAAAAGTTTTTGTTGATCTATTTGTGAATCTTCTGGACATCATATTGCAAAAGCATCACCTGTTATCAAAAACCAACCGGTTCTTTTCAAATTGCGCTTCTGTGCACTTATTACTAAGAATCAGTTTAGATTAAACTGGAATTGATCATATCAGGAGCTGCAACCGTTCAACTATAAAAAAAGACACAAAAATACACAATGCATGTCTTTATTAGGAGAAGTGGTAGCTTAGTGGTTAAGCTGTTGGACTGCTAATTGAAAAATCGGGATACGATTTCCAGCACCAACAAGTTGGGTCCCCAAAGCAAGGCCCTTAACCCCCAATTGCTCAGTTGTATAAAAGAGATAAATGTAAGTCACTTTGGATTAGGGGCGCCTGCCAAAAAGCCACAAATGTATTCCAGCACACAAATGGCATCTGCATGCATGAAATAATGCAGACCAAAACTTCAGGTAATGTTCAAATCAGTCATCAGAATGGAATTTTGAACAAGGGATAAGTGTTGGGTGCTAGAATAAACACGAACAAGTATGTACCGATTCTGTTGGTGGAAATGCCTGCTTAGTGGAGTTGCTGTATTGTTTTTACAGAAGAATCATTTTCCTTCTGTGTGTGTGTGTGTGATTGTATACATTATGCAGCTGGACATAACATAGGTAGACCATTCGCTATTACTGAAGTACAACGGCATAGCTTCTAATTGGTGGAAAGCGGTGGTTCTATCTCTGTGATGAGTTAATGAGAGAATTACACACATCAGTAGGTGTTTAGATGTTCTAACAAAGTGCGGAGGGATTTTATGTCAACGTGGAAAAGAAAAAAGTCTGTCATCGATTGTAGCAAAAAAAGGTTTATTGTATATTCACTATAAAAAAAAAAAATTCCATTGGATATGTCTGAAAGACCATTTTCAAACATTCAACATGTCAACATGTGTTTTTCCCCTTATATTCGTAGCTTAAATCTGATTTTTAAAGCATAAAAAAAAGAAACATGCTTGTGTTGTAGAGAATACAAGGGAAGAGGTAGATTTGTAGTGAGAGTTGACAGAATGTGAAATTGGACAGTTAAATTAATTTGGCGAAACAAAACTACTAATAATTGTAAAGTAAAGAAAGTAAAGTGAACAGATGAGCAGCAGCATCTCACATTGCTCCCATGTAGATATAAGAATTCAGTTTACGTTGACACCCTTCTGTTATTATTAGTTAGTTGAACCACTTTTATTTGCGTAACTGCTGTATAACTCCTATCTGCTGCTATATATTTTATGAATAAAGCATACATGCATACATAGCTTTACTAACAATTTGTCATTTCTGTCAAGGCCCTGATGTGGGCAAGGGAAGCAGAAAGAAAAGCAAACATGCAGAAGGGGAAAGTGGGAGCTCAGTGGTTAGGATGTTGGACTGCTAATTTGAAGATTTTTGATTCAGTTGGATAAGAAATAGAAATAAAATATAAACTGCGCAGCAGATAAAGGGCGTCTGCCAGAGCTTATTTTAGTCCTTAATGATTCCATGCAGTTGGATTTATTGTTTTAATTAATGATTGGGCTTTTATTAACATGTGCCATGTTATTTGTGTAAAATCATATTTTAACGTGCAAATTATCAATAATCAAGGAATCTCAAGGGGATCATCAAGACTGTGTTTAAGAATTACCACAGCGCATATTCAGATAAAAATAATTATTTTTAGTATTGTATAATATTTGAGGTTTTCTAGAGGGTGTATTATAACCAAAATGCTCAAATCCCAGCTAGCTGCATTCGATTTTTATCCAAAACTACCCCTTAACATTGCCTTCTGTCACACAAAGTATATACAGAGCAGTAAGTATATTCTCAAGTTATACAGTTTAAATGTGTATGTTGTGTTAGAGATATATACAGTAGCCTATCAATGATCATATTACTGTAGTATGAAAATGTAAGTCTACAGTTCAGCATAAAATCTACACTAGTTTCAATTTACAAATGCCAAACATGGCATGTCCTAAAAATTCATATTCCACCTGAATCCATGTCACAAAGCCAGTATATCTGATTCGCTACCTCCTGGCTGGCTCACTTTGGTGCACACACACAGACACCTGGTTGGGATTCTTTAAAGTGTACACATTGTGCCAGTGGTTGGAGCGCTCCATTACGGCTATTTCCATTTGTGTTAAGTAATATCAATTCCACGTGAGTTGAATAGAGTGAGATTTAACACACTCGCTCCCCTTTGCTCTGTTTTGTGTCTCTCGGTAGAGAACAGTGCAGTCCTGTTCTCAGGTGGAATCATGTTGAAATGTTGCTGAGGCCAGAGTACAACTTTGCAACCACATCATACAAAACCAGGCTTCATGGATGAACGGCGACATTTTGGGCATCCCTGTGTCCCGTTTGTCTGCAGGCACCTGTTCATACAACAAAGTAAATAATAATCACTGAAACAGCAGCGATAGAAATATGATTTCTTATTAGTTTACTTCAGCACCAACCACTACTATCATCGACATGTGATGTTAAATGTTTTATAATGTCATTTCCAGTTACATATCTATTAACTTTTACTAACAAAGAGGCTGATATAACGCGTAAGGTTTGGTTTAGCTGCTAAGCCGAAGCTTCAATGGTAATGTTGGGCCCTCAACAGTTTAGATAGATTAATGGAATAAATCTAATTCGTTCTAAATAAGGACATCTGCCAAATACCTCAAATGTTAATGCACTTATGCAACCAGCCAATCATACGGCGCAGTGCAAATACAGTTTTCAGTTTAAAAAAAGTGCAAGTTGGTATTTCCTATGAAATATTACAAACATTTAGCCATTTTTTTTTTTTTACACAAGCCACTTTAGTATTAATCCATATCTTTCTCTTTTTTATTTGCTCTCTCTCTCGGGAAAGGGTTAAGTTTTCTGCTCCTCTTCTCGAATTGGAGGAGCTTCGAAAATGGATTGGGACTCACTCTGCTTCACTGACCCAAGGCTACAGTACACAGTGCATTTGATCACCATTACCATAAGCTGTAATTAACCAACATCTGGTGTCATTCAAATGAGGATGGGTTTCCATTGAGTCTGGTTTATCTCAAGGTTTTTTCTTTATTTCATCTTAGGGGTTTTTTCTTTGCCACAGTTAGCACCAGCTTTCTCATTAAGGACAAACTTCCACTTTTTCACTGTTATTGAATTCTGTGTGAAGCTGCTTTGAAACAATATCCACTGTAAAAAGTGCTATACAAAATTAAATTGAATTGAACTTTGGTGCATTTTCCTGTTTAAAACTAGAATGCTGCCACTCGCTTCGAGCAGGTCTACATTTAAACAAATTTTTTTGCTTATGTGCAGATGATTCCAAAGGCTGCTTCACGACTCCCAAAGTTCTCCCACACCACCCATTGCTGCGCCGAAAAAGGAGCAGCACCCTTTTACCTCCAAACACCGCACTACATTTCCTTTAAAAATTTAGATGTTTATGTTTATGTTATAGTTTGTGATCTAATGAAACAATTCAAATATTTATTGATAGAGACTAAAAGCACTTTTGTGCGTCGCTCTGGATAAGTGCATCTGCCAAATACTGTAATTGTAGGGTATCGCTTACTGCCCATGTTTAATACAATTTATGTTTAATTGTGTTTTTTCTTCTAGTAATAAAATGGATGTTTGTACCAGATGCATCAGTGAAAGTATTTCAGATAACTACTGATCTCCTGCGATGTTTAGTGAGCTGTAGCTCTGGAAATGGATACATCTTGTTGAAGAAAGATCAGTAAAGGATAGACAGATCAGGCTGGATGCCTGGTTACTCAAATAAGCGCTCCTTAGAGCCATGATAAGCAGAAATGAATCTCAGAATGCACCTCAACTCTAATTCTCCACTGTTCAGTTATGGCTGAAGAACAGCACTTATGATCAGGTGTACAGAAATTTCTACTAGCATGACTGGTAAGTGTGTGTATCTTTATAAAGACAGTAAATAAGTTAGACCCTTTAATTCTAGTTTGAACGTATGCTCTTATATCTGAGTTAAAATATATTAAAGGCAATGAGTGTAAAGACGGATTAGACCAGGCTTAGACTCATAATTGCATGGATTTGGAACTGATTTACATGCCCATGTGTTAAAACGGTTTAATTAGATGTGACAATATTAATTTTAGAAGAGAGTATCCGAATTTAATGTCCTGCTCATCAGGTGACCTTAGGACTGTTGTTGTGTATGTTAAGTATGCATCAAAGAATAACAATAAATTGTATGCTCACTAGAGCGAATGATATCAGCTATCACATAATCAAATGTTACAGCAGCCATCAATAGTAGTAATATGATTCTGCCATGCTGTCATGACAACTCGATGACAACTTTACGATGCAGTGTCAGTCAGAAATGAGTGTCAGTCAGAAAACTTTTCATAGTTCAGCGTATGTTTAAGCATGAAAACAGAAGACACACATACTTAAGGTGAAAGATGTGAGAGCAAGGCAAAGCCTGGAGCTGCTGGTTCCTTTCCCCGATCGACTCGCCGCACATGCCGCAGTAGAGTTCCAGCTCCTCTACACACTGCAGGAACTTTACCACCTGCTCTCTGAGCTCATTCTGCTGCCCCCTGCTACGGTAGATGCCCTCTGAGAGGCAGTGTACCTTAAGAGAAAACAGCTGCAGAAAAACACACAGAACAGGACAAATAGCTACGCTTTTATACGCTGATCAAATCTATATTTGTGCTTGGTGTACACTGTGGAACAAGACAGGTATTAACACACTGTTTTTGTGTTGTCTGAAATGTGTGTGTGTGTGTATGTGTGTGTATATGCGTACCAAAAATGCTTATGCACTTAAATAGATATGATGAATTGATTTTAATGTAAACTCTTTCTGGTTCTGGACGTAGACAGGTAATAAAGGTCATTTGACTGGTAATTGTGTAGACAAATAATTACCACACCTTGTTTCCTATTCCATCTGCCAGTTCATAAGCTCGCTGAAAAGTATCCAGAGCCTGGAAAAGAGAAAGAAAACTTAAATGTCTTAAACTATCCAAGCTCTCAGTTTCAGGTACCAGTTAGTATGAGCTTGTTTCATTTTGTTACATAATGTTTTTAACTGAAGATGTTTAAAGCACTTCATCACCTTGTCCAGCTCTTTCTGCAGTAGCCAACACTTCCCCACTCCTAAGTGGATAGCTGCTTGGCCTAGGCGGTTGCCAATCTCCGTCATGATACACATTGAAGACTCGTAGCGAGGGAATGCTTTCTGAGAAAAGCAAGATGACGATCACATGAACTCTACCCCAAGCTCAGGTTACTGCCTGTGTAAAATTTCACAGCCTTTCCCCCCTCCCTCAGTGTCTGTGTGCCTTTCTGCCACAGTCTCTGGGTTCCTTCTTCCTTCTTAAAACATGCGGGTAGGTGAACTGGCTATTCTGAAATTGTCTATAAGGTGTGAATGACTGTGTGGAAATGTTTGTGCAAATGATGCCCTAAGACGCTTTGTCCCTCTGTGTTCCTGGGTTTAAGCTCTGGATCTACTGTGACCAGAGTATGGCAGTGGAAGAATGCAGCAAAAAATTTCTGCTCCACCATCAGAGCAATTTATATAATCTATCTGTTCTAGCTGCGCTTCTGATTCGCTCAATTCACGTTCTCTTCTCACTTACGCCTCGCTATATAGTCGCTCCAGAGAAAAATAGTGCCTTATTAACGCTCTACTGTGAAGAAAATTGATTATTGATAGTCAGTATTTAGGGAAATACACATTTTATTGTGATCTGTCAGTGATTTTTAACTGTTTAACAACATATGAATGTGTTTATGTTCTATGCAGTCACATTATGGAGCATTATGATTCGAGCTCGTGATGGAGCATTAGTGGAGCGTGCTCAGAGTGGCAGAAAACCACAACGCACCGACTTTTAATAATCATGCTCCAAACTTCGGAAAAAAATCACATCGTTCCCACACATCGCTCTGTTCCCATACTCTGACTAGGACAAAGCAGTTACTGAAGATAAATGAATGAATGAATGAATTAATCAATCGATTGATAAATTGATTATCAATTGGTAAGCAGTGTTTATTAAGTTAAGGGAAGAGTTCAACAACCATCAAAAGAAATAAAGAATAAACATATATTAAATTAAAGTACTACGTTCTTTAAAAACTACAGATTTTTATGAGTTAAAGCTGGTAAATGTGCTAGTTTAAATCAAATAACTGTCTGAAAGGTGGCTTACATCGACGTCGTTGCGGCAGCGATGAATATCTGCAAAATTCAGCAAGCACATGGCCTGCAGAGGACGATCTCCATGCTGCAGAGCTATCTTCATTGATTCCTGTAAGTGAAAGCGGACGAGAGATATTTCCATGTTAAGGTTACACAAGCACTAGAGACAAGATGCTTTAGAGAAACACAGCAGCTGAAATCGGATCGTAAGTGTAAAGAGAAATGTGCCGTCCTGGCCGTCTGTCCCTGTAATAATGCAGTGGGATTTTCACAGTCCAGAGCAATGACTCTTTGTTGCACTGCTTGTTATGGTAAGGGCTAATCTCTTCATGACGACTTTACGCATGGTGAAGAGCTCTTAGCATATTTTTATCCGCCATAGTAAAGTAGGGTGGTCTTACACACCACTCACAAACAGCTGCACCTGTCAGTTGTTGGACTCCACTCAGCTGTAGCTACACACCGGTACATAGAGTGTGTCACAGTTGAAACTGTGACAAAATGACTGCTGATCTAAAAGCTGATATAATGTCTAGTATATTTACAGTTACAATACTGTCCAATTAGTTATTATAGACATTTTCTAACTTAGATTTACATTTCTGGCATTTTTGCTGTAATTTAGACTGACTTACATTTTTCTCATTTTATATAACTGATCAATTAAGTTAAGGGTCTTGCTCAGGAGCCCAGCAGTGCCATCTTGGTGGTCTTGGGAATTAAACCCACAATCTTCTGATTAACATTCTAATCACTAGCACTTCCCAAATCACTTTTACTTCACAAAATGCAAAACATTGGAAATCATTGTGTACGATAAACCTATATGTTTCTGTATTATATATCTCTATATTATCTCACTTGTTTCAGATTCTTTATTGCAAATTCAGTCTTCACAATTCCAGCACTTCATTCAGTGGCTATTATTAATAATCATTCCATAACGTCAATGAAACTCATTTATCAAAGCTGTGAACTCTGGACCCAGCAGCGCACTGTATCTTGGATCAATAACTGTATTCTTCGGTAATATTCAATCTCTCCTGTTAGCCAAGTTATATAAAAGTTTTTTTTACCTAATGAATATGGCAAAGTTAGCCACATGATCTCTTACTAGAGCCCTGCACTAGTGCTTACCTCGCAGCATTCCATAGCATCTGGCAGTCGCTCCAGTTTCCTGTAGGCCACTGACATGTGGTACTGGCTCATGGCACGGTACTTGAGACTCCAGCCTTTCCCATAGTCATTGACAAGCTCGGCTGCTTTGCATGGAAAAAACAGGGCCTTCTCATAATCCTACAAGAGTAATGACTACACGTGAACATGAATCACATGGTAACGTAATCATGAATGAATGAATAAACCTTAAGAAACTAACATCATAAAAATGAGTTATTTTTATATTTTCTATAGCGTGGCCGTCAGTGCCTTTGACATATGAGTGCATTCTCCACATGCCATTTCATCACAGACTCATTACACCACACCATTCTGGGTATCTGAGGGATTAAACTCTACAAATCTCCAGTGTCAAGGTGAGTACAAAGGTCTAAATCAGGACCATCCTGCTGGATCGGCTTGTCTTGTGTTACTCTGCTTATTACATGTTGGTGGTTTTTTACAGAGTTGTGCACGTGAGATTGCACGTGACTTAAGATTATATACTACTGGTTGTGTAAGGAATGCACTATTATTTTAATAGTTATACAACAGCATGCTGCGCCTGAAACAGTTTAGTACAAAAGCAGGACTCAACATAATAGCTAAAATATTTTGCAAAGATGATTTCCCTACCTTTAGGTGAATGTAGAAGCTGCCCAGACTACAGCAAACTCTGCACTCCAGCATCTTGTCATCGTTATTGTGCGCATACCGCAGAGCCTTCTCGTAGCTCTCCAGGGCTTTCTGGAACACGCTGAGGCCCAGAAAGGCGTTGCCCATGCTTAAACATACTTGGCCATTGAGCTGCAGGCTTACAGTGGTGCCTTGCATGTTTAAGCAGGTCTTGCAGTATGAAATGGTCTTCTGAAAGTCGCAGAGCTTCTCGTTGCTGCGAGCAAGGTTAAGGTAGCCTTCGGTTAGGTAGTCTGGGTCCTCCATCTCTCGTGCGGTGTCGATCTGAGCTAAGGCATACTGATGTGTGTGTGTGATAATGGACAAGAAGATGAGAACAAAAGCAAAGTATAACTTTTTGGGTATTTATAAGTTAATATTTTACAGTCCTGTACTGCTGTTTCCTTTAAAACTATAAAAAACATCAGTGTGAGCAGATGCACAACAGGCTTTTCTAGTGGTTATATTTGCATCGCTGAATAAAATACGTTAAAAATAAGCAAGTGAATGTGAGACAGCAAATAATTAGATTTGGAGGAACTTGTGAGATGAGAATTATAGGTAAAATTTCATTAACTTCAATTCACTTCACTTCACTTTCATCAACTCCAATCTAATGGCTCCAATCTAATGTAAAGGAAATGACATTCCTTTTCCCTTTACATTTATTTCTACTGAACAGTAAGGGCCTTGCTCAGGGCCACAGCAAGGACAGTTTGGTGGTACTGGGAATTAAACCCACAGTCTTCCAGTCAGCAGTCCAACATTAAACCTATAAACTATTTCATAGGGTTTAGATTAAACTGATTTTCTACATGTATAAATTGGATACTTCTACTTCACCGCTTCTGTTTATGTTGTTTAAGAACATTGGTGTGCTAATGATGTCTACACTAAACTTAGTAACGCAGGTTCCTGTGAACGGGGGTTTGTGTCAACAAGATATCCTGAGTTCGGGGTCGGATATCACGAGGCTCTGGTTACAGCTTTCCTTCGGAAGCCACAAATTTTAAAATAGCTCTTCAAGATTTACTTTAGCTACATACATGTTGGGAGTTATATCGTATTATTTTGTAATATTTGAACCACCAAAGTTGGCTATTGGTAAAACAATGCAGGTAATTGAACTTTATAAATATATATAACAGGGTAAAATAGTGCATCTGTACGCCTGCTCATCGTGTGGCAGCAGCGGCTAAACTGTATCAAATCATTCAAATACAGGTCAAGAGCTTCAGTTAATGTTTACAAAAAAAATAAGAAATGGATTAAAATTGTGATTTCTCTGACCTTGTTTATGGCATGTTGGTGTCAGATGGGCTTGTTTAATTATTTTAAAAACTTCCTAGGATTTTTACACACAACATTCTCTTGAGTTTTTGCAAACTGAGTGAGAGACAGTTCTTTGGGTAAGAGTGCCCTGTTGATAGATGAGCTCAGAGAGAAATGGCCAGATGGATTTGAACTGCCAGGAAGGATTTAGTAACATAAATAATTAGTATTTACAACCATGCTAAACAGAAAAGTATCTCAGCATTCACAAAACATCAGCTACAGTAAAGGCTACAACAGCAAAAGGCCACATCCGCTTCCACTTCTGTCAGCCAAGGACAAGATCATGGGTAGAGAGACACTGCAGTAGCACAGTTTCCCCCGGAATGTCTTTAATAATCCAATGTTTGAGAGTCTTGACCAATGATAGTTTTGGGATTCTTGCTTTTGACTAAAAGGAATGGAGCCAAAGCTCATCCACTATAAGGCACCAACAACCCTGCTGCAGTTACAGACAGACATCACATTTTTTTCTCCATGTCTAATGTATAATAACATCAACTGAAGCTCCTTGGTTGTATCAGCAAGATTGTAAGCACTGTGCAGCTGCCACATAATTATAAAACTGCATAAATGTGCGTATGATCTTCTAGCGTCAACTGTGAGTGTGTATAAATGTATGTTATAAAAATCATATAAAAATTTACCACTTTCATTTTAAAGGTAGGCAGTAATATCTGTGAAAGAAATGATGTAATAACTAAAACAATATACTTATTAGAATAGGTAGCTGATTAGCCCTAATCCTTTCTCGCTCTATTTAAAATCTTTCAAACCTACTTTAACCTGACCAAGTTATTGAGGTTGGGGTAAAGACTCCAGCGCCGACTCTTTCCTTCCATCTATATAGGATTAGATTTATTGAAATACTTAGAAAGAATTCAAAACTCGAACTGCCTAAACAAGGCAGCGCTTAAAAGAAAACAAAACAATGTTTTTTAATTGTTAACAGAAGAGTTAACAGAAACTCTTCTGTTAGTGTGCCGCTGAAGTACAAGTAGCAGTGCAGTGGTGGCTCAAATGATTAAGGCGCTGCGTTGTTAATCGGACGACCAGGAAGACCTGTGTTGAAGCCACTGTTGGGTCCTTGAGCAAGACCCTTAACCCTTTTCCTCTCTGACCCCAGCCTTTCATGGTGGGATTTGCAAAGATAAACATTTCACCATATGTTGTACTGTGTATTATCATGTATGTGACAAATAAAATTTGAATTTGGCACAGTAATTGATTGTTTATTTAATAGATTTGTTATTTTGTATTTAAAATAAGATGTTTCTGATTTCCCATTCAAAAAACAGATATATTGTTGATCATTACCAATAATTATGTTTATAGTAATGCTAACAAATAGCTACTTAATATTTTATTATTTTATATTATTATATATATTTCATTTTTATATATATATAGATATATATAATATTTCATTATATATATATTATATATATATATATATATATATATATGAAATCTTTTCTTTTCCCAATATGAGTCAGATTGTCTAGATTAGTTATAATATACATTAGCATTTTGCTGGCTAGCTACCTCAATCTCTTTAGCGAGATATTTAACTACACGTGGTAAACTTTTTTGGTAACAAAAACGACCACTTTAAATAACCTATAATAGAAATTGTAAAAAAATAAAACTTTATATTTATATTGAAAATACCTTTAGCATCTCTTTGTATTTTCCCATTTCTGAATGTGCTGTAATGAGGCAACCTAAAGCCCTGAACTTGCCCCCAGCATCAGTGGTTTTCTCCAGGACCTTCATCCAGACGTGAAGAGCTTTGTCCGTCTCATTCGACTGGTAAAGCTTGAGCCCTTTCTCAATCTGCTGCTTAGTTTGGTCCTGTCCCATCTTTATAAACATATGTCTCCTAAAAATATTCCTTTACCTGGCTTTTTGGTCTTCAGCAGAACCGAACGCATACGATCCCTCTCCGTAACTGTTTGGATGTAGCAGCGGAAAAAAGTTGGACAGGCATCTGCACCCAGCAGCTTCTTTAATCCACCGTGCTTAGCTTTGGGTGCAGAGACAACAGAAAGGTGCTGAATCCATTGCATACAAAAACCCCAAAGCCAAGATAGCTCATCGCCACCAGAAAACTTGAGAGAACCACTAGAATGTCATCTGTGGTACTTAGTTTGAGGAACAGACCTGGATATAATCAACAGGGTGCCATAGAAGTTTTGGAATACTCCAGTGACGTTTAAAGACACTAAACGCATACAGTCCACTTCAAGGTGCTGCCAATGAACTCCCAGAATATCTACTCCCTTCACACCCCAGTGGGAGGAATTCTGGATCCTCTGCCCTCCCTTTCTTTGCCGTATTCCTCCCTCCCTCTCCTGGCCTGGCGCTGTAGCAGATGGCCTTGTCAGTCTGGACCATGTGTCTCTGCTGGAATCCGGCTTCAGTCTCTGAAAAGACACAAGGTCACAAAAGACGCCTACATACGTTGCCTCCAACCTTGAATTCAACCATACAACTCACCTGCAGATTTTTCTTATTTTTTTAATCGAAAAAAAACTCTTTAATAAAAGGGCTCAGAGTACCGCAAGCTTCTGAGCGTAGCGAGCTAAAAACAGATGATAATTTTTCAACATTAAACCTGAGCAAGTTAAACACTCCTTGCACTGGCTGGGGAGTTTCTGGGGGTGGGGCCTTGTTAAATCACATATGTGCCACCAGCCCCCTGTGCTGCCTGCTTTAGTGTCAGCAACTGATGCTTAGAATAGTTCACAAAGTCGGACACGGTATTTGTCTTGAGTTACAGTATCAGTGCTTCTTGAGACACATCAATGGGATCGGATTATCTAGTTTTAGAATCCCCACTCTTATTCCTTCCCTTTCAGCTTGCTTGAGGGATACAAATAGGCACTTTTAACACCTTGCCATTCACAACTTTACCCAGGACACAACTTCAAACTTTGGGAGTCACGCCATGATCATATCACAATACCCAGAGGGTTTAGGATGCAGACTTTACAGCCCTTAAATAGGAATTTTTAGGAAAAAAAACTGTTGGCATGTTAGTATGTTCTCTTTGTTTATTGATTTGCAAAACTAAATTGTCTCATGATGTTAATAAAAAATCAACAATGTTTCTCAAACATTTTGTGCCTTAACACACTTCGTAGGTAGGGAAGGGTTCCGAGCCCCACCTGTCCCCAGACGCCCCAACAAAATAGTAATAAACTAGGATCAAAGTTTACCTGTTAAAATTTACTAACATTTATTTTAACATCACATTTTACAGACATAACATCAAATAACTGCATTAAAAACGGTCTGCTGTCTGTCTTGTATTTAATGCTGGTACCGAATAAGTTTACGTTTTATTCTATCTTACAGACTTATCAATTGGTAACATTTATACCCGCTAACACATACCACCTCGCCACTTAACATTCGGACGTTAAATCCTTCTTTAAATTTATTGTTGTATTGTGTTGAGTGTATGGTCACCAGTGGGGTGCGACCCACACTTTCAGAAACGATTCAGAACTACTTATATTTGTGGTAGGTACTTAATCTCATATGACTAAAAAAAAAAAAAAAACAGAAAATATAAGCAGCTAAAATAAGCACTGGTATTAAGAAGCTTTACTGCGATGCTGAGAAAATGTCATGTGTTAAGTAAAACTTGGGTTCTATTTCAGTAACCTTCTGGGTTATGCGATTTAAAACAATTAGGCCGCATTTACACTGCATGTATCAAGTGACCCAATTCCAGTTTTGTCCTCCAATGTGGCAGATGGGATACGACCCATGACCGTTTAAGCAGGAAAAAAGCACAAGGATTCTAATATTTTCAGATCGGTTTTAGACCTCATTCATATGTGGAAATAAATCGGATACAAATCGGACATGTTTTTTAGCATCTGCTGTGTAAGCAAAGAGATCAGACTTGGCCCATGACGTCAACTCAGGGGGACACCTACAGTGATATATATATATATATATATATATATATATATATATATATATATATATATATATATATATATATATATATATATATATATATAGCTTAGCGCAACTGTATATTTTGATATTATTTTGTTCACTTAAAGCCTGATTTGCCTGGAAACAAATTAAAAAACCCATTAACACACTATAAAAAAGATACAGCATATATATATATATATATATATATATATATATATATATATATATATATATATAATTTTAGCTATTAATGCTACATTCGCCCAGGTTGCAACAAGGGCTTGCCTCTTTTTTTTTCTCACCTTTAAATAGGATGCTGAAACAAAATACTGAATAATTATTTCATCTTTTCCAGTCAGTACGTCTATCTTAGCTTTTTTTTATGTGTATATGCAGATATTGGATATGGGTCAGTTTTAAAAGATGTAAGTGGGTCTTCAAATCAGAATTGGGCATTAAAATCTGCAGAGTAAATTTGGCTTTAGTGGCCGACCAGAAAAAGCAAAAACTAAAAAAAGATGCCTGGAGCATCATCCTCAGGACAGTAGAGAAATGAATACTCTGAAAATGGATTTAGATTAAGCAAAGACATTGAACTAGCCAAAGGCAGCAGAAATTTCCAGGAAGTCCCAACCTCATCTGGGTGACATTGGATGGCAACATTTGTAATAATAACTTATCCATAACTAAAAGCTATAAAGTCAGACAGAGCTGAGCGTCTACACCCTCATGTTTCCAATAAGAGCAGAAGGCTAACTGGTTTCGGTGATGCTGAGGTCCTTAATCTGTGGTGGAGAACAATAAGATGCTGTACAGTTTGTTTTCTTAACATCCAAATGACTTAATGGATACAGGAAGTATTAAGCAAACACGGAAAACTTTCAGAGTTTATTTAGGGTATATCTTTTATTACATTTAATGCATTGGAAATATGATGTCACTGTGATTATGTTACATTCAGTGTAGCCAGCTGGCTTTTTAAACAGAAATGCTAGGAAACTAAATCTTGACTGGTTGGGATGGCTTTCTTAACGGCTCCCCAGTAAAATGTGATTAAACACAGTGATGTACTGTTACTTATACAGATCATTACAGTGCAATTATTATAAAGAGTATGTTATTTGAAATGTGAGTGTGTGTAAGCGTATGTTCAGCACCCTTATAATAAGCATTATAAACCAGAAAAAAAATTCAAAGCTTTCAACTCCAAAATACCTTCACCTGTTTAACGAGAGATACTAAACAAGTAACCTAATAACAATCCACATGAACAAGTCATTTAACAGGTTCTACTGCCGCTCAGAACATCCACACCATCATTACTTCTGTGCATAAGAGCTTATTGTGTAAGGTTTAGTGTTTATTGCACGGATTTCGTAACATCATCTTGAGGACTAAATGGTTGTTAAGCAAAACAGTCACCAGTCCCTTCAGGGGTTTTTTTTTTTGACAGTCCAAATCTGTAACATCACAAGCAGCATTCAGCCAAACTGCCTTTCCATTACCAGGCTATAAACATGAATATAGCTATCATGTGATTCACTGTAGTAGTTTAAAAGACAAGGTTGGTGCTTACAATTTTACCAACTCAAGTACTTTTCCCACAAAAAAACGCTTTTTAACAATTACAAACAATCCCAGACGGACCAAATATTACACCTAAAGCCATAGAAATAGCAACTAACTACTAAGTGTCATAAAGTGGTAGCTCAGTGAATAAGGTGTTGACCTTTTGAACAGATCTATGGTTCTATTTGCAGAACCACCTTAACTACTCAGCAAAAATGAGATCTGAAATAAATGAGAAAAGCGTAAATTGCTCTTTAATGGCGAGATTATAAACATTTTATTTTTCAACCACGTCTTTCGCATGTGTGCAGAAAAATTGATTAATTCGATTTCATTACTACACTTAAGTATGTGAATATACAGTATTTCACGAAAATGAGTACACCCCTCACATTTCAGCAATCAGTTTATTTAATGTCAAGTTACAATACTGTAGAAATAAAACATGGATATATTTTACAGTACTCAATGTGCACCTTGTATAACAGTGCGGGTTTAGTGTCCTCTGAAAAAAACTCAACATACAGCCATTACTGTCAAAATAACCTGGCAACAAAAGTGTGTACACCCCAAGTGAACATGTCAAACCTCTGTCCAATATTTTGTATTACCACCGTTGTTATCTAGCATGGACTTATTTCTCCTGGGCAAGGAATGTACCAGAGCTGCAAAGGTTTTTGCTGGAATCGTCTCCATGTTTTGCTCGAGGATGGCCCACAGTTGCTCAATAGGGTTCAAACCTGGAGACATACTTCACTTTATCACCTTCCACGTCCTTAGCAGGAAAGTTATCTTGGAGGTGTTTTGGGGGTAAAACTGCCATACGGCCCAGTTTCTGTAAGGAGGGCCTAATGTTCTGCTTCAGAATGTCACAGTACATGTTAAAATCCATGTTTCCCTCAATGAACCACACTTCCCCAGTTTAGACCACAGGACATGGTTCCAATAATTCATGCTCTAGGACAGGTCATCATAAGCAAACTGTTTGCAGGCTTTTTTTGTAAGCCAGCTTCAGAAGAGGCCTCCTTCTGGAATGACGGCCATGCAGCACTCATGCGTCTGTTTTTTGAAGCCATTTTCTGCACCTGATCAGGCCTTCAGCTAGGTCTGTTCTGAGTGGAACCTGTTTTTGGAAAACCTCTGTAAGACCCAGGCCACTATACTGTAATTTCAGAGTGTTACTATCTTCTTATAGCCAAGGCCATTTTTGTGGAGGGCAACAATTCTAATTCTCATATCATCAGAGAGTTCCCTGTCATAAGAAGCCAATGTCTAGTGCTTAATATGAAATAATTGCCTTTAAAACTCCAAATTAACTGCTCAAATACAAGATAGACAAATTTGTATGGTCCTGTCAAGCAGACTAAAACAAACATGATGAATAGGACATGTACCTTTGCATGGTTAAACGCCATACAGCTGTTATTACTCTGGGTGTTCCAGCTATTTTAACTATAATGGCTGTATGTTGAGTTATTTTCAGAAGACAGTAAATCTATACCCTTATACAAGATGCACATTTACTAATCTCAAATATATCCATTTATCTGAATGTGTGTCTGTGTACTCGATTTCGTGAGATGCTGTACAGTGAGGAAAAAAATTATTTGATCCCCTGCTAATTTTGTACGTTTTTCCACTCTCTAGAAAGCAAGAAGGTTCTACATAATATTTAATTTTAGATAATGCACGCATAAGGTAATAATGGTCACACATTTAATGTTTAGTTGGATTAAAACAATGCTTGTCTTTTTGCAGTTTATTCTAATAAGTATGAATGGCGACACGTGAAAACTGGTGGGCATCGAAGAATCAGACCAGCACCGCAAAAAAAATCTTCTAAATAAACTCTGGTGCAAATGATATACGAATGTGTCATGGACCAACTATATCTAATTAGAGTAAAAACTTGACACAAGGACCACCCATATCTAATCAGAGTAAAAAATGGACACAAGGACCACCTATATCTAAAAAATCTGGATGTGATTTCACAAAGTGTGATTAGTTGAAAAGGACAGAATGCTTAAGCATAACTAGCTGGTTCGCTTATCAAAGCACCTATGTTGCCCATTAGTTGAAAAAGGTCATCAGAAATCCTTTTGCACTGTTTGAACATTTTAGAAGCTCTTTGCGATTTCTCAGCTGGTAAAAGTGAAACCAAATATACATCCACACAATGAGCATGTTTAATCCAGTACACATTATTGTTTCGGATGGAAAGTTCAGTTGCAAAAGACACATCACATCACAAAAGCCAACCCATCAGGTTGTAAACGTATCACTTTGCCTTTAACTTTAGTATCTTTAGGTTTGCAGTCAAAAATGTGAGTTTGAATGCTAAATGGACCAAAACCAAAAATATCAGTCCAGGCCAAATAAAGGAAATGAAGTGTGAACACACCCTTTCCCATCATTAACAAACAAATTCACATTGGTAATGCATAGGAGCAGTCCAGTAGGTGAGAGTTTATAGAAAAACATCAACACACTATCAAAAACCACTGTTTATAACTTGAAAACAATGTTTACTTGAGTGGGATATTTCCACCTAACGGAGTTAGATTGTTTTTTCACCCCCGCTAGTTAAATCCTAGTCCAAATAAGTCCACAACAATTTCTAAGTGTAACAGTACAGAATGCAGAGAAATTTAAGGCATATGTGAACACCTAACTACTGTGCTTTATACATATTATATTAGATTTACAATAATATAATTTCAGCCCCTTTTATATTATATTAATGGTGCTTTCACACTGTAGGTTTAGTCTAAAACAGAGAACACGTTTTACATTACAAATTGGTAATGTGAAACCCATCATGTGAACCAGGAAACACCTCTTGTAGAAGGTCTGCCTCTCGACTGTCTCTCGTTTTCTCTCAATGTAAACAAAACTGTGTATTTGGTCCTTGGATTTGCAATTAAACTGCATATATGTTTAGCCAAAGACGATATCATTTCCACAGCCCAGTCGTATCGTGAGTGACAGGGGATCCCTGTGGGATACAGACATGTGGTTGCCTTATCTACACTAAATGTCTGTACAAAATTACACATAAAATAAAATATGGTGAGTCATAGTAAGTTCTCTATTTAATTTTGTAATAACATTCGACAAACACAAATGAACAGAAACTAAGCCAATGCTATAGGGCATCAGGAACAACTATATTTTGATTTTAATACCATCCCTGTGCTGGAAAATGTAGCCTGCTGGCTAGAGCTAGCTTATCACTGTAACACTGCACACAGTAGCTGTTCCACTGCCGGCTCATGTGAGCTTTACAACACTGCGGACTGAACAAAATAACATGACGTAAATAATATCCGTCGAGTCTTCAAATCACTCAGTATACTTACAAATGAATAACCTGTGTTTATTACATTTTAAAATATGATCAGGTTATGTCTCTTAATAAATATTCTCCTATAACAACATTATCAGTGTTCCATACTGTTACTCTAGAACAGGAGATTAGAGTAGGTCATGGGATTCTTCTGTCCGAAAATAAGACTTTAAAAAGGTTTGTTTTTACTGCTTGTAATATAGTCTCTGTAAACCAAGACACTCAACACTTCTGTAGCATTATGACCTACAGTGTGATCATTAAACTTTTGCATGGCCTTTTATAGCATTGCACTTAGCGATAGAAACGCTGCTCAGTGCTGGCAGTAAGGTTGCCGTACAACATACACAATGGCTAGCTGTAGCACTGGACTTAATTAGAAGCAGAGTTTTTGCGTCTCATGAATGGCAAACTGTCACTTCTGACTTTTTAGCATGAGCCCTTGATAAAAGCATCTTGCTACATGATTAACTGCAACTGCAAATTCTTCAGCAATACAGCAATCATTTTTCATAGTCAACATGCACATCACACGTACCCTTCAAAATAGCCCCTTGACATCAGGCTAGAACAAACTGCCAGTTTGTAAGAAGGATTTTAATTCCTTTGATGACGGACACAACGGATGTTGCTGGGTTTAGCTTCAGCGTGTCTGCATTGCCTTTCTTGCATTTGTCGCGGAAGACGTAAATACAGCCGTTGCAGCTGGCTATCTTCCAAAGAGAGGGTACGCAGCTCCACACCTCTGGAAAGCGCAGACGTGTAAAGCTGTCCAGCAGTGGGTTGTAGCACACCAGCGAGTCGCCCTCAGCCACCACAAAGATTAGGTCCTTGTGGGCGGCGGCATGCATGCGGCCAGCAAAAGGCAGCACGTATGGCTTTGTGCGGCATTTTTGCGTTGCCGTGTCGAAACACTGGATGAGGCGGGACGGCCTGGTGAAAAAGTCAGCATCGTTCTCTTCTCCACCGAGGAGGTAGATGATACCATCAAGATGGACCCCCGCAGCACCCGACACAGCTGTGTCAAGCTGGCTGGTCTCTGTCCAAGTGTTAGCACTCACTGTGTAGTACACAACGCCACTGGACAGCGTGTCCTGAAGCGTCTTTCCCCCGAGTGAGTAGATGGCATCCTCTGAGGCTACGGACACCAAAGCGTGGTGCAGGCGGTCCCGAGGCAGTGGCGCACATCTCTCCCAATCCATTGTACGCATGTTACACTTCCACATCCGCCGTGGGATGGAGCCGCCCACCACATACAGGTCACCTCCATGCTTGCAGGCTGCTGTGATCTGATGGCAAAGGCTATTTTGGCCACTCACACTGATGGCATCATCATCAGTGCAGTGAAGTGACACGGCCAGCGAGTGTGTCCGCGTCTCCTCCTTGCCTATCAGGTAGATGTGTACATTCTCCCCAATCTCCTGAAACACAGAGAAAAGTGCTTTGTTAGCTGCTCTGACAATCATTTCTAGTATCGCCAAAAAGAAATAACACTTCATGGCCAAAAGTTTGTGAAAGTTGATTTATGTTACAGCATCACTGGTTCGAGCATGAGCATTGGTTGCTGACTGGATTATTAAATGGGTTTCCATGAGTTTTCCTTTCACATAAATAAATACTGTTCGGCCATGAAGCGTATTTTATACAAGCCAAATATGCATTAACTTACCTTTAGGCTATCAGAGAGCATATCTGCAAACTCCTCTCGTTCAACTTTGTTGTGGTTTATCCAAGACTCGATTGCTGCAGTTGGATTTTGGGAAGTTGGAACGCCATCTAGGTTCGAGGCAACATGTTAAATAAGTCAGTGTGATGCAGTGTGCTAGATGAGTTCCCCGACTTTTTTTTCTAGGTGTAACGGAACAAAGTGAAATACAGAGTGCAGCAACATGGAGTCAACTATTTGATGTCGTAGAAAATGCAGATTCATCTCACCCTCACTGGACTACTGATTGGCATTCTACAGAACGCATTATAGTGAGAGACTTTCTTGTTAGGTGCACTAATCACGTGGACAGACGGAGCAAGAAGGGTTAAGGGTCTTGCCCAAGGACCCAGCTGTAGCTGGCTGGTGGTGGTGAGGCTTAAACTTGGGTCTTTCTGCTCTTTAGATCAACAACTTAGGCTGTTGGTGGTGGGGCTTGAACCCAGGTTCTTCAGATTAACAACTCAGCTCCTTAACCATTTAAGCCACCACTGCACCAGTGTGGACGAGCATTGTTCAAATCCTTTAATGGGACAAAGCTGCTCCGGCACTTAAGATGGATCCACGGCGAGGCGTACAGCAAATACAAAAAAAAAACTGCTATACTCAAGGCATGTTGTATGTTTACTGTATGTTGAATACTTTTTTGTGATTATTTAGTACTCTGTTGAAACAACAGTTAAATTTTATTACATATATTACATAATTATTAAAAACGTAAAAATATAACAAAGCCAACATCAATAGTATAGTAGTACTTTATCTTAAAAAAGGGTTCCAGTGATCAGAGAGCTTACATATCAATCGAGCGTTAGAATCTGTATCAGTATTAGCTGATCACCATGACAAGAAATTGGTACTCAGTATCGGCTACAAAAATCCTAATCAGAGCCTCCCTAATCCAAGTACCTGTTTTATCATAGGTGAGGGATCTATTAGGCAGATTGCATTAGACAAACTTTTCTTTTTTTTTTTTTATTAGAGTAAAATAATTTGCTCCACCCTAGAAACAGACTATCTGTCAGTCCTCCAGCACCCACCTTTAATGATGTCGATGAGGAGACGTAGAGGGAGGTTAAGGAACTCTTCTGTCTGATGTAACTGTACCAGATGAATCTTAGCACAATGCTTAGCTGCTGTATAAAGCTCCTGGTCGCTGTGTCTGTCTGCTAACCACATCACCTGAAACAGAGGTCTGAATTAGCAGGCCTTACTTATTTTTCGTTTTTTGGCAGTTGAAACGTTCTCTGTGACTTACTTGAAGACAGTTCTTGACATCCACGGTTCGCGAGAGGAAGCGAGAGCACTCCTCGAACAGGGCCGTGAGCTGGTACATGTCAGACATTTCATAGGTGTCTTGGAGATCTTCCACCTGCAGCTTTATGGTGCCATGGTAGATGTAATCCACCAGCAGTTGGAAGACAGGTGCGCTGACGTCTTTCAGTTCAATGTGGCGATCGTACGTTTCTCTGAGGTTCGAGGTGAACATGGACCTGAAGAAGCTGCTTTGAGCCGAAAGGACAAGACGGTGCAGGTGAAACTGTCTGCTTTCCACGGTGATGGTGACATCGGCAAACAAGCCGTCCTCCAAACACAGGTCCATAATGCTCTTGACCACTCGGCTGGAGTGTGAGCGGTCAGTAAACGTGTAGCCCTGGAAGTAGTTCTCCTCTATAGAGGAAGTGCCCACGCTGAGGCCCCCGTCATCACACGACTCCATGGCATCTGATGTAGGCTGCAACTGTCAAATCTGCTGGAAACATTAAGCACCATGTACACATTTATTTAATCACAGTCTGTGTAATGACGAGACTAAAAAGGACATGACAGAAATGAGAAACACTGAATGAATAATTGAGTTCAAATTGAATTAATGCTACAGTGTCACTGGTTTTAAGCCTGATCTCAGGGTGTTGACTGTATTATTTAATACGCTTAATAAGATTTTCCTTTTACCCACAAAACATGATGAAATATTAAAGTTGTCCAGAATGTCTCTATGCTGTAGCATTATGACTCCCCAATACAACTTGCTAACTATTTAAAAAGCCATTATACAATGCGTGGAGTCGCTTTTTTTTGACAGATTAATTGTTCTTCACAAACAATAAATTGTCAAAGCTTTAAAACAAACAATCGCTAAAGCTAAAAAACACAATAAAACATCATAAAAGCAATTATTTCTTTAATTAATTAATCATCACCCAAATTTGATAATTGTGACAGCCCTTAACTGTGTATTTTTGATATTGACTTTTTTTTTTTTACTTAAAACCTGTTTTGTTTGTAAACTAATGAACAAAAATAAAGTCATTTATAACTTAGATATCAATGCTACATTTGCCCGGGCTGCAACAAGCCTAAAAACTGCATTAAATAAGGTTCTTTTTCCTGGTCAGTATGTCTATCTTGGGTTGTTTTGCAGTGTATAGTGTAAATGCAGATATCGGATACGGGTCGGTTTTAGAAGGTAATGTGAACAGGTCATCAAAATAATCCGATATAGTCACCAAATCGGAATTGGCCATCAAGATCAGCAGTGTAAATGCAGCCATTGAGGCCTAAAACTGATCTGAAATGATCAGAATCCAGGTGCTTTTTCCTGCCTACATATCCCATCGGGTGCCACATGGGGGGGGGTTGTCACTTGGTAGATGCAGTGTAAACGCGGCCTCTGACTCCAATCCACTGAACACCATTAAACCGGATAAATCCCCACAACTAACCCTAATAATCTGGGCCAAAGCCGTTTAAACGTCTCTAGGTTATTATAGGAGTAACACCAAGACCAAATCAGATATATACAATGTTTGAAACACACACACACACACACACACACACACACACACACACACACACACACACACACACACACACACATCAACCAGGTCAGTTGTCCTAATACCTCTGTCCATATAGTGCGTGTGTGTAAGTGGATCTTTAATAAATCTGCATTTCACTCTGCATGTTTTTTCCTGTCAGATCCACACCACAACCCTGATCAGGATCGAGTGATTACTGAAGATCAATGACACAACAAAACACGTCTAAAATAAACTCCACACACACACACACACACACACACACAAGCTGACTCGATTATTTATTAAGGAAAATTCTGCTAAATCTACCAGATCTTCTTTAAGAGGTGGATGTATTAGAAATTTTAGCCATAGTCTGTGATGTGACACTGCCAGCTCTCTCTTCTCTCTCTCTCTCTCTCACACCACACACACACACACACACACACACACACACACACAGAGGCCAGGCAAACTTAACTTTCTGTGCTGACTTGTATAATAGATTAGTCACACCTGCAACTAGCAATCATACACAGGTGGCCAAACATACATAAACCATAAATAATGATCCCGTCTCTTATTATATTGTGTGCATTAATGTACATTTATTAAAGATCATTAACTACACTCATGTTTGCCTGTTCGTTATTTAGCCTGTTACATACCTCGCTATCAGTAACAAGCTAGCGAAAAATGAGCTAAAGCGTGCTGTAACTCGATGCCATCTGATTCCGCTGGATAAATAAAGTAGACAATAGTTTTGCTAGGTTACTATTTATAAAAGAGTTTAGCGTACTTGCAGGGTGATACGCTTATCAGTTACAAGCAGTTAGCTCTTCAGTAAAACCTGTTTTGATTAGCCATCGTTTGCTATGCTAAAAGTTGATATACGAGGAAAATTCGCCTGTGGTTTTGCAGCTCGCTGCTGCCACGTTCCGGTGGAGGCCTGACATTACAGCAACATGATTTAGGATTTTGTCACACAGTTATGTAAGCCTTGCTTTAAAAAACCCACTACTATCTATCTATCTATCTATCTATCTATCTATATATATATATATATATAGCTATATATATATATATATATATATATATATATATAATATATATATATATATATATATATATATATATCACAGCTGTTTAGAGGTATCAGTTATATTTTAGTCTGTTAATGTTTATGTCAAATATGCAGATAAGGTGTTGAGGATCAAACTGTGAGCAAGGAAGTCTTAGAATTTAAATTGCCAACCTGGCATCTGCAACTTTAAATACTAATCAAGCATAGCCTTAAATGGTTAAATATGTTGGTTACAGCACCCTTCATTATACAAAATAGCAACTGGTAAATATTTTGACTAGCATACAGTGCCGTGAAAAAGTATCCATACCCCTTAAACTTTTTTACATTTTGTTAACCACAAAGTTAAACCAGCTTTGCACATCTAGACACTTTTTTTTTTGCCCATTCTTCTTTGCAAAATAGCTCAAGCTCAGCCAGATTGGATAGGGAGTGTCTGTGAACAGCAATTTTCAAGTCTTGCCACAGATGCTCAATAGGATTTAGGTCTGGACTTTGACTGGGTCATTCTAACACATTGATATTCTTCCATTCCATTGTAGCTCTGACTGTATGTTTAGGGTCATTGTCTTGCTGAAGGTGAATCTCTTTCCCAGTCTCAGTTTTTTTGCAGCTTTCAACATGTTTTCTGTTAGGATTGCCCTGTATTTAGCTCCATCCATCTTCCCATCAACTCTGACCAGCTTCCCAGTCCCTGCTGAAGAAAAGCATCCCCACAGCATGATGTGTTCCGGGTAATGAGTAGTGTTACTGTCTCTTTTTACTTTGTCTCCTATGTCTTTTTTTCATCAATTGTTTTTTTTTTGCAACTTTTTCATAAAACCTTTTTCATTCTCTCACCTGAGCTGTGGATTTCTGCAGCTCCTCCACAGTGACCATGGACCTCATGGCTGCTTCTCTGACCAGTGCTCTCCTTGCTCGGTCTGTCAGTTTAGGTGGATGGCCATGTCTTAGTAGGTTTACAGTTATGGCATTCTTTTTCTATTTTTGGATAATGGATAAACAGTGCTTCTTGAGATGTTCAAAGTCTGTGATATTTTTTATAACCTAATCCTGCATTAAACTTCTCCACAACTTTATGCCTAACCTGTCTGGTGAGTTGCTTGGGCTTCATGATGCTGTTTGTTCACTAGTGTTCTTTAACAAACCACTAAGGCTTTCACTGAATAGGTGTATTTATACTGAGACTAATAATTTTTGTTCTACTTCACAATAATGTGCTACTTTGTGTTGGTCTATTACATATAAATTCTAAATAAAATACATGGTGGTTGTAAGGTGACAAAATGTGAAAAATGTTAGGAGATATGAATACTTTTTCTAGGCACTTTATGTACATAGCAACATCAAACACTGTGAGGCATGAGGTTGGTAGCATCAAGGGCAGCACCCTTGGGCCCCTTATTGCTTCTCCAACCGATAGCTGTCTTACTTACTAGTCCTGACTTAAAGTGTATTTGGCTACATCTTTGTTTTTAATCTCCTCTTCTTTCAGCTGTTCCTTTTAGGGGTCGCCACGGCGAATCATCCGTCTCCACCTAACCCTATTCTCTACATCCTCTTCACTCACACCCACTAACTTCAGGTCCTCGTTTATCGCATCCAAATATATAACTGCTTTGGTCTTCCTCTTTGCCTTCTGCTTGGTAGCTTTATTTTCAACATCCTCTGTACACGTCCACCCCGTTTTCAATAATAATAGAAACAATCTGGGGTGTGTTTAAAGCCTGACATGTTATTCCAAAAACAGCAGCACTTTTTTTGCACAAAACATTAAAGTATTGAAGTATCGGGATGCACTGTAAATCAAAACTGTTTTGTTTTTCCTGTTTTGTTTGTTTAAACCTTTAGGTATGTAACTTGTTGACAATAAGTTTCTCTGAATGTGGAGGTGGTGAATTCTGTGCTAGTCACTGCTTACTGATATCTTCAGACATTCCCTTTTTCCACTAAGAGTTGGCTGAAGTGCGGCTTTTCCGCAGGTGGAGCGACTGTAAAGCAACTGCGACACACACATGCAGCACTGAACGCATTTCGGCTCGCTGAGTCTCTCCGGCTCTTCAAATCGGGCGGATGTTTAGATATCGCAGAAATGTCGGGGAACACGCAGCTCGTAAAACTCACACTGTTGCTCACGTGTCTGGTGGTATTAAGGGATGTTTGGCTCACATATCCAGGTACTGTAACTTTAATACTTTATTTGTAACTTCTTCCTAGAGTTTTGTAAGACATGGCAGAATAAGAGTTAAACTTTTAATATGTAGTCTTTGGATTGGATAATAATCAAATTAAAGACGTGAAACTTACTGTGCACTTTATAAAACATCAAGGTTTTGCTATTATGTATAATAATAATAGATTATTATTAGTATTTAAAACGAAAAATCAGCTGGGCATCCTTAAAACCGACTGCATTCATAGCATTCCGCTGCCCAGTTATTCAGCCAAGAGTTGGCTCTACCTTTTATTATCACAAGACTTCAATTTATGACTTGAACTGAACTGACTAAAATGTTGATTTTTTTCCCCCAATAGACGCTTTGCTTTCTATTTCTATTGGCTTCTATATGGTCAAAGTTTGTAAACATTGTTATATAATAAGACAAACAAAACAGTCAAGAAAAAAAAGTGAAGCTGCACCAGGATTACAGAAGCAATTTAATGTAAATACACCTGGAAAAAAAGTAGATAAAAGTCAAATCAACCTAAGTGCATGCTGGGAAACAGGATAGATAGATAGATAGATAGATAGATATAGATAGATAGATAGATAGATAGATAGATAGATAGATAGATAGATAGAAAAAAAATCACCCTGAGACAATGTAGTATTGGGTAACAACACTCTTTATTTAGAGCTTCACAAGCTGTATTATGTCTTCCTGCAAGTCGGAGCTGACAGGAGAGATTAGACGATGGTCAACAGCATTTAATGAGGAGAAATCTGTTGCAGGTTGGACAGGGAGGATAGACGATATGACTGATGCAACTAGGAAAACAAGAACAAAGCGAAAAAAACTGATGAAGTGTGTGAAAGAAGGGAAAACATTATGAGCGTAGATTTAGTTCATGGTTCATGATAAGGGTGAGATCAGTTTTAATAGGGAATCACATGGGTAATAGGAGATTACCCTGAAAAAGAGGGGAGATGGAAATTAGGGGAGGAGAACAAAAGTAGAATATAATAAGAATTGAACAGGAGAAGGCATAGTCGTGGAGGAGGTGCCCATGGAAATTAGACAGGTATACAAGGCCATGGATTTGAGGAAACTGTTTTCTTTCACTCGTGTGCTCGACTGACTGATTTACGGCTTTGAAGCAGTCGCTGAACTCTGCTGTTGGGTAATATCTTTTCGAAAGATTGATTTTTTTGCTGATTTTAGCTAACGCCAGGTAAAGCTTTTTGTTTCTTCTCATACTTGCCTGAAATCTCTGATTTGTTCTGATGGTGTATTATTTTTAGTAAAAGAACGTTATTATTTTCTTTGTCTGTTGTATCATTAAATTATTCCATTATTGGAACTAAATAGCTCAAATCTGTTCAAGTATGAAAATGACTTTTTTAATAAGTGTGATAATAGAATAGATGACAGCAACAATTACATAAAAACTGTGTGCAAATTATTTGTTCCCCTGCTAAAATTTTAATGGTAGGTTTATTTTAACAGTGAGAGACAATAACAAGGACTTGATACTGGGTGTAAGGGTGCAAACCACAAAACTCCACACTTTACAGTAGGATCTACATTAATATTTGGGATAAGTTACTTCTTTACATTAATTTACAATAATTGTGTATTTGACTATACCACTGAATCCTCTATGATTATATGTTATATGCAGCTTTGCTGGATCTATTAAGTTAAAACAGTTTTAAGTTATGGGGGTTGACATTTAAGATTTTACCCTTAAAATGATTTCATTGTTACAGCCCTGCTGTAGAGTAAGTACATCATCCTTGCTGCAGGTGTAAATATTAATGAGCTTTAGTTATTGATGCAATATTAATGCACAATACAATAATACATATACAATTTAAGTACAATAGATTTTACAATATAATGTAAATTTAGTAAAAATTTCTTCTTTTTAATAGTGTACATAACAGATTTAATAAATAAACCTTGTTTGCAGATGCATTAGCTGTCTCACAAGGCCAACTTATGCACCAAACTTTAATCAGCACTGTCAGTGATGCCAACTTGGTTTATGAGGTAAGATCTTGTAAATATCATTTTTAATATTTACAATATTATAAAAAATATTTTAGAATTTGATATAGTACCACATCTGTTTTAAATGCATTTTGCATTCTTGTTATAAATCTATTAAATATAGATTTATAAAAAGACTATTTAAGATTCATTACATATCTATGAAATTTTATTTGCTCAGGTCTTTACTAGTTAAACAACTTTAACTAATAAAGAATTGTAACATAAAGATTGCCCCGGTGATAAGGAATGACAAAATGATGTCTAATGAAGTAATAAAAAATAGCCATTATTATGTTTCCCTAGTTTTTACTCAGTGGACTTTTGATTGATGAAGACAATAATATTAGACTGCGGGACCAAGAAATGGCCTCTATGAGGATAGGACGGGTTTTCTTAAGCCTTATTAACGATGACATACCCAAAACTGTGTCTGCGATGGAGGAACTGCTTGTCCTGTTTGAGGAAGAGAATCAGTTTTTTGATCAGGATCATTTTCAGACTCTCTTTCTGGGAATCATCTATTCCGCATACCAGGCTTATGAGAAGCAAGAGAGTCAGAAGCAGGCGTGGGCTGGTGTACTTGAGCGCCTAGCAAATGTCACGCTGGTTCAGCTACGCAGATCCTAATATATAGCACAAAATGCAGAAATCAAACAAAGCTGTTAGGCTTTTGTCAACACACATGCATGTATGCAGTGTTGAGAGAAAAATGCTATTTGTGTGTTATCTACATTTCCTTTCTTAGAAATCTGAATAAATGTTGACTGTGTATCATTTTCAAGTTTTCGTTGCTTTTTTTCCTTATTTTTTGCTTGTAGTTTACTGAAATGTGTATGAACCAGTCAGGGAAAACCTGGAGGATGTTGCCAGTCTTAAATCCGCAGTGCATAAGGAGAAGTCAGTCCTAATCCATTTTAAATCCTGATATACTAAATCAACATTAGTTCTGTGTATGTTAGACTTTTTAAATCATTAATGAGAAAACTTCAATACATCAACACTTCCTGACAATGGAAATAATTTATTTATTTATAAAATAATTTATTATTTTGGAATTCGTTAAAGTTTAAACACATCAGTTATATTTATAAAAGTACCAACCTTAATAAGGGCCCCATTTTTCTCATGAGAAAATCAATGTTTATGGATTACAGCATATATTTTTTTTACATTTGTGCTGAGATTTGTGTCTAAAACAGCTAAATGACTAACAGAGATAGAATTCAGAAAAACTGGCTTTAGTCTTAATTCATGCAAATATTTTTACTTCTCTGCCAAAACTCTACATGTTCTTCCAAACAGACTGTACTGACTCTAAACAGGGCATTTGTTTATTATGCTTACAGTAATTATATTAAAAAAAACATGGATCACTGGATGCAATGTAAATTTTGATCAGTGGCAAAACTGGATAGTCGGAGATAAATGTAAATTTGTAAAGTACACCGCCCGGTCCAAAAAAGTCACACACTAATATTATGTTTGGCTTTGATTACAGTACATTTACAGCATTTGGCAGACGCTCTTATCCAGTACAATTTTGCAATGTCACAACATTTGTTGATTTTTATTTCATTTCATTTGCAGCATTTGGCGGACACCCTCATCCAGAGCGATTTACATTTATCTCATTTATACAAGTGAGCAATTGGGGGTTGAGGGCCTTGCTCAGGGCCCAGCTGTGGTGGCTTGGTGGAGCTGGGAATCGAACCCACAATCTTTGGAGTGGTAATCCAACACTTTAACCATAAGCCACCACTTCCTCCCATCCAGATATGCAGTAATTTTTTTTGCCAAGGTCTTGTATTGATGATTGAAGAGAATGCAAAGTCTTCTTCAGCACATCCCAAAGATTCTCAATAGAGTTAAGGTCTGGATGCTGTGGTGGCCAATCCATGTGTAAAAATGATGTCTCATGCTCCATGAAACCACATTTTAAATCCTGGCATTGTCAGCTTGTACTATGTCATCTCTTCTTTCTTTAAACCTGACTTACTGCAGCAACCCCAGATCACAGCACTGCCCCACAGGCTTGTACGGTAAGCACTAGGTATAATGCCTGCATCATTTCATCCACCTCTCTTCTTCTGCTCAGCACTCTGGAAAAAATAAATCTGGACACATCAGACCACATAACCTTTTTTCCTTGCTTCACAGTCCAATCTTTATAGCAATTGAAGCCTTTTTTTTCCATTTAGCCTCACCGATAAGGCTACACGGCTCGTCCCAATCCCTTAAGTTCTCATTACATGTTGGTGATAATTAGTCATTTTAGTTTCAACAATCTCCTTAGATTTCTTGTCAATAATTTGAACCTCCTAAAACATTAACATCTTTTACACAAACACTGGATGTGTCTTCGACATGGTTGTTGAAGAAGGAAAGAAAAGCTACTCACTGCATAGGTTAGAGTTAAATAACTTGCCATCGATGCAGTAATTATCCAATGAAAGGCTTTTACCTATTTGCTTGTTTAAATCCAGGTTAAGACTTTTATTTTGGATGGGCTGTGTATTACCTTCCTTTTTGAGATTTGTACAACAAAAATATTTTACACCTAATTTTCTTAATTTGGGATGCAGCTGACAGGTTCTGTGCTTTTTGCAGAAATTGCAACATTTGTAAAATTGCAAGCACAGCTGTTTTCATAATTGCAAGCTTCTTTAAAGCTTCTGTTCTGGAGTTTCTGTGCAAAAATTGGTCACCTGTAGTACGTCATAGAAGCATGGCCCAAAAAACAGTCTAAGAAACATAGTAGGGGGTCAAGCCAATTTCTTGAATAAGAGTCGCATTTAAGAACTTTCAAAGCTATTTTCCACTGCTACTCCCATTAAAAAATTATTCATCCATTTTTCCTAATGCTTTTATTACACAGGGTGAAAGGCATGCTGGAGCCTATTCCTGATGTGGGACAATTAATGACACGCGACCATGTGCTCTTCGATAGAGTCTTAAAAAACTTTCTAATGTTACTCTGTATAAAGGTGTTTGTAAAATGCTGTAAATGTATATGGGGTTTGAGGGAAACATGGTATTTTCCAAACATCTGCATACATTCATTATACATTCATTTGCATGTTATATATAAGGGCATGTTAAGAAATATGATTTGAAAACAGATACAAAAGAATAGTTTCATCTGATTGTTGTGTATGTGCAGTGTAGTGCAAGCCACTTTTTCCATGTGCAATTGATTCTCTTTTTATTCCCAAGTACCAGATCAACATTTACAGCTTTTGTTACTCACACTCACATACTAGAGCAGGACATTTCCCCTGGAATTTACTCTGACTTTTACCTTTATTGAAAAAAACCCTATTGGATGTTTATTTACTATAATGCCTTATAAAAATAACACATTTTTTTCTTAAGCTCCCCCTGGTGATAGTTAGTGGTACTGCTAGTTAGTTTTTTATGTATTCTTTTTTCTGTATGTACTTGATGTTTATCTTTTAATATTATTCTGTACTGCAATATAAAAAATCAGGTGAATAGTCAGAAGTTTAAACTTTAAAATAATTGTGTATAACTAGTTATTTGTGACTGTTTCTGCTGTACCAACCCGAGTCTCTCTGTGGCTTTAAATGTCCTGTTTCATAGTTATTATAACAAGAATATTTGTAAAACAATATTTGGGTGCCTTTTTTTTTTTTAAAAAAAGAAGAAATTATTATTAATTGCTGTGAACAGTATATACAAATCCCAAATATGTAAACTTAAAAATAATTTCTTTTTACCAAATTTAGCCAGCAAGAACATTTTAACCAAATACAAAATGATATTGTTTAAAATAATAACTAAGCAACGGGACTGTATAACTTAAAAAAAATAGTTTTTAAACAGTTAATAACCGTATCAGCCAATCAGGTGGAGTCAAAGCAGCGCATGTTTTCCCTTTAAAGCTGCTCGTTTCAGTAGATTAGACAGAAACCCTGAATCAGTTACACTTCACCGGGTCACGGGAAACACGTTTCTTCAGCTTTACACCGTAAGTTTCATCTCCAGATTTGTTATATTAAAACTAGCTGCAACGCCAGCAGTCACATGCCGGGGTTTTCATATGATATTAAAGCGAGTGTTATTAACTATCGACGGCGTCAGCGGGCTGAGATCATCCAGATAAACTGCCCATCGGGGGTTAAAGCGAACGCTTGAAGAATATTTCTATCCATATACGTTTCTAAATCATACTTTAATATACTTAAATACTTAAACTTTTTTTCTACTAGTGAAATCTCAGAAACCGAAGATAAAGAGCTTGCGTATTTTAGGGGCAAAGTTTGCGTATAAGCCTTAATGTTTATAACGTGAATCTTTTTATGTATATTCTTCTTATACAAAGCAACCACACTTTTTGGGGCAATAGCATATGGACACCTGAAGATCAGACATTACTTTCCAAACTATTGGCCTTGATGAAGATGTATACGTTTCTCTGGATGCTGCTCTGCTGCCTCCTTGTGGCGGGGCTCTGTAAAATCACTAAAACGAGGCTCATGCAGTGATTTGAATGCTCCAAGTCTGCAGGTTCTCCTACTGGTGGCTATAGTAATAATAATAATAATCTTTATTTAATGGGCGTCAAATCTCGGCTTCCACCTTTCTTAACCCTATAAAAGACTGGCTGTTCAGCCAACTGTGTTAAATGGTTACGGGGAAGTGGTGGCTCATGGTTAAGGTGTTGGACCAAGCCACCATTGCTGGGCCCCTGAGCAAGGCCCCTAACCCCCAATTGCTCAGTTGTATAAATGAGATAATGTAAGTTGCTCTGGATAAGGGTGTCTGCCCAATGCTGTAAATGTCATATTGAAACATCTAAACATCTATCTATCCATCCATGCACCCATCCATTCCATCCATCTTGTTCACATTACTTTATAAAGCTAGAAAGATAGATAGATATAATATACAGACACCTTTCAAAGGGTTTAAAATAGGCAGGATTAAATGTAAACTATAGAGGAACCATATAGAAAAATGTAAAAGGTATGTAACTAAAGTTAAAGTTGAGATTTTTAGCTATAAAAAGCTAAAAAAAAAAAAAAGGTTTGCAAAACATTAACTTTAATAAGCTCATGTAAATTTGGTGTAGATATATGTGCATATAGTAAGCTTTGGTTTAATATTTACATCCTTCACTAATTTATTATTTATTTATTTTTAAGGCATGTCCCTCAAGAGTTTCATCTCCCTGTACTTACAAGCAATTTAAAACAACACATTTATATCTTAGGGGGTTTTTTTTCTTTGTTATTTTCTCAGCTTTTTTAAGTATTTTGATTAAGTCTGGTTATTCAGAATTAATCTTCTGGGTTGATATGATTTTGCCAGGTAGGATGTGATCCTGGATTAACATTCTATTTTGATCCTGAATTAACATTTCAACCAACTAATCATAATTATCAGCAGTGTGTGTCGACCAAACCCAACTCAATCCATTGATTTTTTTTTTTTAACCATAAATTTAAAAAAAATCTATGAATTAACTTTTTATTCATGCATGCACACCTATGTACATTTTACTGCGCACACACACACACACACACACACACCTATTTTTGGTCACAAAGGAAAGGGGAATTGGTCACACATTTAACTAAAGTAAATTCTAAAATTCTTTAGTAGCATGTCATGTATTACATTCTGTGCATTAAAAAAAAACTAATTTATTAAATTTATTTGACATTTTGGTTTGCAAAAAGGAAAAGATTCAAAAATGGATTGAGGCGGGTTTGGTTGACACACACTGATGACATTATTTAGTTAAAATGTTGATTTAAGAATTAACAAAGGATGTCAAATCACACCCACCCATGTTTTGATTTGTCCCACCAGATTTACGTGCTTAAAGGGATAAATACACTGGGTGATCTAGGATAAGGGTGGAGCAAGAAAAGAGGACTTTACAAGCACAGTTTCTCTCGCCTTCAAGTGTTTTAGTGGACGGCTACTGGATTATAGGATCATGTTAAGCCTCATCAAGCTACCCCGAGTTTTAACCATCAACCAAGTACCAAAAGTAAGTTCCATTAATTCTGTAATGCTGTATACTAAAGCACAGCATTGTATTTTTTAAAGGGGTTTAATCTGATCAGTGCATATCTGTTTATAATGTGTAAAGTCAAAGAGTATCACCTGTTTCCAGTCCATTATTTTTTTTTTATACAGGTGTTCCATGAGGATGGGATCATGTCTGGGTATCGGTATCCATACAGCTCAGCCAAGGACTGTCTTCTTAGCATCTTTCAGCTAACTAATGAAACTCTAAATATTTGGACCCACTTTCTTCCTACATGGTATGACCACAACGCATTTTTCTTACAAATGAAACATAACAAAGGAGACTTTCCAATGAAGGCATGTCTCCAAGTGTTTTATTCCTCTTTTTATTTATGCCACATTGACTTACCAACAATTTTTAAATTTATTAATAAATCAATAAATAATGCTAAATAAATATCAGAACAAGTAAGTGGACTTGTCACACAGCACTGTGTAAGTTATTATTGTAGCCATTTTATATAGAGCACATTTTACTGTAGCCAATCTAGCCACACGGGTCATAAGCCAGTGATTTCGGTGCCAGTCCCAAGCCTGGATAAATAGAAAGAGTTGTGTCAGGAAGTGCATCCGAAGTAAAACCTTGCCAAATCTAAATATGCGAATCATCTGTCGAAATTTCATACCGGATCGGTCGAGGGCCAGTTAACAACGACGAGCACCGGCACCGTTGACCTACAGGGTGCTGGCGGTAATTAGGCTACTGTTGGTCAAAGGAGGAGAGGAGGAAGAGGCGTAAATAGACAGAAAGAGAAAAGGAAAGGCAAGAGTGTAGGACTGAGAATAGGGATGCTGAATGTTGGGACAATGACAGGGAAAGGTAGGGAGCTGGTGGATATGATGGAGATATATTGTGTGTACATGAGACCAGGTGGAAGGGTCGCAAGGCTGGTAGTATTAGATAAAGATTCATGGTGTGGATAGGAGGAGAAATGGGGTAGGGGTGATCCTGAACGAGGAGTTTGTGAAGAATTTTCTGTAGGTAAAAAGAGTGTCAGACAGGGTGATGAGTCTGAAGTTAGAAATTAAAGGGTTAATGGTTCTGGCGTGAGTTAGATGAGGTAATTGTGAGTATTCCCAGAGAAGAAAGAGTAGTGATGGGCACAGACTAAAATAGACATTTTGGTTAGTAGAACAGAGATGAGGAAGTGTTGGGCAGGTTTGGACACAAAGGAACAGTAAAAGACAGATAGACTTTGCTAAGAGGATAAAGATGGCTGTGGTAAATACTTTTTTCCAGAAGAGAAAGGAGCATATAGTGACCTATAAGAGCGGACGAAGGAGCACACAGGTAGTTTACATCTTGTAGATGAAGTGATCTGAAAGAGATTAGTGACTGTAAAGTTGTGGTGGGAGATAGTGTAGCAGCATAGAATGGTGGTGTGTAGGATGAAGATGTTGGTCTGAAAGAAGAGATCAAAGGTAAAGAAAAAAAATCAAGTGGTGGAAGCTAAAAAGGAAGAATACTGTGAAGAATTTAGGCCCATTGGGCCCCTGAGCAAGGCCCTTAACCCCCCAATTGCTCAGTTGTATAACAAGGAATATTGTAAGTCGCTCTGGATAAGGGCGTCTGCCAAATGCTGCAAATGTAAATGTAAAATGAAACAAATAATTCAGCAACCAAAATATTTGGTGGGAAGTGGTGGCTCATGGTTAAGGTGTTGGATTACCAACCCGAAGGTTGTGGGTTCGATTTCCCAGCTCCACCAAGCCACCACCGTTGAGCCCCTGAGCAAGGCCCTTAACCCCCAATTGCTCAGTTGTATAACAAGGGATATTGTAAGTCGCTCTGAGGGCGTCTGCCAAATGCTGCAAATGTAAATGTAAGGACTTGTACAGGTTAGCAAGGCACAGAGATCGATATGGAAAGGATGTGCAGCAGGTTAGGGTAATTAAGCATCAAGATGGAAAGTGTATAGAGAAGTGAGCAGAGTGTACAGAGAAGATGGTAGGAGTACTTTGAAGTGTTGATGAATGAGGAAAATGAGAGAGAGAAAAGTTAAATAATGTGGAGCAGGAAGTTCAGAAGATTAGTACATGCGAAGGTAGGATGGCTTTGAAGAGGATGAAAAGAGAAAAGGAGGTTGATCCTTTTAAGATACCAGTGGAGGTGTGGAAATGTTTAGAAGAGGCAGCAGCAGAATTTCTTACTAGATTGTTTAACAGAATTTTAGTGAGTGAGAAGATGCCTGAGGAATGGAGGAGGAGTGTAATGGTGCCTATCTTTAAGAACAAGGGAGATGTGCAGAGTTGCAACAACTAGAAAGGCATAAAGTTGATGAGTCATACAATGAAGGTATGGGAAAGAGTAGTGGAAGCTAGGTTAAGGAGGGTAGTAGATATTTCTGAGCAACAGTATGCCCAGAAAGAGCACTACAGATGCAACCTTTGCTCTGAGAATGCTAATGGAGAAGTACAGATATGGTTGTAGGGAGCTGCATTGTTTTTTTGTAAACCTGGAGAAAGCATATGACCAGGTTCCAAGAGAAGAGCTGTGGTATTGTATGAGGAAGTCAGGAATAGCAGAGAAGTATTTCAGGGTGGTAAAGGATATGCATAAGGGAAGCAGGACAGTAGTGAGGTGTGCAGTAGGTCAGACAGAGAAGTTCAAAGTGGAGGTGGGACTGCATCAGGGATCAGCTCCGAACCCCTTCTTGTTTGCTGTGGTGATGGATCGTTTGACAGACGAGGTCAGACAGGAATCTTCTTGGACAATAATGTTTGCAGATGACATTGTGATCTGTAATGAGAGCAGGTGGGGGAAAACCTGAAGATGTGAAGGTTTGCTCTAGAGAGAAAAGAAAGTCAGTCATAGCAAGACAGAGTACATGTGTTTGAATAAAAGAGAGGGAAGTGGAACAGTTAGATTACGGGGGGAAGAGGTGAAGAAGGTACAGGAGTTTAAGTACTTGGGGTTGACAGTCCAGAGCAATGGAGAATGTTTAAAAGAGGTGAAGAAGTGAGTACAGGCAGGTTGGAATAGGTAGAGAAACGTGTCAGGAGTAAGGATAAGAGAATATCGGCTAGAATTAAGAGGAAGGTGTACAAATCAGTGGTAAGACCAGGTATAATGTATGGTTTAGAGACAGTGGTGAGACCAGCTATGATGTACAGTGGCGCAGAGGAAGAGGCAGGTGGCAGAGCTGGAAGTAGCGGAGCTGAAGGTTTTCTTCGGGAGTGACTAGGTTGGACAAGATTAGGAATGAGTTTATCAGGGGTACGGCTCATGTTAGCTGTTTCGGGGAGAAAGTCAGGGAAGCCAGATTAAGGTGGTTTGGACATGTACAGAGAAGGGATAGTGAATATATTGGTAGGAGGATGTTGGAAAAAAAGCCACCAGGCAGAAGGCTAGGAGGAAGACCAAAGAGAAGGTATTTGGATGCGATAAACGAGAACATGAAGTTAGTGGGTGTGAATGAAGAGGATGTAGAGAATAGGGTTAAGCGGAGACAGATGATTCGCTATGGCAACCGAAAGGAGAAGAAGAAGACATTTTACTGTAGCCATGCTATTACAGAAAATAAATCAACATTTACAGCATTTGGCAGATGCCCTTATCCAGAGCGACTTACATTTATCTAACTTTTTATTTATTTATTTTTTTATACAACTGAGCGATTAGGGCTCAGGGGCCCAACAGTGGTAGCTTGGTGGAGCTGAAAATCAAACCCACAATCTTTGGATTGGCAGTCCAACACCTTAACTATAAGTCACCACTTCCCACTACCAACACTTTCTGACCTTTTTGAATTCATGAGAATATAGCAGTTATTTCCAGGTCCGAAATTGCATACTACTTCCTGTCTGTTAAACAATTACATACTTATAGTATGAATACAGGTAGTATTGATAAAATTTAGATGTTTTTAATATTAACACTAGACAACTGACATCACAGCAACATTGTTCCTTGTAGTTAAACTGCATTTGTTTTACAAGTTATTTAAAGCACTTGAAAAGGGCTGCTTTCCGTGTGTGTCGTATGCATACTTCAAAATCCAGTATTTATAAAGTATTAAAGCCTCTGGGAAAAATACTGTATACTTTACTCAATCTGTCCATTTTTTTTTTTTCAATAAATAAGAAGTATGCACCCTAGAAAGGACAAGATTACCCATTGCACACTACCCATTGTGCCACCATGCAGCAAACAAACAAAATTTTGCAAGCACGTTATTATTGAGTCATACTTTTTAAAGGGGAATTTATTAACTATATTACTTTTGCTAGGTTCTTCTTGTGGAAGCTGCTTTTGGTATTAATAGAGGAAGACTGGCAGGACTCCTACTGTTGGCCTCTTCTGGTCTTCCTGCTGTCCTGCTGCCTGTACCCACTGACCTCCAGCTGTGCACACACCTTCAGTACCATGTCTGAACGTGCCAGACACATCTGCTTCTTCCTCGACTATGGAGCACTGAGCTTCTACAGCTTAGGTCAGGAGCATAGAAATCACCATGTGTTGATTGTTTTATGTCTCATGAATTCTTGGACATATTGCAGAATTTAAACTGTTCAACAGGTTCTGCCATAACCTACTCCTCCTATATATTTCCTGAGAAATGGGTGAACAGTGTTTTTCATAAATATTATGTTTCCACTGCCTTGTTCAACTCTGTCTTCTGCACTGGACTGGCCTGTTACTCGAGGTAAGATGGATGTTTTTGGTAAATTGCTTTAAAAATGTTCATATTTTACTAACATTTTCTGTATTTCAGTCCTAGTATTTCAGATTATTTTGTGATGTTTGCAGTCAAAAACCTGATTTTGCAGTATCTTTTTTTAATTAGGAGATGCAACTTGCAGATATCTGTGTTTTGTGGAAGACCTTCTAAAATTGCAAACAGAATTATCACTACCAGTGAATACATGCATGTACTTGCATATACTTACATGCATGTGATGACTGTACACGTTTGGCACACTTAAATCAAAGTCGACTTTGATTAAAATTGTCTTGTCCCAAATCTATTAAACAGAGTTTAATAATTTTTCTGTTAATTTCCTTCATCATAATATTGGTGGTAGCTCAGCGGTTAGTGTTGGACTACTAATTGGAAGATTGTGGCTACGATTCCTAGCACCACCAGTTACCACTGCTCAGCCCTTGGGCAAGGCCTCTAACCCCCAATTGCTCAGTTTCATTATAAAATAAATGTCGCTAAGCTGCCAATTAAAACCGTTTTTCATTTAGATTGTAGTTTAAGAGAGTCAAATTTTGTAGTATTTTGTGTATTTATGACACATTGCTTATTTTCTTCCCATGCAAATACACAAGTACATTTTTAAACATGTTTTCAATTCTCTTATTGTTGCAATTTTTTATATTTTCAATTTTTTTAGGCTTGGCTTTCCTTTTATTAAGAACAACTATAATATAAATGCAAGGTAAATTTACCTAGTGAGTTTCTTACATAAAGTTTTTGAATAATATGTTTTTATAAATGCATTTTATAATTTAAATGAAAATATTTTTAGGCATGTTGAAAAAATGAAAGTGAAACTAGGAAAGATTCTGCGGATTGTGTCCTTCGCCTATCCGTATCTCTTTGACAATATCCCTCTGTTTTATAGGGTGAGTTCTTATCGAAGTACTTATCATTATTAAAGTAAATATTATAGGGAATTTATCTAGTTAATGTTTCATATGTCCATTTAAATAGCTTGTGTACCTTTGCAGATCTTTGTGTGTGTTGGAAAAGATTGCACAGTCAATGAAGCAACTACTGTTCACTACCAGCACACCGCACTGACACTACTTACAGGATTTCTCTTTGCCTCACACTTACCCGAACGCTTGGCACCTGGGAGTTTTGACTATATAGGTGTTTAATATTCATTTATATAAAAGACACAGTTACCCCCTAACACTCTAAGCAACACCTACACATTTGCCTAAATACTTAAAATACATAATTTTATTATGTTTTGTGGTAATGTATTTTATTTCTTTCCACAGGACACAGTCACCAGCTCTTCCATGTCTGTGCAATCATTAGCACATACTTTCAGCTCGCTGCAGTTGAGCTTGACATGACATTAAGAAAGCAATGGCTTCTGACTCATTCACAAGCCATTACATTCAGCAACACTGTGGGGGCAGCATCACTTTGTACAGCCTGCAGTCTGTGTATAATATTTGTCTTTTGTAAAGCTCTTTTCTGATTCAAGAAGGTCACAAAAAAGTCGAAGGTTATAATTTACAAGGGACAATAATTGTGTTTTATTGAAAGACAGGAAATGAGATTTTTCTTATTAATTTAGTGATTCCACAGAAAATCGTGTTCTTAAAATATCTCTTTACATTCATAACTTGAAAACAAGCAAATGATTATTTATACAGAAACAAATAGAGCCCCTGCTTTTGCCTTTTACTGAATTATGATATACTTTTCTTCATGTACAGTGAAATTTGTTATTAATTTCTGTGAAACGTTTCTACTCGGAATAAAGATATTTATTTTATTTATAACCAGATTTTTGATGGATTTTTCTTAGAATTATTAATTTTATATAATTAAGATAATTATGATCTACTATTTAATAATTGATACTAAAATGAACATGATAAACACATTTTTTTCAATAAAATTTTTTAATCCAAATCATGCCAAAAATTATAATGTTCAGTACTTCCTGCTTGGTTAGCTCAACTATTAACATTTTCCTGTCATTAAAAGGTTTAGTTAGCTTTTAAAAATTAGATGGTTGATTCGATTTATTAACGTTTAAAACAGCAAAGTGTTGTAGAACAAACTGACAGCAGTCACACATCGAGCTGGAAAGGGTTAACAGGCATCTGGAATAAACGGTCGGACCAGAGGAGGGCGGATATTCATGGCGGACATGACGTAAGACGCAGGGGGCGAGGTATCCTGTATGAACTGCGCTCTGATTGGTGCGATTTGAAAAACTTGTTTTCGTGGTCAGAGGGAGCGAACTTCGAATTTCTCAGAGAGAAGAAAAAGCTGACGGAGTTAGCGATTACAGCTAATAAAAAAAAATTAAAAAAACACTACACAACATGATAAGGCCTACGTGAGTATTGAGATATAATTCACTAAAACGTATTTTTGAGAGAAAATATCTTTAAAAAAGGTTTAAATCTTTTGCATTGCTCCTCGGTTTGTAGTAAATATCACCCAGTTAGCCATTTTAGCTTTCTTACACGAACAGGCCAGACGGTTCGTAAAATAATTAGTACATTTATTGACTAACTGTTATTCAATACGTGATAAACACAATCTGTTATACGTGCAAAAGTGTAATTGATAATCCAAAGCTTTTATTCTAATATATCTGTGTATGACTATAACCCGCTATTGGCTAGTTGCTAATTAACTTAATGCTGATAATAGGTTACGGTATAACCTGTAAAAACAAGTTTTAAGAAGTGTTATTTTACTTGTATTTTAAGGGGGCATTTAGCATGTTTCGAGTTGTTTTTCTTACAGAAAGGGCAAAACCCCGCGCCGGCCGCCTCCTAAAAAAACAACAAACAACCTAAAGGACCCTGTGGGAGTGAGTAAATTTGTGTATTTATTCGTATGATGTCGCATTAAATACAAATTATTAATTCTCTACATTGTAATTGTTAGCAGTATTCGTGTAAACTTGAATTTGAGCAGGGTGTTTAACGTGTGTGTGTGCGCGCGCAGGTGTACTGTCGTGTTCGTCCACTAGGTGCCGAGGATGAAGAATGTTGCATTGAGGTGATCAGTAGTACCACCATCCAGCTTCATGCCCCTGATGGCCTCAAAGCCAACAGGAATGGAGAATTTAAAGAGGTATGTGAATCCAAAGATTAAAAGTGTCGTTCCTGGCAGTCGGATTCAAAATGACCTCCAGTATCTAATCTAAGATTTTGTTATCACGAATTGGCTCTTTTTTTTTTTTTTTGATTGACTCCAAATGCTTTTGTATGCGAAGCTTTTTGTGTTTACATTTGCTGCTAAGTTTGATGCCAATTGTTGGGCTGCTGATTGGAGGGTTGAGGGTTTAATTTCCAGCACCATCAAACTGTCACTGTGGGGCACCGGAGCATGGCACTTAATCCTCAACTACTCAGTTGGAAAAATGAAAGTCGCTCTAGAAGAATGTCTACCAGATGCCAGAGTTACTCGTATCTAACTCCTTTTAAAAGAAAGGCTTGATTTTTTTATTTTTTTTTTTTAATAGAGATTTTTGAGTTGGACAAAAGCCCAATTAGAGACCATGTAAATGGTATGTTTGTTGCAGTATTGTCATTTTTCCAACCAGTTACTATTTGCCATACAATTTAACCTTTTTTTGGCCAAAGATATGATCAGACCAAAAAACTCTTAACAACTGAACACCTGGTGGTTACTTAGCAAGTGTACACATACTTTAAAATCCCAAACTGTTAATTAAATGATAATGAACATAATGACACATGTTGTAGTCTACATTAAATGACTGATGCAGTGGATGCTTTACAACATAGTTTAAGCATTAGTTTAATTTCTATGACGTGCTTTAATTTAGGCAGTTATACAAAAAAAAAAAATTGCTCCCTGGCAAGAATTCTCTTGTGTGCCGTTTTTGACATTAAACCGTGTTAGGTGTAGATTGTAATAATCTTACGGTCAACACTTAAATGTAGCTCAAGACTCTGGATTTAAGCCCCAGCACTGGCAGTCCATCATTGTTGGGTTCTTGGGCAAGGCTTTAGGTGCATTTATATTGGCTAACCCCATGCTTTAACCCTTCCTAAACTGGAATATACAAAGAAAAACAAAGTAAAGGGCTGTAATCAGGGCTTGCAAAATTTTTAATACTCCTAATAGTAATGACAACAGATGAGCAACAGATTCGGCGCTTCTTATACACAGTTTGTAGTTGAGGTAAAAGTAAAACGTGAGCGTGCATTTAATGCGATTTTAATACCTCCTGTTAATAGTGGCTCCCTGGTTTCTGAAAATTACATACATCATAATTACCCAACTATATTAGTAAGAGAATGCACTCAATCTGAAAACACAATCACTGATAATGTATACTTTCATCTAAATGATGGCTTTTCTTTGTTGTTGTTCTGTAGACGCAGTATTCCTTCAAAAAGGTTTTTGGAATTAAAACCACACAGAGGGAATTATTTGAGGATGTTGCTAAACCTCTTGTAGAAGATCTTATTCATGGCAAAAATGGTACAAAAATTTTACTTGTCCCTAAATATAATAGTTTAACTTTATAACGTGCTTAATGCATTTTTACTGTTTGTTTACTGTCTTTTTAATCTTAGGTCTTCTGTTTACCTATGGCGTCACTGGAAGCGGAAAAACTTTTACAATGACTGGTTCTCCAGGGCAAGGTGGACTCCTGCCCCGTTCACTGGACATGATCTTTAACAGCATCGGTGCCTACCAGGCTAAACGATTTGTAGGCATCCGTTTAATGATTTCTCTTTTTAGTGTCAGTAGTGTGATGTTTTATTTATTTAAATATTTATAAATATTATTTTTAAAGGTCTTTAAGCCAGATGATAAAAATGGAATGGAAGTCCAAAATCAAGTGGATGCTCTTTTGGAAAGACAAAAACAAGAGAGTCAGCCATCTATGCCAAAGACTCCCTCCTCAAGGTACATAACACTGAAACTATGTATGCTAGCTCCTCTTTTTTTTTTTTTTTCTTTAAATCGATTTGTTCAGTTTTGTTTTCTTTCCTTTTGCAGGCAAAGAGTTGACCCTGAGTTTGCTGACATGATCAATCCAGAAGAAGCTTTTAAAGCCACTGGGGTGGATGAGGATAGCAGCTACAGTGTGTTTGTCTCTTACATAGAGATATACAATAACTACATCTACGATCTCCTAGAGGAAGTGCCATATGACCCAATAAGGCCCAAGTAAGTTTATTGTTTGCTCGTGGTTTTGGATTTTGTTTGCTTTTATATATTTGTGCAGAAATCATGATGCTTGTCATCATGCACATGTACGACAGATGGTTATGGATTTATAAAATAGCAGTTCTAAGAACTACTGCTCCATATTTAATTTCTTTTAGCACCTCATAATTTTAGCATTGCGGCTTAAATGTTTGTGTTCCTTTGTTAGGTGGAATGGTGCAGGGACGCCTCTGCGGCACAACACTGAGTTCATGTACGTGACCAGTGGATAACGCCTGTAGATAGACAGAAAAGATCAGCTTGTTTTTGTGTTTGTCATGTGCATTCGTGTTTTTTACGCTTTTAGCCCTTCTTGCTGTTTTGGCTTGCAGTCAGTGTTATTGCAGATAAATGTGTTTTTCCCCTTGTTTGTCTTGCGCTTCTGCTGTAAGGCTGGCTGTTGCCTATTCTAGCATAACTTTGTGTTTGTCTTCAAATACAAGTGTGTTGATGATGTTGTATTGACATTTTTTAGACCACCCCAGTCCAAGATTTTGCGTGAAGATCAAAACCACAACATGTACGTGGCTGGCTGCACGGAGGTTGAAGTGAAATCTACAGAAGAAGCATTTGAAGTCTTTTGGAGAGGTAAGTTGAAATGCCTTGAAAAGATGTTGGTGTACACCTTACATTTTTTTTTAAACAAACTTAATTTAATTTGCCTTTAATTATTGGGTACCAGGTCAAAAGAAACGCAGGATTGCAAACACTCAGTTAAATCGCGAGTCCAGCAGATCGCACAGCGTCTTCATCGTTAAACTTGCACAAGCGCCACTGGATTCAGATGGAGACAATGTCCTTCAGGTGAATATTTATGTAGACTTTTACAGAAGGGCTTGAAGAACAGCCCTTTTCATGTTTCATGTTCAAATCAGCTTTGTTTAAATTCCCGTGCAGGATAAAAACCAGGTGAATGTGAGTCAGTTGTGTTTGGTGGATCTGGCTGGGAGCGAACGCACAAGCAGAACCCGTGCAGAAGGCAGCCGCCTTAGAGAAGCAGGTAAGTTCTACTCTGAAAAAAAAATTTTAACCTTGTGTTTTTATTTGGAATGAAATGCTTATTTTGTTTGCCCAGGCAACATCAATCAGTCTCTGATGACTCTCCGCACGTGCATCGAAGTTCTCAGAGAGAATCAGATGTGTGGAACAAACAAGGTATATATTTTCCCCCTTTTATTTTTAATGTATTACAGAATTTTGTGATGTAATTATTTATGCCTTTATTTATTTATTTTTTTAGATGGTCCCTTACAGAGACTCTAAGGTGACCCATCTGTTTAAAAATTATTTCGATGGTGAGGGGAAAGTCAGAATGGTGGTCTGTGTGAACCCTAAGGCAGATGATTACGAAGAAACAATGGTAAGTACTCGTTTTTTTGGGTTTGGAGTTTTGATATTCAGTAGTGTTGTTCTTTAACTGTGTTGTGTGTTTGTCAGCTGGTAATGCGGTTTGCTGAGATGACCCAGGAAGTAGAAGTGGCACGACCTGTTGACAGACCCATCTGTGGTTTTGCTGCTGGACGTCGACAGAGGAACCAGGCCTTCAAAGAAGAGCTGTCTCGTCGACTAGAGGAACGCGGAGGCCCCGTAGATGGCGGTATTACTTATTCTCTTGAACCGAATGGCATATTTGAACATGGTGGGAGGTTTTTGTTTCTAATGATTCTGATTTTCTGTTCAGAACCCCCTTCAGCCCTGACCCAGCTGTTGCAAAACCTGCCACCACTGCCTTCATGTGAAATCTCTGACCCCACTGATGACCATACACTTCCTCGTTTCATTGAGGCCTTAGAGAAGCGGCAAAGGGTCCGCCAGGTGATGACTGAAGAGTACATCAAAGCTGGTATGTTTCTGACAGTTAACTTTTGCTCTGTCTACCAATTTGAATGCACATACAAATGATAATTTTTTTGTCATAGCCAATATGTTGAAGTCCATGCTTCAAGAACTGGATGGCAATCTCCTTTCCAAAAAGAATTTTATCCATGAACAACGCAGCAAGCTAGGCGAGAAGGACAAAATGATCCAGAACCAGAAGAATGAGATCGATCGTCTGGAGAAAAAATCCAAAATGCTGGAGTACAAGGTAAGTTTTAACGATTTTAAATTAACAACTGTGAAATCCTTTACACTTGTGTAGGCCTTAACGCTTAAACCTGCTTTCTCTGTGTCCAGATCGACATCCTTCAAAAAACCACAAACATCTATGAAGAGGATAAGCGTGCCTTACAGCATGAGCTGGAGAGCAGAGAACAGAGGTTGCAGCGGGAGCTGTCGGAAAAGAAGCGGATGGAGGCGCGCATGCAGGGGTTGGTCTCGGATGAAAAGTTTAGGTGGCAAAAGGAGTGTGTGAGTAGCTTTGCTAACTTTACAAATTTAATTACTTTTAGTAAAAATGCCTTTAATTTTAACCTTGTACACACTGCTATTTGGTACAGGATTTTTCTATATTATTTGCTCAATTACATATTTATAAGTTGGTCATTTACTAAAAATGATGATAGGGAAAGTGGTAGAGCAGTGGTTAAGATTTTGCACTGCTAATTGAAAGATCGGGGTTTGATTCCCAGCACCACGAAGTTAACACTACTGGGACCCTGAGCAAGGCCTCTAACCCCCAATTGCTTAGTTGTATAAATGAGATAAAATGTAAGTCGCTCTGGATAAGGGCGTCTGCAGAATACTACAAATGTAACCTAATAAACAATCAGATGTTTGTGTAATAAGATTCCTGTTATGTTTCTGCTCAGGCCATAAACATGTAGCTAAAATTGTCCGCACATTGGGGAAAAATACAACCGGACCATAAAATTTGCTAGTTTTTATATGCAAATATGAAAAAGTGAGTTAAAAACAGACTAAAGAGCAAATGTTTTAGTCCATGCTTTTTTTTTTTTTTTTTTTTTTTTTTTTTTTTTTTTTTTTTTTTAAGCTTAATGCTTATGATGCAGAAAGCAACCCCACACTTTTTAGGCACACTTGTAAATTGTTAGTCGCTGATCTTAATCAATACTTGGCAAGATAAATGCCAAACTGTCCGACAATTTCTGTTTACAAAAATGTACAAGATTCATCTCTCGCTTTAATCTAGTAGGGGTTAATGATTTCACACCTCTCTTAGCAGATTCATAAGACTAACATAAGGCAGAAATGTCACAGGAATTGAATCTTAGTGAGTCTGAACATAGCTTTGCTATTTTTCAGGAGAGGCGGGTAAATGCCAAGGAACTGGAAATGCAAAACAAGCTTTGGGTGAAAGATGAAAAGCTGAAGCAGCTCAAAGCTATAGTAACCGAGAGCAAGGTAGAGACCCGACCTGAGAAACCCCAGCGGCCTTCCAGAGAAAAGGATCGAGTGCCTGTTAAAAGATCAGCCTCACCCTCGCCAGTGCCTGTACGTCTTTAATTTATGGTCTACTTTATAATCTGTTTGCTCAAAGCCCCTGCATCAACCCTGTCTGTAAATATTGTACATTTCTTGTGTCAAATGTTTTAGAATCATTTACTGATTTTTATATCCTTACACAAACTTGCATGTGATCCATGAAAACTAACTGAAATCTGTGTGACGTCTAACACCACTTCTTCCTTTTCCTGTTAGGCATCAGAATATAACTTTCACAAAGTTGTCAGGCCAGCCCCTCTTTCCCCCAGCATTAGCAGCATGTCTGTGGCCTCCTGCATCTCCGAGTGGGAGCAGCGAACGCCACAGGCCAATAGGCAGGGCAGCCCCTTCCCTCCCCATGATGGAAGCAGACCTCAGGGTGCTCTTGGTGGAAGTCTTAGCAGGAAGAGAGGCAGGTGGTGGGCCAGAGACTGTGAGGTGAAAATTCACCCCGCAGATGTAGACCTAGAGGAGAGAGGTTACAGGGTCAGTGCTGGATCATACTGCAGTTGTAGGGTAGTGTTGCCATAATACTAACATAGTACTTGCCTAACTGTGTGCTTAAATGTGTTGCTTGATTACTGCACAGATGCCGTGTTTTGTCCTGTTTTGCACTTTAACCAAATAAAATGAATTTTATTTTAAAAATGGGTTCTCTGGTGCATTGTGTAGCTGCATCCTTGTGTATCCTGCTCTAGAGTGTGTATTCTACCTTTGCTGTTTTGTTTCTCTTGTAGCATGTTTAAATTATGCTTTAATATAACACAAACCCACTAACCTGCTTCTAACTGCATGTATTGGCTACTTGTGCTGGGACACATCCTGAATTATGAGTGTTTTGGTCATATAGACTGGGCCGGCTGTTCGACCTCTGCACAGGCGCTCACAGTCAGCTGGTGGTGAGAGATGGGTGGATCACAAACCCACCACCAATGTGGAGCTGGACACGGTCATGCAGCCCAACGTTCCAAACGCAATTAAGGTGAACGCTCCCAGTGAGAAAGCCTTATCCAAGTGTGACAAGTACATGCTGACGCACCAGGAAGTGGCCTCTGATGGAGAGATCCAAACCAAGCTCATCAAGGTGCTGCTTTATTTATTTTTTTAATGTTGTCTGCTAAGCATATTAAAAGTTTTTTTATAACTGAGGTTTCTGACTAAGAAAGTGTTTGTTTTTCAGGGTGAAGTGTTCAAAACTAGAGGTGGAGGACAAGCAGTTCAGTTCACTGATATTGAAACACTGAAACAAGAAAATGCTGGTGGTCCAAGGTGAATATAAAAAAGAAGAAACGGGTGTTTGTACTTTCTAAATTTACATTAGAGGTTGTTTAGCAGTGCTTCACTAAGTTGATCATGTTATGTGTTGCTACAGCCGCAAAAGGAGATCATCAGAAAATCGCCAGGATGAGCGAAAAGATGGGGACTGGACAGATGTGGAGACCAGAGTAAAGGAATATTTAATGGCTCTATTTGTACTTCTAAACTGAGTACACTGTTATATAACATTATAATATATAATATTATAAGTTTTCCAATGTAAAACCTGATGGTTCTGTTGTGTTATTAATGGTCATTGTGACTGCTCAAGCCTCTTTGTCCTGTTTTTAGTGTGCTGTTGCTGTGGAGATGAGGGCTGGCTCAAACCTGGGACCAGGTTATCAACACCATGGTTATCCTAAGTAGGACATTTCTCTAGTTGTATTTACCACTTGCATTTAATTTCAATATTGAACCCAACATCTTACTGAGAAGAATCTGTTTTGTCTTGCAGACGCAGAAAGCCCTAAGCGTTGGCCCTCCATTGCTATCACAGTCAAGAGTTCTTCCTTCTTGAAACCTCTCATCGCTGTGCAATACTTTCTACTATTTAACTTTTTTAAAAATATACTTTTTATATCACACTTTTTATATATAGGCCTGTATATACACAAGTTCACCAAAGTGATTTTGTAATGTAGTGCATTTTCGACTTTAGTGTTACCATCAGATATTCAGTCCTAATGTAATGAAGGTGTTGGACTGGATTCAGGTGTAAGGTGTTTTATTTTCTCTGCTCTTCCGCAATCCTTTCCTGTCTTTGGAAATGAGCTGTTAAGGTAGGGTAATCTAGCATATGCTTGTCTAAATAGTGCTTTTCTAATTAGAATCTCATTATCGAGTGCAATTTTGATTGTAGTCCTTTTTTTTTTTTTTTTTTTTTTTTTTTTTTTTTTTTTTTTTTTAAAAGCACTGTTTTCTCACTTGTATTATATGACAGCTTGTGCAACACGGTGGCATTCACAGTACACATGGACTGTTAAATAACTATTGAATTGTCTATTGACTTATTTTCACATAAACTGAATTCTTGTGTACTTATTACTCTGGTTTCATTTAATTTACTGAGTAAGCTAAAAATGGCAACGGAATATTAGCCATGTTTGCTTATTAAAATAGTAAAAGGATAGTAAAATAGTAAAAATCTTGTGTAGATGTTGAACGAGGGACATCAAAACTCGGGTTTAGTTTAACCCTCCGTTCGTGGGAAACAACTTTCTCCTTTACTTCTGTAGTTGTTGCTGGAACATACGGCAATTTTCACAGAAGCAAACATGGCATTAAAAAATAATAAGGTGGCCCCAGCTTTGCATTTTTTTTTTTTTATTATTCGATTGAAAGTAATGCAGTGTATATATTGTATTACAGTATATTGAGCTCACATTGTAAGGCCCTTTCCCACTACACAAACCCAACTGTTCGGTTGTAACTGGTTTACACCATAGGAAAAAATCTGAGCTGAAGCTGGAAAAACTCAAACTTAGACAGGAGTCGCATTTGATTTCTGATTAACTGTTTTTACTGTTAAAGCTTTGTATGCTGGAGTCATCAGGTGCTCAAAAGGGTAAAATGCAGATTGTAATCTGCCATGTGTTGGTGTAGGTGCTGCTGAATTTTAATGGTGTTTTCTAAAATATCATTTTGTTTATTTGGGTTCATATTAATTCTTGTTCTTAACTAAATGGTGTGGAACCTGATGTGAACCTCTGGTAAATTATTAACCATAAGGTTTAGCGTTTTGTGTATGCCTACATGCTTTTTTTTGCCTCCTGTAGTTGTAAAGAATGAGTATATAAGTTACTGTCTCATTGTTTGGCAACACCAAACAATTGTGTGTGGAATTCCTGTCATCAATTTCTGAAAAAGCTAAATTAGCTTGTCCGGCACCAACAACCAAATTCTAATTGATGGAGTGGGCTTTTATAATCCTTAAGCAAAACAACAAATGACAAATGCTATTATTTCTTCTGCTTGTTTTTTTTCCAAATAATTTCCCGTAAATTGCACGTGTGTTAGTGTACTGACCACGACTTTAGATTCTTTAACATCTCCTGGATGTTGCGTAAGGATGGACAACTGAACAATTTACAAATAACATTTTTGCAACTTTCAGCCATATTTAACATTCATTTTGCAAAAGCACAAAATAGATCGGAGTTATTTTTCAGAATTGAAAGATGATTTAAGGGTTTAAGGCCCCATCTACGTATTATGTGACCCAATTCTGATTTGCTCCTCTAATGTGGCAGAGTTAGAATTTGACAGACAACAGTTTAAGCAGAAAAAAATCACAAGGATTCAGATATTTTTAGATCGGTTTTAGGCCTAGTTCAGATGTGGTAATAATTCGGATATATATCAGATTTGTGCATTAGCGTCTGACATGTAAACTGATTGGAATTTTAACTCAATGCAAGCTAAACAACAGTGTATTTAAATATTTATTCATTTTGTTTGCTTAAAGTCTGTTTTGTCCATAAACAAAAAAGAAATTAATGCACTATCAAAAAATATATATTTATAATTCGCCAATCAACACTACTTTCTCCCAGGCTGCAATCTGGGCTCTTCTCCTTTTTTTCACTGCTTAAAGTGAGCATTGTTTGGCTGACCCTGAAATATGCATATGATGCAAAAGCAAATTAGTAAATAAACATTTTGCTGTGTATAGTGTACATGCAAATATCGGATACAACTCAGTTTTAAAAGAAGTCTTTAATAAAATCAAATATAGTCACAAAATTGAAATAGGGCATCAACAACCGCAGTGTAAATGCAGCCTAATGGGTTTTTTCTTGTCTTCTTATAATACGGGGAGTGTGGTACAACCTTGCGGGTTGGGGAAACCCAGCAGGGGCAACTTGGTGGTGCTAGAAATTATAACGCAGATCTTTCAGTTAGCAGTTCAACATCTTAACCATTAGGCTACCGATTTCTCCATTTTGTTAGTGGATATTCTAATCCAAAATGTTGTCTGTATTTAAAATGATAGGAATTCTGACTGCGGCTACAAAAATAAAAATTACAAGAAAAATATCAGCAGGACTTTTAGAAGGGGTTTAAAAATAGAAGACATGGCTTTTTCTGCTGGACAGGTAGGACATTTTAATAATTCATTAAGTAATTAGGTTACAGGAGCACACGTGTTTGCCTAATTCATACAGTAAGCATTAGATTTAATCTCTGGTAGCATGATTTATTGTAGTTCTTTTTTTTTCTCTGAACAAAAGTGTCAGACATGTTCATATGAAATTGGTGAACATATTTATTTGGGCCATACTTTCGAGATGTAGAATCAGTAATTGTAATATTCAGTATCCATCCAAACATACGCTGAAAAACACTCATCCGCACTGAGGAGCCAGAGGCCCATTCACAACGATAAGATTAATGAAAAGATCACAAACTTCTAGAGAAAATGACATCACAGTACAGGGGATTAGGTGTTTTCTATTAGATAACCTAGTAGTAAGCATACATGTAAAATAAAGTTGGGAGCTTAGAGGGTTGATTTCCAGCAGCATCAAGTTGCCAATCTTACAATATAGTTGGCGCTATTGCGTTATGTTCCGTTCTGTATTGTCTTTTTGCACTGTCCTTGGAATGTTTGTATTGTGTATTGCACTGTCTGTCTCTTTGTTGTTTTGAGGAATTCTATGTTTTGTGTAGCACCAGGGGGTCCTGGAGAAATGTTATTTTATCTCACTGTGTACTGCATTCTGCTATATATGGTTGAAATGACAATAAAGCTCCTTGAACTCGGAACTGAATCTAATCCAGTAGAATAAACAACTAGGGTTGAAAAGGGTTTTAACTAGGGTTAAATCAAGGGTTAAATATAATATGAACTTAATTCTTTGTTAAAAAATTATGGTGTTTTCCATGTGTAGTAGTACAAAATGATAATTTTGTAAAAAAAAATAAATTAGCTTTGATGTTTTAGAGTAATAAAAACATAAAAATATATTACACAGACATAAGATATAGCCACAACTATGAAATAACTCACTAACTGTCACTAAACAGTAATAAAGCAGTAAAAAGTTGTCATCAAACAAAAGAGGCAGAGAGTTTTTAATGGAAGCCTTTTGAGTTAATTATCTGACATGGATGGGTATGCATGCCTCGCTGGCCCTGACTGCACACTATGGGTATGTAATTATATTAGTGGTGTGCAGTCAGGGCCGGCAAGGTCTTCTCCTTTGGCCTAAACAATATCAGAAGCTGACCTACATTTACAACCTTAATTCTAATATTTGTTCCATGAAATTGTGTCTTTTCTCTTCATTTTATAGCTGATGGAGGAGGAGAAATTGACTTTGTATTTAGACATACTTAAAAATACATGCACCAGAAATGTTAGACATTGTGATGAGAGGTCGGCTTAACTAGCTGGTCTCAGCTTGGAAAAGCGTTTGTTCACCACTTCCAGACCAATGTCTATGAGCGGTATTAAGAGGTGTATCAGTCAGGTAAATCCCCACTGAAGACTGAGGTAACAAATGCACTGCCCGCCACTATACACCATACCATTATACAGTGATATTACCACTGGGAAAAGAAAGATAAATAACAAAGTTTAAGCTAAAAATGAGTAACAGTTCTTCTGTTGTTGAAATATGACATGATTAAAGCATCTCATAACTTAAAAAATAGCTCTGTGTAACCTGCTAAAGGTGTTATACATCAAAAATCAGGGGCGCCGCTAGCAATTCTGGGCTCTCTATGAAAGAATATGGGGTTGGGTCCCCCATCACACCCATTCTACACTGTTACTACTAATAAAACAGATCTTTGGGGGCCCCCAATGTGCATGGGTCCTTAGAATCGTCCTAACTTACCCTTTTTAGCAGCACCCCTGCCTGTAGAATAAAAGTAGTGACAATTGCTTGTGTTTTTACACAGTCAGGCTGAAAAATGTGAAATAACACCCTTCACAGAAAAATCAGACTTGGATGTAGCTTTAGTAATTAACTTTACACTGAGAACTAAATTTAGATAGCGATGGTTTAGGAGAAACCCTGAGAACCTCTCAGCAATCCTGCAGTTGTTTCACAAAGACAAATGTATTGGGTGTTAAATTTACCTCTGCTCCTCTGGCTTAGATTCAGTTTGAGCTCGCTGAAGTGTGACTAAACTAAAAGAAGAGGGGTAAAGGGCTCCCACGTTATACTAACACAGAGACTGGGGGCAACTTATTATTGTAATGCTAAAATAGCAAAATGTTTGCATTAAGATGGACGGATCAGTTTACCTAAGTGGTGTAAGGTTTAATGTTGCATGTTATATTATGTTTATATTTTTATTTTCATGTTTGTGTTCTTTGTCCAGGCTTTTTGTTTACTTCCTGTCTTGTTCCTGTCATGTCTTTGTTGCCTTGTGTGTTGGCGAGTTATTGCCTGGTGAGTTAATTGTTAATTGTTAATGCTAAGATAAGCTTAACTAAGCTAAGCTAAGTTTAGTTTATGTGTATTCGTTTTTGTCACTTATGTTGAAATAAACTGCACTTGAGTTCAAACTATTTGCCTGTCAGTAAAGCTTATTGCAAGTGTACTGTTAGTATATTTATTTTAAACAAACAAATAATAAGGATGCTTATAGTTTACTGTTTATGAGCTCATCAAATATTTGAAGAAATCAACTAATGAAATTAAATAAAATTATAATTTATTAATTTACTTGTATAGAAGGCATACAGACAAGTTTATTTGGCCTATACCTGGGACTTAAGTTTACTCAGCTTACCCTGCCAAGGTTGGAAATAGCAGCATATATAAAGAGAAACATAAAAAAGTTGTTTTTTATTAATTAGTTTTTTAAATACATTTTTTTAATGTCTATTTATTTGAGAAAGAGTTCTTCAATTGTCTTAGCTAGTGATTCAACTGTTCTGACATTGATGGGATGTTCATTCTAATATCCTGCTACCAGAATATAAAAAAGTTTTGAGGCAGACCTACCATATGAAGATCAGTTTTGTTTTGTTGGGTTTAAGTTTTAGCTGATGAGCTGCCATCCTCAACAATATGACTTCCAGGCATGTCAAAATCTGGCCAGAAGCTGTGGTGTCTGAGGGAGTAAAGGAAAAGTTGGGTGACATCAGTATAACAATGATATACTGGAGTGAAGTACTGAGCCTTGTGGGACACCAGTAGAGAGACTGCGTGGAGTGGATGTCGTTGCTCTTTTATTTACGACCATCCAAGTAGTTAGCAAGACACTGGCTTGCTGCTCCACAAGCACCAAAACTCTTGAGGATGAACAGTATAGTCTTTGGTTGAAGTCTCTGTAGAATGTGCTGCTTTAGAATCTCTTGAAGGATGCTCTCTTAAAGGATGCCAGATGATAGGAAGCCATTAATGATTGTAGAGATGAAAGGCAGAAGATCAGAAAAGAAAGTCTAAAGTATTGTAAAAGGGATTGGCTCCAGTGGGCAGGCGGTAGGATTTCAGGACAGGATGAGTTGTTGAACCTCTCCTGATGCTAAGGTTAAAAATTGTGTTAGAACAAGAAGCATGTGAGTCATGGATGGGAAGTGTAGGTGAAGGTCTTGAAGATTTTCTTAATCTGCTAATCATAGAATAAAGCAAAATCCTCTGCAGACAGACAGGATGGAGGGGGGGGGGGGGTTGCGTGGTTGAGTAGTTATGAGAAGATTTTGTAGAGCTTGTGGAATCTTTTTTGACTCTTTGTAAAAGGCAGTCTTGGCCAAGGTCACATTTGAAGAGAACTTGGACAAGAAATCATAATAATTGCTGTGATCTTTGTCAAAATGTATTTTTTTCCCCTATCCTCTCTCTGCTAATCCCAGTTCTTGCAGGCTTTTGCACAACACATCCGCCAACAGCAAGACGGTAAAAAAAAAATCTATCATTGAAAAAATAGAGAATATAAAAGTATCAAAACAAAAGTATCACGTCACGGTTTTTAAGTCACGAATCAGATCATTTTTCGGATTGGAAAAAAGGGGAAAAGACAAATATAATTTGCTTTTCATTTATTACCAGAAAACTTTGGATTTAACAAAAAATAACCCTATGGCATCTATCATTTTAGCAAAAAAACTCCAAAACCTTACCAAAAAATTCAACAAAAAATATTCACTTCTTAGTCATTAAAGTGTAACATGTGTAAAACAACCTGATGCATCAAAACAGACCTAAACGTATCTAATGACCTAATGACTTGATAATGAATGTCTACATTCTCTGTGAAGAATAGTGGACCTCTTAGCAGTCACTATGTCACCTGCTGTGGATAACAGCCTTTTGCTACAAACTGAAGTGGCTGAGCTTCTGTCAATGCATTGACTTGGTGTCTAACATTATCTTTGGTCATTGAGATTTCTATTGTACCTTCCACTCTGCTACTGCATTTGTCAGTACCTGTGCTAGATTTGTGCTTGTGTGACTCTTATAGAAGAGACGTGTCTGTAATGGACTTTACATCCACTCAATTGTAATGTAGTGAGCAGTCACAATTACGTAACTTTCTGTAGCCTTTGATGTCCACCCGTCTGTGGTGGCATTAGCTAAATCTGTGGCAGTTTTAATTTTTTCCTGTTGGTAAATTGACACAATTTTGCAGCGATAAACTTCCCGATACATGTAGTTATCGGTCTAAGCCATGAAGCCAAAATGCTCCCATCCATGCAATTTGAATGATGCGGGAGACTTTTAAATCTTTTCTGCTCCTCCGCTAGCTATCGTTAACTGATTAACATTCCCCGGTTATGTGAACACGTCTGCTCTGTGTAGTTATAAAATTACTTAAAAAAACAGTAAAATTGCCTCTTATTCTGCAATCTTTAAAATGAAAATATGAATCCGCAAGTAAAAAAATCTAAAATTCATCCAAAGGTTGAGGGCGGGCCGAACGGTGGGTCATGATCCTTATGGATCTTGGATCAACTGTGATTCGTTGCACCACGAGTAAAAACCAAATCCAAGACATTTTCTTCCTTGTGTGGTGGGAGAGAACTGTAAAAGTTCAAGGAGAAGCAGTCCATGAGAGGCAGAAGGCTGGAGGAATAGAGCTTATTGGATGGAAGTTTAAAGTCACAGAGGACCATCAAAGAAATGCCATTGGTAGAGGGGACACTAAATTGTGTCCATCTCATCTAGGAAAATTTCCAGAGGACCAGAAAGGTGGTAAATGACGATTATCAAACTATTGATTGGAGAAGTGACTGAAACTTTATAAAACTGAAAGAAAGAGAGGTCTAAATGAGACATAGGATGACAAAGAACAAGCCACCAAAGTTTGAGACTTGAACAACAGATGAGGATAGATGAGTTTGCGGCCTCTGCTTTGTGGGTGGGAATGCCTGGGCCTGCACAGGGTAACAACGGTGATGGGCGTGATGTGCATGACTCATTCTAGATAAAGTGCTGTTATGTTGGAAAGTACTGCTAATTTTGAGAGAACAAAATGTTCAAACTGAGTTTAGAACCGCAAACTGCTTTAGTCACCTGTGTAAAGAACACCTTCAATATATTTAAAAAAAACCCTGCCAACAAATCACACCTTGAGGGGGACTAAACCTAGAGACTCTATAAGTCCCTAGGATAATAACTCGCATCCAACTAGGTTTAAGCAAGCAGTAAACAAAATTACCTTACCGAAGAGAAGAGATTTAAAATTGAAACTTAAAACACACACAATGGAACTTTGATATACATTTACAAAAAAGATTTGTTGAGATATTAAAGTTTACTACTTTTACACATAAAGAATACTTAAGGTATACTTTAGTAAACTAAACAGTAGACAAGTATTAAATCATTGCTAATAAACTAACAGGTAGCGGTAGTTTGAGGAAGGCAGTGGTGGTAAAGCTGTTTAAGGTGCTGACTTGTTAATTGGAAGTGTACTTTGGTAAAGGTGGACATCCCGGTTACACAATGTTATTCCAGAGAGTCACCTGAGCTCCTTATGTTGTGTTGAATTCGTCATCGAGTAAAACTATGAGTAAAACTCCATTCAGAATAATATATTTTTTTTAATAAAGCCCAATTAAATTAATCACAGAAAGGAGTTACTCAACCGAATCATGCGGTTAGTTTTGAAAAAAAAAAAACGTCCTTGAAATACAAACTTCCTGCTTGAATTCACCCTGTTAATTACCCGACCGAGCTTTTGGAAAATAAATAACTGCCATGGGTTTATCTGCTATTTGCATAAATAAAGGAATGTTTTCTTTGGCTGTCTGTATTTTGTGCAGGAGGGGATGGACTAGCAAGGTAGTTTGGAGTAAAGTGGCCTTCTAATGAGCTTCTGAGTATTTCATCAGTGAATGTTGAATCATTAAGGTGCAAATTTCATGCTGTTTATCCTGGATTAGCCTGGATTAATTTATTTTTTAAAAGATTTTTATTTGCCCCATAATACATTCTTCATACATTCTTAATTAATGACTTACAAAGAATTTTGACGTTGACTTCAACCATTTTTTAAATAAATATGAAACCAACTGGCCAATCATGGCCTCTTTTCTGTAGCTTTGTCATTGTTCATGTCAGTGCACGAGCTTGTAGTTTGTACATTTCATGATCAAATTATTTATGTCTATCTTTGGTGAGCAGATTACTGTAGCAGATCAGGTGTAGATGTTTAAACAGACTAAGCCAAACTCCTCTTTTACTTGTTAATACACTGCGGCTACAATACTGCATGCCATTTTTTACTTTTTACATTATAGCTTTTAGTTGTGTTACACACAATGTATGTTTGAGTGTGTAGGTCTGTTGTCAACCTTTATCACCTCCACTTTGGCACACATCAGAGCAAAGCATTGTGGTTCACAGCAGTTCTGCCTCAGCCACAACTGCCCTTTAAAGTCTCATCTCATCTACCTGTACGTGACATTAAAACTCAATTAGCAGACCACTCGGTAAATAGTGCATGAGCCCAGGACTCGGATAACGAGGGCCATGAGCAGGGTTTCTTGCACTACATCTCAATATATTCCACAGACTGCCATAGTGTCACGCCAAAAGGTGGTTAAAATGCAGATGAGTTTTGACAGGCTGGTTCTGTTATTCAGAACATTTCGTGCCCCCTTAGTGTCCCTGGGGTCTTGTCTTACTGTTTTCACATTCATCAGTGGATCTCTTGCTGCTCATTCATATCAATATCTCGTTCAAACTACTATTCAAAAAATAAAGGACATTTATTATCATATAAAAACCAATAAATGTTTAGTAGCACATAACTTTTTGATCATAATTTATAACGACATGAGAAGGGTGTTATGAGAGGCCATGTAATGATTAAGGTCAAATAACACATGGCTGTTTGCTGCCATGACTCACTGCATTAATTACACATCATCTGTTACTCAGAATCTGTGATTTGGAATAAAAATATTTTCTTTCAGCATAACATTTTCCATTTCTGGAAGCCCAGGGCATGTCATGACTGTACAATAACAAGCAGTGACCTCACAGAGATGACAAACCCTCATCTGCTTGCTTTCTTTTTGTGTGTGTGTGTTTGTGAGCTCCATAATTTACCAAGAACAGTGACAAATTTTGAACAGATGCTATGCTGCCTCTTAAAAAATTCATAGTCACTTTAATAGGAACACATGCACAATTATTTAATCAGCCAATCATGTAGTTATAGCACAATACAATGATACAACTACAGGTCAAATGTATAGGACATTTTTAAATCAAACACCAAAATTGGGAGAAAAGTAAGCATGGATGACCCAATCTAGGTATTTTAAAAACTTTCGTAGCATTTTCAAAACCTTTAAAACAAATTTAATCATGCATTTTATTTTGTAATGTTATCTGTGTATTGATATTAACAGCTGATGAGACATGTATTTGTGATATGTTATTTTAAGGAATTTGCAGACTGTTCTGAAATGTTCTAGCCCACAGGTTAAAAAACGCTTTCTTGCTGTTTTGTGCCTCATAAGTATTGCATGTTTGAACTTGTTACACAAAGTGATAAAAGTGATAACAAGGCGCCACGGTTCTAATTAACTTACACACAAACTTCAAGATTCTTTTACCTGCGAGGCAAGCTGTAACGTCCTCAGTGCCTTCGAGAATCGAGTCAATTATCCACCCACAGGTATAACACTTTTAATATATGCTATTATCCAGCCATCTGCTGAGCCGTAATTCATTAGTCTTGGAGTGTTTCGGCAGCATTGTGTGATGTTGCTAAGAAACAAAAGTTACTATTTTTGATCATAGCAATTGTATATAAAAGAAAGCCTTTTATATAATAAGTACAGAGTCAGATGATAAAGATAAAGTCTTCAATAATAACCTGTTAAATGCAAGAGCAGTTGATCTACAGGTCAGGATATATTATTTACTGCTCTTACATTTGCATCATGACTATGTGACCGGTCAGAAGATGAGGTGAGTTGCAGTTTGTTTATGGCTATTTTCAATACAGTTGTATTGACAACTGCTGTATAAGATAATATAATGTATGATAATAATAGTGCAAAGGTAAAGATTTCAGTGCTATAATCTTATAGATGAGGAGGGGGGCAATGGCCAGGAATAATAAACTGTGCAATTCTATATTGTTGATGATGATAATAATAACATCAACAACTTAATTTGTTATTGTCATAATAACACATACTGTATCCTTATAGTAAACAGTAAAGACATCATAGTTTGTGAAAAAGTGGGGACTTTATTATGGCATTAGTATTGGGTTCAAGTCCAGGTCTTACTAATCCATATGAGGGTGTCCAGGTCTGCCCTGGCTCTGTATACGATCAATACACAATACATCAGAGGTTAGGAGGAGGTAAACTCATTCTGTGAAACCTTGTGTGTCTACGTAGAGGGCTGGATTTGCTGAGCTAACACAGCTCAGAGAGGTCTCCTTTTGATTGAGTTTGTTTGGCCAGAGATTTGGAGGTTTTGTGTTTGCTGAGGAGTTTTGTAGAATTTTGCAGAGCAACTAGTACATCCCTGGGTGCACAGCTAAGAAAGCTTAAAAAGCAAGGAATATTTCCTAATGTGGACATAATACAGGATTTGTATATATATATATACTGCTCAAAAAAAAATAAAGGGATCACTTAAACAACACAATGTAACTCCAAGTCAATCACACTTCTGTGAAATCAAAACCGCCCACTTAGGAAGCAACACTGATTGACAATCAATGTCACATGCTGTTGTGCAAATGGAATAGACAACAGGTGGAAATTATAGGCAATTAGCAAGACACCCCCAATAAAGGAGTGGTTCTGCAGGTGGTGACCACAGACCACTTCTCAGTTCCTATGCTTTTCTGGCTGAGTCTACAACCCACACAAGTGGCTCAGGTAGTGCAGCTCATCCAGGATGGCACATCAATGCGAGCTGTGGCAAGAAGGTTTGCTGTGTCTGTCAGCGTAGTCCAGAGCATGGAGGCGCTACCAGGAGACAGGCCAGTACATCAGGATGTGATCGTCGGGCCCTCATACAACCCTCATGGAGTCTGTTTCTGACCGTTTAAGCAGACACATGCGCACATTTGTGGCCTGCTGGAGGTCATTTTGCAGGGCTCTGGCAGTGCTCCTCCTGTTCCTCCTTGCACAAAGGCGGAGGTAGCGGTCCTGCTGCTGGGTTGTTGCCCTCCTACGGCCTCCTCCACGTCTCCTGATGTACTGGCCTGTCTTCTGGTAGCGTCTCCATGCTCTGGACACTACGCTGACAGACACAGCAAACCTTCTTGCCACAGCTCGCATTGATGTGCCATCCTGGATGAGCTGCACTACCTGAGCCACTTGTGTGGGTTGTAGACTCCGTCTCAGGCTACCACTAGAGTGAAAGCACCGCCAGCATTCAAAAGTGACCAAAACATCAGCCAGAGAAAGCGTAGGAACTGAGAAGTGGTCTGTGGTCACCACCTGCAGAACCACTCCTTTATTGGGGGTGTCTTGCTAATTGCCTATAATTTCCACCTGTTGTCTATTCCATTTGCACAACAGCATGTGACATTGATTGTCAATCAGTGTATATATATATGTTGTAATAGAAAAAATGAAGTGTTCAGAGCCCTGACCACTTATTAGAATAAACTGGAAGACCGACTGCACCCCAGACCTCCCCACCCAACATCAGTACCTGATCCCTGATTTTACTTATAGGATTGTGGCGATATAGAAATGAATATATATATATATATATATATATATATATATATATATATATATATATATATATACACCAATTAACTTTGAGCCAATCACTTACAAGGCACACAATTTCACAAACAAGGAGCTGTTTAGCATAGTTGGTCTACCCTACTGGCATGTTTTGGAAACATTTTTTCAAATTTCAAAGAAAACAATTACAGATCCAGAGTGACATGAATTCATACAACTGAGCAATTGGTGGTTAAGGGCCATGCTCAGGGGCCCATAAGTGGTAACACTGGGAATTGAACCTGCAGTCCTCTAGTTAAAAGTCCAGGACCCAAACCAATGAGCCACCACCAACATATGCTAACAAAAATGAACATGTAAAACCCCACACTGGAAACAAATCAAAGATTAAAGTTCAACATTAAACCACCCACTAAAGCACCATGCCACTGTGAACACAGAGGGTTCTCCAAAACCAAAATCAGAAAACCTACCCTGGTTAAAGTGGATTCTGAGCTCATTTAAAAGGTCTTTGTGAGTAGGTGCAAGACCAGCTCATAAACAGGAGATGGCAGTACTGCTCTGTCTGTTTGGGTCGTTTTGGTAATCTGCCACTTGCGGTTTCTCGCCTCTTTTCCCCTCTGCTGGCGGGAGTGTAGTAGCTCATTGAGGCATATTGTAAGGCCCTTTGCAAGCTTAATGGCTGGAGGTTAAGTAAATGTTCTTGTCAGAACACAGCTAAGTCTACAATTCATACCCTTCTGCCAAAACCCAAAGCGGAGAGGAAACAGTGAAGGCAGTACAGACAAGCACTATAATATAAGGAGTGGGTGGTGGATGGAAAACTTCTGAGTACATCCCTTTCTTTGCAGGCCTTGATGCTAAATGCTTGCAGGCCTTGATGTTGCCTGCTGCTCGCCTCAACCTGCTATCTCAATGATGTACTAATGCTAGTCAAACGTTAGTGTGAAAGGCTGGGCTCAATAGAGGCAGTGTTAGCCAGGAGAGTCAATATTAGCAGAGTACACAGACTGGGGTTAGGACAGGGGGAAGAGTGGGGGAATAGAGTGGTGGTGTGTGTGTGTGTGTGTGTGTGTGTGTGTGTGTAGGTGAAGAATGAAGTACCTCGCTCTATTTTAGAGTGTCATCACAAACCTTGCCATCAAGCAGCAGTAATCATGTTAAGATACAGAGAAATAGTTTTCATTGAGAAATTAGTCATTACCTGCTCTACAGTAAAATGTTTATTTATGCCAATCTCTGAGATTTTCTCAGGGTTGCATAGGATGCAACCGTCTGCTGACCTAAAGTTGTTTCTTTCTGACTTTAGTGCAGCGAGTGATTCATTGGTCCTACACCCAACCCCACCTGCACTCTCATATCAACACATCCACTCCCCAATCACGGCTGTTTTATATTCCGAGAGCAATGCAAACAGTTGATTTGCGAGAATCAACAGCGGCTGTCACATGACCCCTGCAAACACTGAAGGCTTTTTGTGTGAATCATAATGCTCTATAGAAACAATTGTGTTGGGTTAGTACCTTAATAACAACCGGAGGGTGACTAATGTTTAACTTACATCTCATTATAGAATGTGAATAAAGGACAAAGATCAACTCCTCCATGACAGTATCAGACTGTTTAGACAAGGTTTGCTAACCTGTCCTGTTTAATCTATAGACCTTCCTGGCAAACAAGCAGACTAATATTGACTGTCTGAAACCAGAGCTCACTCAGTATTATATATCCTTGTAGCAATTTCCTCCAGGCCTTAAGACGCTGTCAACATGTCAGCATAAGAAAATATTTTTCTTTCCTGTGGCACATACGTGAACCATTTGCACTGATGCATCAAAAGTCAGTAGGTCATTTAAACAATGGATCTGCCTGCTTAAAAAGAGTGTTTGAACCATATCAGTAAAATATACATACAATGCTAGTTCAAATTACTAACCAAACACTGCACTATAATTGTTAGCTCAAGTCCATGCCGTTTCCTGCTTTTGTGTGTGCTTTGAGTTTCTTAAGTGTCAGAGCCCAAACTGTAAGTTTCTGCTTCATCTTTTTTGATTACCCCACTTCCCCCATACCCCCATGTCAATACTGTCAGCAAAACACAAGCACCTTTTGATGTTGAAACACACTGCACCAATTCGGATGTGCTGACGTGAAAAAAAAGGAACATTAGCTAATACACTCGTTACACACAATCACTTTTTCTTCTTGCTGTTAATGAATGCTAATTAGAATTCTTGCACTTCCCCCTTCCACTTTGTGTTAGCTGGCTGCATCTCTAATGTGCTGTATTGTCCCTCCTCCTTTTTCGCTCTCTTTAGATCTGTTTCAGAGATGCATCAGCACCTCCAACCAACAGCTAATTCCTTCATCTTTACTGCTGCAAATTTAAGCCGCTAACGGACTAGCCACAACATTTATTTATCTAACCCGGTAGCCTCCTCATTCTGATAAAAAATTTGTGGGTGGTATATAACTTCTCATTAACTTGGCTCTGAGGTTAGGATGGCAGGAACTTTTTTTTTTTTTATGATTGTGCTGTTTAAACAAAGCAACACAACTGCCTCGGCATGACCACGCCGGGTCACAGGGCAGGGAACAATAGCATTGTGTACTCAAACTTTAAATAAGTAATCAGACATGATGGGTTATGTTGTTATAGGAAAATAATTAAGGACAAAGTGGTGTGACACATTCCTAAAAGTTTTCCAGTTTTTATCTATCAGTACATCCTGTGTCTTTATGAGTGTGTAACCTTCCACATGAAGAAAAAGTTCAAGATTTCCTACAGCAAGTTCTAGTAAATTGTAGTATACTGTATTGTATTATATTAGAGTCGTTACTACATTTTACTGCAGCATACTATAATATTAATAAAATGTAGTAAATATGTAGTATTTTTTAACTTACAAGTTATCAGAGTAAACAAAAAACTGTGGTAAACTATATCATATTGTAGTCTTTACTATTAAGTAGTAAGTATTTAGTGTGTTATAGTTTTTACACTTGTAAATGTTTACGCCATACTATAGAAAAAACTGTAGTAAATCGAAAACAATTGTTAGTAGGGAACAGTCGGTTCAAGTGTGAAACAAAACAGATTTCCATTTCTAATGGACGGCCATGTCAGACCATTGATTCGGGTGAACAATGCAGCAAAAATGTTCAACAGTAATGAAAAATTAATAGTTTAACATGTTGTTGGTTTTATTCATTTTATGAGATTTTGCATATGTTGCGTTGATACAATTTTGCTCTGCTTTGTGCTATGAATGGGGTTGTGGTACATTTACGGTAGTAATTATATAGTAAAGTCATTTGTTTCTGCTACTGTAGTTAGAGTTATTATGACAAGAATAATAAAATTATCACAACAAATTATTTTATTGTGGTAATGAATTAAGATGCAATTTACTGTGATATATTAACTTAGGCAAAGTTAAAGCACTACGGTATTTACCACAGGAAATTTTACTACATGTTCTATAGTAGAACATATCTTTGCCACAATCTTTGAACGTCTTCTGTCCTGAAACACCTTCCATAGTTTAATAAACCCCTCCTGACGCAACTCTTTGAGGAAACCACAACATATCTTTGAATCAATTAATTATTAGCTTATTAGTATTATGAAGCATACACTGTTTTTATTTAATAGAAGTAGTCCATTTATAGATGTTAAATAATTTATTATAAACAATTGGGGACTGCTGTCAGATCTTCTTTAATTAAAAATAATAAATCCACATTTTCTGATCAGTTGGATTCCAGAATTCCATAGCACTGTGCTACAAGCTAACAGCCTAAACAGACACCACATCTATAGTCTTGAATACTTAACACTTAAGGGATTCGTTAATTTACTAAGGTAGCAAGTAAAAATATAATAAAATTATCCAGTTACAACAATCACTAGATTAAGTTCTTATATCAACCAATAATTTACAAGACCAGAGAGAAAAAAAAAGATATGACTTAGATAAATTAAACATTGAATATTACACAAATATCAAGCTCTCTTATTTGAGCTTATTATATGTGCTCACATCGATAAACAATGTTAGCCGAGATGATTCTGTTTATTATTTCATTGATCTGTAGAGGATTTTAATAAATATAGCTTGTTCAATGCACTCGCCTTCTTCCTTTATTACTTGACTATTGGGTCTGACTAGCTGAATATTTGCTGATGACATTTCGAAAACTGATTTTATTTCATCTGCTGCACCCCTGACAAAAGCTCCTATTTTTATTTGTCTACCAGATGACAAAAAGTTAAGCGCATACATTATATAGTAATAATTCTGTGGAAGCCTGACGTTTTTACTGTTTTCTAGCCTCATAAAATGACTCATGCAGTTCTTTTTTTAAAAATCTCAGCTCGGAGACCATAACATCCCGCTCTCAGTGACATGTGAAAGGTCCCTTTATGCTCTAAACTCCTTTCCGAGTGAGGTGATAAACCAAGAATAACAACATTTCAAACAGCTGTTAGAGCATCTGAATAACAAATTAAGTGAGTGTGTACACACAGAGACTCGCCGGACAAATTATTGCAACAAATAATGACAGTGCAATAACATTCTGTGCTGTAATTTACATTTGAAGAGGCTATAGTGAGCAAAGTAACTCCATTTACCCGGCATAGCAGAGCTTATACACAGGATGTAGGGCTGGCAAAGTCTGTGGTAGGCCAAACCGACAATTTATAGGCCTCTTCTTCCCCTTCAAAGAAACGGAACACTTTCTGAAAGGGGAAAAACAGGGCTGGATTGACATAGACGGCATTCCACGTGCTGAACACAAGCCAAAAGAGACGAATCCGTTCCACTTCCTTGCTGCTGTCAAACTAGCCCTCAGAGTTCAAGCTCTTTGGAGGACTCGCAGCTTTCAACACATACTTCAGCACCCACTGCTTGACCCTCCAACGTCCTACAGAGGTGTTTTTAGAGCTTGATGAGTGTGAGCAGATTTGCCCACACATCTCAGCGGGAGTAGGCATGTCTGCTGCTTGTCAACTCGTTCTGTTTGGGCTGTAGCTTACTCAATAATACCAGGAACCATATGTACTTACAAAAATACACAAAAGTACTGCTGCACTGCCTTAAGGGTTTACGTTCCACCTAGCGACAAAGTATGAAATAGTTTAAAATGAATCTATTGCACCACAAATAGCTTCGTTTACAATGAAAGCTGGTCTCGCCGTTTTAAATGTCTAAAGTCTGCCCAAGTGGACGTTAATGTCTAAAGTCTGCCCAAGTGGACGTTACATCATTGGGGAGACGTCCTTTTCCAGAGTGACTTACATTTAACTCTTTTATACAACTGAGCAATTATGGGTTAAGGGCCTTTTTTAGGGGCCCAACAGTAGTGGCTTGGTAGTGATGGGAATCGAACCCTGGTCTTACTGGTATCAGTCCAACACCTTAACCACTAAGCCACCACTTTTCCACATCTACTGCAATATCAGCCACATGTTAATTGTTGTTGTAAAAACAAAATTCTATTTCACAAATCCACCCAGTGATATTCATAAAAAATGTGATATGAAATATGGAAGAGAAGTTCATGAATGCATGCCCAAATTGATTTCTTTGAAATGTGAGCAGTAGGGAATAAGTGTAATTGTCAGAAGGTGGCTAGACCTTCAAGCGTGATATTACTCCTTGTTAATCATGCATGGGTTGGATGAGGTGATTTCGATATTGCTTGTGAAAACTGCTCCACGTCCTTTAACATTTCCTTTCCTGCCTTTTCCTGAATTGAATATTTAGTGAAACTATGTTTGGTAAATAATGTTTCCTGATAATTGTGTTGCAGTGGATACAATCCACGCTCAATTTTAGAACATGACAGAAGCTGTTTAAACTAAAGCAATATCCGTTTCTTTAAATATTCATTCTGATTAGGATTTATATATTTAGCTTTGTGTTTGTGTGTGGAGTTTTTAGTCACAGAGTACTTGCCATGAAAGATGAATTGATGCAGTTATGACTCCCCAATAAGAGTTATAATTCCTGTGTGTTAGGCTGCGGCGCACTGCATTTTAACGGCTAATGAAAGACACACAGAGGCCATTTATTATACTGAACAAACAGGAACTAAAATAGCTTTCTCGCTACAAAAGGCATGGAATGAAGATTATGTTGAATCAGAGCTCTTTTAAACCTAGACAAGTCCCTAAACCGAGGGAACATGGGTGCGGCTTTCCCACCTTAGAATCATGTCCGCTTTTGAACCCAAAAACCTGTCAAATGAATAGTAGACCATCAAGTTATGCTAAAGTGAGTGTTTATTGACCTTATTATGACAGCTGACTACTTACACCTGAGGCAACTGTCAACACTTAAAGCCTTGAACAAATGAAGGCTTTGAAGAGGTGATTTACAGAGCCTTGTGCGTGCGTGTGTGTGTGTGTGTGAGAGGGAGAGAGAGAGAGAGAGAGAGAGAGAGAGAGAGTGTTGGGAAACAGGTGTGAGGGATACAGTGATAGTTTGTGTGATGAAATCTGAGATTACATGCCTCTCTAGTGATGTGGTGGCATAGCTGGGCCTGTAATTGTGCTCTGTTCTGTCATGTACCACACACATACACACACACACACACACACACACACACAAACAAACCGACTGATGCCTTGGGTGTGTTGTAGATTTAATTACTACTTTTAATGCTTAAAATTACAAGATCTATTATGATTTAAATTAGAACACTGAAGCCTCCACAAAATATGTATCAATTTAGTTTTATCTTTTACAAGGCACAACAATTCCCATTGTCCCCAGATAACAAGAGGGCTTGACTTGTTTGTGCCCTGTTAGACTTGTAAATGTGTGTGTCCACAGTCCATGGAGTGAGCTCGACCGTAATGAGGCAACTCAGACAGACAGCCTGCCGGAAGCTGAGGCCAAATCACTGCTCACCACACTGCAACACATCATTACGACTGCTGTCTTCTGTGCGATTCTGTATGTTATCATACTGATTTCTTTTAGGCTGCTTACCTGTCTGTTTCCAGAACAGAGCCGAGCCGACCCACATATTTGAGATATTATTTGTGTGTGTGTGTTTTCTTTGCAGGCACAAGCATGTTGTTGCACACTTATTTGGGTGTGTAAAAGGGCGTTGCAAACCCGCAGGCTCAGTGGCTTTACTTCTTTACCTTGCACTTATGCCCCTGTGTGAACACTTTATCTAACTTGCCACACCACATACCAGGGATTCTCATAAATGCCCCTTTGGCTGCTGTTTGTATTCAGCACATAGCAAAAAGACAAAAGTCCTCCGTTATTATCGTAAAAATGGAAATAACACCAGGCGCCATCGGGTTTTGTTTGCTGTCTGTGGTCAGATTTGTGCAGGGATGCAGATCATAACATATAACGCTTGTTTTCTTATGAGATTAACAGTTTCACTCTTTTAACAGTTTTACATTTTACCTGCTTTGTGTTGCAGAGTCAGGAAGGATTAGTTATGATTAAGACTGAATAAGTAAAGCCTCTGAGCACAACCAGAATAATTACCGGTTTAAAGCACAAAGCATGTGCTCTTTGGTTGTTTAAGAGAACTAGCCCGAAGTCAATTCTAACTGGCAGAAGGAAAGTGACAGGCATCGTACCTGGCTGCCTTCCAGCACCAGTTAATAATCAGAATAAATCTGCAGACAAGGGCTTGTTACACCTCTTAAGAGCATAATGAGAGCTTGATCGGGTCAGGAATGTGGGATGTCTGCTGGCTGTTCTTTTAATTGTGTTGTAAAGCAGGGAGGTTGAGTGATGATTGAAAGATGAGAGATGAAAGATATAAGCAGAATAAAAAGAAGTGTACAGGAGCAGCAGACCAGCAAGAGTTAAATTGCTTTTTTTGTTGTTTTTTCACGGAGAATAAAGTAATCAGTCTAAAATCGAATTTCGAGTTAGAGGTTTAAAGAGCTGAATGTAATTCAAGACACTTTGAAATGTTATGTGCAATGCTTACCTAAATGGTTGCAGATCCATGTAATACATGTGTTTAGCTTATTGTGTTCAGAGGCAAATGTAGAACTTTTAAAACGTGTAGTTCAATCCAATTAGAATGCAAAAGTTTTGATATTCTTAGTCACTCTGTGCTTCCTTTTTGACCTGAAGGATTTATTAGTTGAATGTGTCAGTGTTTCTCTAGCTAGCCCACACATGCTCTTTCTGTTAGTTCCACATAGTTCTAAAGGGAACGTTTCTATCAATAAGGCTTACTAGTTCCCAGCAAGAGGAGCGTTATTTATGACCCAACACCCCTGTACAGTGCTGTACAATGATGACATTTCACTTGTAAACACCATCTAAGAAACACCAGTAGTCTTCCAATGCTGGTGCTAATTCTGTGTTGGAAAGGCAGTTACACTGGCTGAGGTACAGTTCGTCTATAGTGGTTAAAAAAACTCCCAAGAGTGTGGCCTGTATGGCATGGCTGCTCCTGAATAGTGTGGAGAATTTGTGAGACAGTTAGCGGCCGCCATTAATATCCACCTTGGCCCGGGTTGACAGCTCCTGATTGGAATGGAGAACTCCTGTAAAGCAGACGGCTACAAATTTTCCTGACAGCTTGGCGTCCATTACCGGCTGCCAGCCTGCCAAAGCAACTGTAATGAGAGACGCAGAATAAGCGCGTCATATGCACATTCGAGAGTGATATACAATAAAAACACACACACACTAGTATGGAAACACAGTTTCCAACTAAAGCTGCCCATTTTGTGCCATGCCTTCATCTGGAAAGAAAAAGCATAATTTTCCAAACTGTGAAGTCGACTCAGTGTGTTGCGTGATGTGTTGTGTTGTGTGTGGGTTTTTTGTTCAGAGACAGGCTAAGAGATGGGTTTGGCCTTGGCAGGGTGTGTGTGTGTCAGCATTCTGTTCAGTCTAATCTTTTACACTCGCCCACCCACACACACATTCCGTTAAAGCATTCAGTGAAGGGCTTGAGTTAAATCGCATACAAAAAACAACCAATAATATTTCAAATCATTGACTAACAGGAAATAGATAGAAGCAATAACATTTATCAACAACAGTTATTATTCTGTTATTACAATAGCACCGGTTGAGGGGTGGGCTATATCGTACGAATTCATTAAATACATTGTAAACATCAAAATAGGCAAATGTAAAAATCTGGGAAAATCTGCCAGTACCCACCAAAAGTGATCCAAGCAAGGGCATCTGGTGACAGGGACACAGGCACATAAAGTTTACTGCTACTATATATAAGCCTGTCTAGTCTGATCCAACAGAGGAGCTTCTGCCGAACAAACTGCTGACGAAAATGGATGCTGGCTATGATATAAAGGTATTAAAACACACACTGCCTACTGGGGCTATAGACTGATCAGAGTATCCATGCTGACCTGTTTTCATCACTGAAAGCATTTACTGTATGAGTGCATAAGCATCAAAACCCAGCGCAGGGGGCAAAGGAAAGTGGCCGGGTCTAATACATCACTTTTTTTTTAAGCAAGGTAAACTACAGGAAAAAGACCTAGACAGCCTTCTGCTGGAAAAATAAGAAATGTAATATATTGTTAGTAATTATCATGTATTATTAATTATTATTGCACAACGACGTGTTGACGTCATTGATTACGTTGACAACGTAAATATAACAACGAGAAAATGCGTGAAATGTGTTAATGTGTTTTACAATCATTTCAAAGGAGAGGCAGCTCAAGGCACAAGCGCCCCCCAAAAGTAAATGACAGATCATTTTTTATATATATATTATGTCAATGGACAATGGCTTTATTAAATCTGATTTATTTAGCTACTTACCAGTACTCCACATTAAGTATGCTACGTAGGACTGCAAGACATTATAAATTACACTGTAAATCATCACTTGAGCACTTTTGTGGTTCTGCTACTGTTACAGTTTAAAATCGAGTAAAAACATTGGTATGATGTAATTAACAAAGCTACAACAAATAAAATTAATAACATGTATGTTAGGTTTATAGTGTGCAAAAAATTCAGCTTAGAGCCCCGTAAAGGCTTGGGCTGGCCCTGTCCCAGACAGAGGGAAAATATACTATAAAAACCCAGATCATGCATATCAAAAGGGTGGGAATAGTTTGGACAGAAGCTGCTTAAAAAGGTGCTTTTTCCACTTTGTGGAAATGGCAGCACTACTGCTATGCACTGGCATCTTAAAATAAAACATTCTGGGGCTCTTTGACCCTAAAACAAGAAGCCAGCTGTGTATTTATTTACTACCCTCATTTTTGTAAGTTGTTTTTTATTCTTAGCTGTCTCGGTTAAGAACTCTTCTATGCCTCCCTACGGATAAAGCTAATTTGCTATATAATAATGCGATAGATAATTATTTAAAGTGCAGGTGAACTTTATTGCCCCTTACAACGAGAATAAAATGCCCTTTGACTGTAACCTTAGTCTGGCAGTCATGCTTTCAGTGCTTTCGCCAGTTGTTAGTTGTCTATTCACATGCAAACTTTAAAAATAAATAACGGCGTTTAACAAATAAACAGCATGGATTTACATTAACCCTAGACTGTTTACCAGTGTATGTTAATGGTGCATTAAATGTACTGTTTGATTTACAAGTCAATTTACAAGTTTAATTTACAAGTATTTCTTAACAAAATCACAGTAAGCGCAATTCCTAATTAAAGCTTATACGGGCTTATACCCAACTGAAACACCTTTTAGTATCACCACTATCACGTCGCAATTATAGAAACCATCAATATTATACAAAAACTCATTACAAAGAGAGAAAGAGAGAAAGAGAGAGACATTTCACGTATTGAGGGTGAAAACCATGTTTATTAAAGCAAGAAACCTGGTTAAGAAAACTCCAAACCTCTACAATACAACCGCAACTGTGCCACGTACAACATCTGGAGCAGTTCAAAATCAATACTTGACTTGACAAAAACATTAAAGATAACATTTAAAGGCTTTAAGCCAGCTTTACCGCTCGTCTGCACTGGTCTGGAAAATCTTTCCTGGGCTGAGACTAGTTAGCTTCGGGGTTTGTTGAACTCTCCTCAGGATGTCTTTTTTCTGTGAAAGGTCTGCTTTGAAAACTGATTTTTAAGTATGTCTGAGACCAAGTCAATTTCTCCTCTTCTGTCAGCCATTATGGACGTAAAAATTCTAAATTAACTGTACAGATGGGTTTCACTAGACAAACTTAGCTGTGACAGTTCAGAGGATAAAAAAATGCTGACAGTTTTTAACCAATTAGGGATCTGTCACTGCTAATATAAGTTTAAGTTACATGGGCAGCACTACTGATTCTGAAGACTCTGGGCAAATTAGATTAACATGACAGCGCAAAGAAACATCCACATACACATACTGGAAGCAGTGCAGCCGAGAGAAATGCTACGAAATAAAGAGAATAAACTGTTGGTAACAAATTAATACAATTTAATAGAACAAATATTAGACTTTATATTTGTAATTGGAGGTCAGCTTCTGATATTGTTTAAGCAGCAGGGAAGAATTGCTGGCCCTGACTGCACACCACTGATGTACATTATATCTTTCATTAGGGTATTTTATTTTTATTTAAACTAGGAAATTTGTTTTTAATAAGTATTTTGCTTTATTACTTAGGAAAAGTTCAGTTTTAAATGTCTTTTTTAGTCACTTGACTTCAGTATAAACGCCAATCTCACCTCACTTTCTGGCAGTTTAACACACAGAGCCTAACCTAGACACACACTATAACTTATATTTTCTCTCTCTCTCTCTCTCTCTCTCTCTCTCTCTCTGTCTCTTTCTGTCTCTCTCTCTCTGCCTCTCTCTGTCTCTCTCTCTTTCATACACACACACACACACACAAACACACACACACACACACAGATCTACTTGTTTAGGTATGCACACTACACTTACAGATAGGCTGCATACCCACACACACTTAGCCACCCGCCTCCCCTTCACAGTAATTCTGTCAGAGTTACTAGACAACTGAAAGCTTGAGACGCAATATTTTACTACCCCATTTTATTGCATCTCCTCCTCTGCCAGTCAGCACCTAACCCCCATGAGCAATAAAACACTTTATAATAAAAGTCCCTCTCTCCAAGTGTCTGCAACCCCACCACCATAGATAATCCTGCTCAGGTCACTGCTCTCTGCTCCGTGCATCATTGGCAGCACTGTCACATCTCTAACCCCTGCCAGGTTATTATAGTGCTCTCACCGCTTTATTGTGCCGAGTAGCAATTGAAAAGAGCCAAGCCACCCAGGAGTATCCCGCTGAACAAGTCGTTAACACAAGCCAGGCACCCAAACGGGCCTCTGGAGTGATTCATCACCCGAAGAGGCCCAGTTTACCTTCATATCCCGGAACAAAGGCACTGCACACTCAATAAAGCTGATATTACATTCTATTTTAAAGCTATGGAGGATGAAAAAGGCTAAAGTACAGTGCTAAGGTTAAATAAAATGCCAATCCATATGTATGCGATATGAAGGGACGAGGTCACGTTGACAAGGGAGAAGGTTATTGTGTTTCACAAGGGAAATTATGTTCTAACTTTGACAATAACAGGCGTAACTTTGTGATTTCTCAACCCTGTATTTTTTAAGGCATTGCTGGTGTAACGTCATATTGTAAAGAAGATTATAAGATTATACAGATGGCTAGGCTTTAAAATTTTTCATTCTACTAAAAATATGTTCTACTAATAATTAATATGAATATATTATTATGAAGTTACATGTACTTATATCCTGTATGCAGATAAAACTGCTTTATATTTCTACTCTTCCATGGTACATGGACTCCGCAGCAGACCACATCTAAAAGGGGGGCACACAATCAGCAACAAAATATATTTTTATTGCAAAAAATAAAATTTTAGAAAAGAGAACAAGGAATTTACAAAACCAATTAATTTTACCACAATCACATTGCAAGCATTTAAGCTGATTAAATAAACACAACTTACCATTTTAAAAAGCTGAAGGGATTACTGTAGTGACATGTGAGACGCAATACAACCAGAGAAACGGTTTCATTTTTATTAATAAAATAATCTATTAACTGTAGTTTCTAATTTTATTATGTAAAAATTATAAATGTTCAATTTATTTTAATTGTTACTGATTTATATTAAGCGAATTAAACACTGTTTAGGAGGGTGCAGCAACCTTTTTTCGGTGCACGTGCCGGGCTCCGGGCCTGCTCCCAAAGGACAAAAAGATTTTGGATGCAGTTTGCAGAGTTTCACACTGCTGCACAATGGCATAGTGTATCTGTGAAAACTGGCAGCAGGATGAGCACAAATCTGAATATTTGAGCCAGAAGCCATTCCATTTGTCACTTGAAAATCAGAGGAAGGGTTGGCTCGTTTTGCCAAAACCTCATCCAATCAAAGCGGCCGAAGAATTTGAATATGTAAATGCAAACCCAACACTCTGGCACTCCTTTTACATACACTGGCTTTTCTGACCAAGATAAGAATAACATCCTGTCATGTGTGCAGAGTAAATAATTCCAGCCAGTTGATTGTCAGGTTTACAAACCCAGAATTAGACAAGTGCAAATGATATGGGTAAAAAATGCAAAGTATGGGCTAATAGAAATCACAAGGTCTGGATGACGATGAAGATGAGGAAGAATGTATGCTTTAAAATAAATAACGCATAACCTGCCTTTAATTATTGTCATATTTGAGTGTTTTATCTCTTTGGGTACAGTTACTATAGAAAGATTATACATTAGATTGCACATTAAATAATCTTTCTGATTAACATTTAAAAAAGGTTGGTGAGTATGAACACTGAGTAGGAAGTGAAGGAAAGCTCACAAGCAAATGCATGCAAAAATGTACCTTCAAGGAGACCTACAGTCTATTTTCCTAAAAACACGCTGACTTTCCTAGTGATAAACTGCAGTCATCATGTTGTGCTGTCTTTGGTGTGGCAGGAAAGCATTTATGATCTTTTTCTCTCTGTCCAGCTCATTTCAAGCACGTCCGGCACTATTTCTGTCAGAAATACAAAATCATCTGATGTGATATACAAGCAACCTCCCAAATCATCCATTAGCATCAATAAATCCAAAACTCCTTTTGGTGTGCTTACAGCATGGCCACTATTTATGATGCAGGATGTTCCATCTGCTCATGCTTCCTGTCTAAGAACTTTATCAGGATGTGATCTCTGGATCTGCTTACACGTCTTCGAGACAACTGTGTGGGACTCCTGGGTGTAATATCAAGTCTCAACTAGAGCTCAGAAGAACTTCTGCTTTAGTCATCAGACTCTTATGTTTACCCTTTGGTGCCATATGTTGTGTGAAAGACAAAGTGTTCTATATGGTGGTGTGAGCCCCTGGTAATGAATGGTTTTTATGTATGCCACATGCTTTTCTCTCATCACATGTCCTGACGTAGACTCCTTTGTATGAATTGTAAAGGATCAGTGTGACATAAATAGGCTTATTGGCAAACATCCAAAAAAAATCCATTGTTAAAAATATCTTGAAGCTCAAATCATTAACTTTTAGCAAGGTCACTCCGGTAAGGGTTAGCACATGTCAATTAGTAGCAGGGGGACTGTTTTCCTGTAGCGCTTTCTAGATTGGTCCCACATGTCTGCTCTCTTCACCCCTCTCCTGCTTTCTCTTCGTCTATTCAATCAGTTGTGTTTAATGGCAGTGGGGGAAATTGAAGGGCTCTATGTGCAATTTGTCCCTCTGTTAAGAAGCAGATGGTGGAGATCAATGTGAAGCTTTGAAGGGCTGAGCAACTCAGGCAACAGGAAATGACACGGCCAAGGTCCAGATCTAAAGCAGCGTGGAAGTGCCATTCGTCACACATTACCATGGCAGCGCTGTTCATTAGCATTACCTGAATTTGCATGACAGAGAGGTTGATAGGAAAGTAAAGGCTTAAGGGACGCCTGCGTTTCACTGCACAAGCCAATTGAGATTGACAGGACGAGTCGACGGGTGTGAACATTTAAATAGCATCTAATGAATCTGTAAGACATATTCCCCGGAGTCGGCGTCTGAGTCAGAGAAATGGCTTTTCATAACTTGCAGGAAGGTGTAGGGATCGGTAGATAAATAAGGGTGACATTTGTTACGCCTCTCCATATTGGTTTAGTCAGCATATGCCAGGAAAATGATTAAGAGCGCATGAAAACAAGGTAAGAGGTGTTTTTAGCATTTCATTAGATTACAGCGTGAAGGCTCTTAACACAGACACACACACACACACGCACACACACACACAGGAGGAGCTGAAACGTAAACATCCTGTCTTGGCGATCTGGAATGCTTCCTTCATGCAGCGAATTGGCACGTCAGTATCTCACTATGGTGTGTTCACGCTCTGACTGAAACATTAATCCTGTCTGGACATCATCCAGCTTCAGCGAAATAATCTGAGACTATATTTATGTTTATTTTGATTTATGATTTAGGTTTAATAAAAATGTTTTGTAACGGTGAATATTTGGGGCTTACAATGTTGTCATACTTGAGTATGAAGCTGGCTTTCTACACTTTCGCAAGAGCAAAGGTTCATCAAATGTCAGCACAGGAAGGAGCTCCTTCTGCCAAGCCATCTTCTTTTGGTGTCGAGTTAGAATAACTCGATTAAAAACATTCCGCCTGCAGACCAAGCCAGTCTGCCAGCAGCATATGACACATATTAAGAAGGGAATAAGCGGCAATGAAACATCATCTGAACATCTTCTGCTTCTAAAGTAGCTCCTTATGTGTGCCATCAGAAATCTGTGGAAGATCACCATTCTTTCTTCCATTCCTTTGGTGTCATTTTGAAATGTACTCTGGATGATAGCCATGGAAGAGAAAAGGTAGAATTCTATTTTGTGCAAATCCTAGTTGTGCTTCCACTGAAAACTCACCTGTTGTGTCTAGCCATTATCTCGAAGGTAGTGAGTGTGTAAGAGTAGTGCAGCCAACATTGGCACTGTGGGTAATATGTAGCACAGCGAGTTGACAGGTAAGAGTCTACACTCTCTTTCTCTCTCTCTCTCTCTCTCTCTCTCTCTCTCTCTCTTTCTCTTTTCTGAACTCATTAATGATCTCAGCTGGTGCATTTCCACAAGTCTCCTTTCTGAATCTCGGTGCTTAGCCCAGGCTGTTGACAGGAGCTGCAATGTGACAAGTGTTAACCAGGCCCAGTGTACCCAGGCCAACTCAGCATGAAACAGGCGTCAGAAGGCCAGTTGTAGCCGTGCAAAATGCAATTCAGTCAGTGGCTCCCAGCCCTGAGCCAGCCATTGCAGTGTGGCTTCCTTTTGGCAGTCCTACTTGTGGTTAATCTGATCATAGCGCAGTGTTAACAACACATGGCCTGGCCCCAAAGCCTGCTCCAAATGAGGTTACATCCCAAGCAATACTTTAATGAATAATTAAAAGGCCAGACACTGAACTCGGCGTGACTTAACCAACAACCCTGGAGTCTAATCACATGATCTGTCCATATGAGGTAATCTATCCAGCGTTGTCACTATAGCTCAATCTCTTATTTACTCTCCTATTCTCTCTCTTGTGACGCAGGTTTCTCTATTTTTTCCATGCTGTCAGTCAGCTGCTGGCAACGGCTAGTTTAAACCTTAGCCTAATGGCTGTGTCTCCACTTAAATATTCTAACACCAAGTGGACCTGTGAGCTGGAGGTGGATATTTTACTATCCTTCAGGTGTGCTAGGTGATTACCGGCATGCTAAGGAGTGTGTTATGAAGAGTGATTGTGTCTTATTTTTTCTACTAGTGTTTATTTACTGTGAAATACAACCTGACATTCCTGCTGCAACTTAGAGGAAGCAAATCAAATGGCTTTTACAAGCGAATTGGCTCTGCTAATGTAAATCCATGACTGCCTCTGTAAACAAAACTGGTTTCTCAAGAATCGACTACATCTAATCAGTCTCACTGGGTGTTATTCTATCATAGTGTGAGAAAGAAAACACACACACACACACACACACACACACACACACATGTACACCCACCCTCTCTCCTCTCTCTCTTTCTATCTTTCTCTCTCTCTCTCTCTCTCTCTTTCAGTCTCACCAGAGAGAATATTGACATAAAAATACAATTTTTTTTCACAATTCCTTTAAGACATTAAAAATAAATTGTTGAGTTCTGTGAGTGAGTTTTGTGAGTGAGTTTTGCACATTAAAAAAGTGAGTTTTGCACATTAAAAAAGACTTACTTAATTAATTATGTTAAGCTTTTGCAGTTTGGATGAATGATCAACATTTATAGCAAAACTAAAAGGAATAGTTACATTACATTTCATTTCTGGCAGACACCCTTATCCAGAGCAACATTGATGTGATTTATACAGCTGAACACTAACTGGCATAGTGGGGCTGGGAATCGAACCCACAGTCTTTCAGTTAGCAATCCAACACCTTAACCACTAAGCTACTATCATATATTTCATTATTGGATGACAATAAAAATATATATTTATATTTCTTTTATAAATAAAACCTAATTAAGCATATTTCATACATTAGGACACCGACAGAGGAATCTCATGTCCCATTCCTGAAGTAACAAATGTCTGGGAAGTGGTGGCTCAGTGGTTAGGTGGTCGGACTGGTACCTGGAAAATCAGGGTTCAATTCCCAGCACCACCCTGAGCAAGGACCCCAGATTGCTCAGTTGTATAAAAAAGAGATAAATATAAGTCTCTCTGGATAAGGGTGTCTGCCAAATGCTGTAAATGAATATGTTATTATTCATTTGGATTTCTATTAATGTTGTAAAGTATTAATGCAGTGGGGTGTACTAGGGAATATATTCAGCACATATGTTCATTGAATACTTTTATGACTTATTAATAACACTTTTAATAGTTTATTAATCATTAGGTTCCAAACGTGAATTCCAAATGAATAAACTTGAGAGTTCCATGTGGCAGAGACAACATTCACACACAATGAGAAACTATGTCTGTTAAGGTCAAGCTGACGAGGCTTTCATGCTTCATCAACTGTTTCTGAAATTTGCCTTTATATAACACCTATATGGGTCAGGTTATCTTCTCGATTACAGAGGCTACAGTAGAGATATTACAACAGGCACGACATGCAGCTAACATTGTCTGGTTAAGTGCTGCTGAAATAAGTGAAATATTTTAATTCCTCCAGTAAAATTAAATAGACCAAATTTTCAATAGAGGCATGTGAGTCCATTTTATGCTAAACTTTCATTAGATTAAAATGCAGAGAAAATATAGAACAGAAGGCGGGATATACATGTCTATATGAGCTAATTCTGATTACTAGCTGCATTCACAAAAAAAATTGCATTCATCATCATGTGTTTATACACTGAAGTGCCTAAGGCATGTACCTAAATGACAGAGAGGGCAAGACGCCAGAGAAAAGAAGGAAAAGAAAACAGGATAGAGAATGAATGATGAAAAGAAAAGGGTTCACAACATTCCACATAATTTTTTTGACAGCAACATGAAGCGCTGTGACCTTCGAATCTAATTTACTAACATAAAAGATATTGCCTTACTCTAAAGTATCAAAGGACCTGAAATAGGTTGAGAAAACATGAAAAGCATTTGACTGCTCAATAGCTCTCTGCCATTTGACGATTCAAACATAACTTGTCAAGGCTGGAAAATGATAAATCTGAAGAATATGAATGGGACTGGATGGAAAAATTATCCTGTTTTTTTTTTTCCTGACTGGTAGCCTTCTTTGGAGCTCTACTTTGATGGCCATGAGAAATGTCATAGCCATGCTGAGAGGCAGCCTGGCAATTCAAGAAAGCGCGAGGAAGAGCTTGATGCGTTCTCACACTAGCACAGACTTTTGATTTGATTGCAAAGGCAGGCGCCGAACACAAGGTCTGGCCTATTTTATCTGACGAAAAAGAAGCTTAGAAATATTTCTTAGGAATCAAGCTTATTGTAAGTGCAGAAAACCGTTTTAAGTATAGTTTGAGCTCAACCATGAACAGGGCTTGTGAAGGTAAGGCGACTGTAACAGTGAAAAAAAATTTAAAGCAGTGACTGACATTAGATTAGAAAAAGATTAAAAAAGAGAGACAGAGAGAGAGAGAGACAGAGAGAGAGAGAGTGAGAGAGAGATTGTGGCCATAATATTAAAAGATTCTCACCACCATAACCACAGCTAACCTCAATATCATAATCGTCCTCATCCTCATTAATATCTTTACTAATAATAAAACAATTAGGGCTTCAAAACGAAATATTTCGAGTGGTTTAGAAACCTCAATTAGACCTCTTTTATTTTTCAATGAAATCTTGCTGTGTTTTGTTGATGTCATAATATAGATTCATTATATTATTTATAACGTAGCCTAATGTATATAGAAATTAATAAACATGTAGCTGTTATGGGACAAACCACACATGCCACCGTGTTACTTTCCAGATTTTAGTCCCTCTAAAATGAAATGAACAAAAATAAATTCTTTTTTAAATCACCTGCACTGTTGCAAATATGGTTATTGTTTCTAAGCTATTTAATATAACTTTATTATGTATAATGAAAAGTATTGTAAATGTATGATTACGCTTGTGAAAGTCTACTTTAATGATAAGTATTCTACTTTAATAAGATTTTTAGTTTTAATACATTTGGTCTCAGATTTGAGAGCTGTTCCTCATTCATAGCTCTCGTCTGCTCTCAATGTTTCTGGACAATAAGGCATCTGCAAATGAACAAGCAAAGCGGAGTGTGACATCTGTACTGATTGGCACTGGTGGTTGTGGATAAAACAATTAACTCTGCTACAAATGGCATCAAAAATACTCTTCTTTAAAAAATAAAAAATAAAGTCTTTTGTTTATATTAATCATTAGCAGTAATTTGTCATTTATTTGTTGCTAATGTTGTTTTTAAAAAAAAAAAATATGTTCCATGTCCACTTGAAAAAGGATGAATGAATAAATAATTTCTCTTTTATCTCTCTTAATCTGTTTATTTGTGTTTAAATCAATGCATCATTAAATCTAAAAAGTACATTTTGACATAATTTTCTACTATATTTTTATAATTACTAAAGAATTTCTCATACATAAGCCCCCGATTTCCGAAAATCATTGACACCGACGATGCATCCTAGTCCTTTGTTTATGTTTACGCACGTGTCCCTGGAAATGTATAGCAAATTTACCTTCCCTTCCCTTGATGCCAGGCTGAAACAGCAACATTGATCTTCCTCTCAGTGAGACAGAGAAAACATTTGTAGACAGAAGACTGGGGGAGCTGGCCAAGACAAACCATTCACGCGCTAAAAATGCCAAGAGTTGGTCGTTTTTGCCAAAAACCACAGCAGACCTGAGGTGCCTTGAAAATAACGTCCAATTTAAATGTTGACAGGAAGAGAGGGAAGGATTTTTCTCTCTTTCTTCTCAGCAAAGTTGAAGTAAAGGCAGCAGTGACTGCTTAGGTTAGAGGTGTAGAGATCTGACACCTTCTTGACTACTGCAGTGTGTGTGTGTGTGTGTGTGTGTGGTTGTATGTGTGTGAGTGTGTGTGTGGGCTTTTTATGAGAAAACTGGTCATATTCCAGCTATCATGTTAATTTAGCGGTGGGGTTAATATGTTGCGATTGACTTAATACAGATCTGCTTTTTTATCTGTGTCTGTGTGCGGTCAGTAAGGCATTTTTCAGTGTAACCGCTAACACCACAACACACACTTACACACGTCATAATTTACAATGAACTTGAACAGTTCTGCATCACTGGCTCTATATCTTGAACAACCTTTTTTAATGCAACACATCTAAGACCTCAAACCCTAAACAGTGTTTTGGAAGAAAAAAGCTGTGCAATGCCTTTACAGGACGTTTCTTCATAAACCCTATCATCCTACAGAATATTATTAAGAGATCCGGTAGAAGCCTGGAGCAAGCACACAGATAAAAAAAGTTAGTTTTGTTGATCATTTTCGCTTTTCACCAAATTGGTTCTGGGTTAGTTTATGCAAAACAAATATTGGCCCCTAACCAGTCGTATCTGGGAGTTTAGTAAAAAGTGGTAGCTCAGGGGTTGAGGTATTGGACTACTGAAGATCATGGGTTCTTTTCCCTGGACCACTAAGCTGACACTGATGGGCACTCATTTTCAACAAAACCACTGGACAACCTGCTGACAACTGTGTGCTGGTAATTCACAGCACGGTGGTGGGGGATCGTTGTAAATTCAAAAACTCTAACCCTAAACTCTAACCTTTACACTAAGTTTAACACTAACCCTAGCCCTAAACCCTAACCCCTGTACTTAGCTTAACCCTAACCCTAAACTCTAACCTTTACACTAAGTTTAACCCTAACCCTAAACCTTAACCCTTACATAATCGTAAACTCGACCCTTACACTACCTTTAACACACTAACCCTAAATGCTAACCCTTACACTAAGTTTAACATTAACATTAAACTCTTACACTAAACCTAACCCTAAACTCTAACCTTTACACTAACCCTAAACTCTAACTCTTACACTAACCCTAACCCCTATGCAAGCTTGTACCATGCATTTACTACAGATATTTGGATGGGATGTTTAGAGTTTGGGAACATGGGGAAGAGGAGTTTGATCAATTTATTAAAAAAGTGAACAGACATTATCCAAATATTACAGCTAAACACAAAACCGACCCAGTATCTGTTTAATGTTTGGACACAATAGTGTTTTTGAGTGAATTGTCAGGTCATCTCAGATCACTCAAAACAAAGGTTTTAAAAAAAAAAACAGACACTTTTATTTTACTTCATTAATCTACATTCAAAGGTTTAATTAAATCACAACTAATCAGGTTTCGACGCATTGGCACTGACGTACAAGATTTTCATAAGGCTACTTAAACATTATTTAAAGCCCTAAAACCCAGGGGGTATAGAGAAAGATGTCTTAGGTACATCAAATCCGCCACATTAGCTCAGTTGAAGGATCGACCTCCACGGCCCCATTTGCTGAGCTCCCAGGGTGTCATACCATTAATTACCACTTATTCCAGACAAGCACAAAAACTGAACAAAAGAATTAAGAATAGTTTTCACAAAGCTCAACAACAGGTACCGCAACTCAAAGAATTCATTTCAGCCTATCATAAAAAACAAAAACCTAAAAGACATCCTGGTCCGTTCCAGATTCACTGCCATAAGGCTCCAACAGCCGTCTCTATGGGAACCATATTATCAATCCCTAACCCTAACCCCTAATGCTAACAGTAACCCTAACACTAACCCTAACACTATTACTTACACTAACTCTAACACTACCCTTTTTCCTAACAATAACCTTAACGATAACACTTACCCTAACACTATCCCTAACCCTACAATAACACTTACCCTCACACCATCTCTTACACTAACGCTAACCCTGAAACTATCCCTAACACTAACCCTTACAATAATTCTAATGCTAATCCTAACTCTATTTCTAACTCTATCCCTCACACAAACCCTAACCCTAACCCCAACCTTAACACTAACCCTAACCTTAACCCTAATGGTAACAATAACACTAACGCTAACACTAACCCTAACACTATCCCTTAGATTAGCGTTAACACTATACCCTACACTAACATTAACCCTAACCCTGACACTAACCCTAAACGTAACACTATCCCTAACACTAACACTATTCCTAACCCTGACGCACGGACTAAAACTAACACCAAACCTAACACTATCCCTTACAATAACACTAATGCTAACAACAACAATAAAAATTTTACGCTAACCCTAACACTATCTTTAACACTATCCTTTACACTAACACCAATAATATCTCTAACCATAACACTATCTCTAACACTATCCCTAAAAATGACACTATCCCTAACCCTAACAATAACACTATCTATAACCGTTTGAAATTAAAACAAGAGAAATAATCCAGATCCTAAAACATTTGCCAGAGTGCCACTGCTGAACCTGAACATGCAGCTATACTTTACACTAGCTTACAATTTTTATATTTTGGACAAAAAAAAAAACTCTACCCAAAATATATTTTAGATATATGTTACATATATGTTGTATATGTGGTGCGCAACTATGATGTGATGAAATATTCATAAACTATATTTTATTTAAACCCAAATATATTTTGGGGTCAAAAAAAAAATACATTTCCAAGACTCCATCATTTCATATGATGAACAGACTGAATTTAGGCTTTTACAACAAAAACTACAAAATACACTTTGATTAGTGAACATAACAGAAGCTCAAACATACTCGCTTGGTGGGTAAAAACAAACTTCATTGTGTTTGTATAAAAAAAACTTAAACATATGTAATTATGTAGCATGAGGACGTTATTGGTCCTAATACATCAAGAAATCCACAATACAGCACCCTCCACAATTATTGGCACCCCAGGTTCAGATGTGTTAAAAGCCGTAAAATAAATGTATTTTTTATTGCACAAGCATAATCTCACACTGAAAATTTTAGAAAAACGTAACCTTACACAAGTGAATCCCCTCCCCGCCAAAAAAAAATCTATGACTAAAAAATAATTGTTTTTAATTAATTAAACTACCTGTTCCACAACTATTGGCACCACTAACAATTACTTTTTTGTAATATTTACTGTAGTTGATCAGAGGTATCAAGGACCTTTTATTAAGTAATTTATAACTTCCTGTTTCCCTGTGGTATAAATATGATGTGACACAAAGGCCTATTTCTTTTATCCACTCTTTAACAAAGGAAAGACAAAAGAACACCCCATTAAAGTAAGGGAGATGTGTGTCAGTGGTTACAAGAAAATAGCCATTCGCCTAAACTTGCATAAAACTTGCCCATATCTACAGTCAGAGGATTCATTAAGAAGTTAATCTGGGAATAGTGACAAGGCTGGATGAGGACCCAAGTTTATCTTGCCACCACCACGCACAGTAAGGAGGATGGTAAACGTAAACGTGTCGAGTTTGCTAAGCGGTACTGGGACTTCAGGTGGGACCATGCGCTTTGGTCAGATGAGACTAAAATAGAGCTTTTTGGCAACAAACACTCTGGAGGTTCTGGTGGAGGATCTGTGATTCTGTGGGCCTGTTTTTCTTCCAAAGGCCCTGGGAATCTTATAAGGGTGCATGGCACCATGAACTCTTAAAAATACCAGCACCTTTTAAACTTTATATTGCCTCTGCCTGCCGAAAGCGAATTACCTTCTCTCTGTATTCTCCATTCTTGTGAAATGTTATAGGAGGAGATTAAGTGCTGTCTTTTATTGTGTATTAACATCAGGGGTGCCAATAACAATTTTTTAATTTTTTTTTCCCCACAGAATAACTATACTGCTTTGATTTTTCTTTTCTTTTGCATTGTGGTTCTACATATTTTTTAAATAAAAAGAATTTATTAGAAGCCTAAGAACACAGGGCACTGAAGGTGGCAATTATTGTGAAGGGCACTGAAAGTGAAAATGAGGTGAAGCATCCCTTTTAAAAATAGCTGTGATATTGGTCTATTACAGTGGCAGTAAAGTGATTTCCCAATGTGTCCAGAGCAGAGAAGCTTTGATTGCAGTAAATTGTAAGATGGGAAGATGGGGTATATACATATATATATATATATATATATATATATATATATATATTATATATATTACTATTACAGTAGATTCCTTGTTAAATTGTTAAATGTGTTAGACCTACAATGTTATTAAAGAGTTACTAAACTGTTAGGCGTGTAGTGTGTAGGGTGTGGACATATGGGGTGCCGCTGTGCTTTAGGCCACCTGGGTTTAGTTCCAGCTCTTGGATCTTTTTCTAATATGTAAGTCAATATGTTTGTAAATATATTTTAGCAGATTATATTGTGTATATTTCAAAATATATATTTTTAATGTACAGGAAACGCTTTGCTAATTGTCATGCATTATGGATCGAAGCATGTGCAACCTAAATTAATACAAATCTTAATATCGTAGTTCTATGTGCATGTGTGTAATGCAGAAAACTATGGCTGTGTGTGCAACAGAGCACGTAGTAGAATAATTAAGAGCTCTACAGAGGTGACAGAATGGTAGGAGATATGCAGTCGAGCACAACGCTTCTGCTCAGCTGCTTCCTGCTTGCACCCACACAGACACACTTCCACACACAGCGCTAGGGTATTTATAGTGCATTGACACACTGGCAGACAGATGTCACCTTCAAGCTATTATCTCTAGGGCAAAAAACTTTCTTACACACACACACACACACAAACACACACACAGCTTACTAACAAACCACAGACATCAAAGCCCACAATCAAAGCACAGTATGAGAGCTAAATTAACACCCACATAGTTCCCTTCATTGTACATGTACGTTTAATTTCATGAACGTGTGTGGCAAAATTCTCTTGGGGAAGAGATGGATGTGGATGCTGTCACACCTAATAAGTAGCCAAACACTAAGGGAAGACACACACACACACACACACACACACACACTCAGAGAGAGCAGAGCAGAGAGGGGAGGAATCTATTGTAGTTGGGCCACTAATCTCACCCCAAGGCTTAAGCACAGCAGACTCACTCTCCTGTCAGAAACACAACATGGTGTCATAACAGATCAGTAGAACAAAAAGCCACAGCACAGAGCAGCAGTCAGTGAGAGTCCCCCTGAGAGCCGCTTTAATTCCCTTTGATGGTAATGCTGTGGGACAAAATGTCTTCCTTTCTCATTTGATGTCAGCCATAAGAGATCTTCTTCAGTTCTGTTTAATATCCACTCTAAAATTGCTTGCTGGACCTGAACCTGACAGCTGACAACAAGGAGCAATGTACAAATTAATACAATCATACATTTAGCATTGATTTATAACTGCACATGTGTTTGACTGGACATGCTACCAAAAATATATATCATTTATAGAGTGTCTATCATGTACAAACAATGGGTACCTAGTGTGTGTTCATCTACATACAGAACTGCAAGTGGAAAGGGAATGTAAAATGTGACCCTGTCATGCCGAATGTGTTGACATAGCTTTAATTCGACATGATAGCTGACACCCCCAGCCACCTGACTGGCCCTGAGAGAGCTGTGGCTAGTTTTACACACTCAGAGGCACTTAAAACACACAAACACTGTGGAGAGGATACAGGAGACGTGTGTGGGTGGTGGGAGGGGTCCTTGCCAATGAATAGACACACGAGGACTTTGTGTTAACATTTACTTAATACTAAGTTCGATAAATGGGTAGAGAAGCTAGAATTGTAAACCACTTCGATCACAGAAAATCTGTGAATTGCAATGAACCTTGAAACAGTAACATTAATTTTATTATAAATTATTGGTCTCTATAACTAGACTATAAATTGTTATTTATACAATAGAAAATAAATTTGTATTATTAACTTGTGGATTTTGTATATTTTGTTACTAAGTGCTTTTGTTACTAGGAGTCCTTTTTGCATGTTTTGGAAAGTGTGTGTATGTGTGTGTGTGTGTGTGTGTATTCTGGTCACAGAGACATGCTCCTTTTACAGTGACACTGGTGATAATCGTCTGAAGCCGGCCATCCGAGGCCGTGTCAGAGCCGAGTAGGCAAACAGAGCAGACATACAATCTTCCTGCTGACAGCCAGTGCTGACCTAGACCCCTCTCAGGCCCGTCTGCTATCACACACACACACACACACAGAAAGAGAGAGAGGGAGGGAGAAGGAGATGGAGGGCTTAAGGCGTGTGTGTGTGTGTGTGTGTGACAACAGTGCCCTGGTGTGAATGAGAGAAGAAGCAGCAGGAGATTTTTCTCGTAAGCATCCCCACCCACATCTGAGTTTCACCCTGCAGGACGTCAGGGAGACAGATCCCTACCCTGGAGGATAAGGACAGTTCAAACACCACAGGGTTGTTTGATAAAATCAGACTTCAAGATATCAGGTTCCAACTTAAGTATGGATTTCTTTCATTGATTCCAGTAAAGATACAGCAGTTTTCTTAAAAATTGACATCTCGAATATAAAATACATTAACTGTCACCAAGCATTATTAATTTGATTAAAGGTTTATATGCACTATTAACAAATTAATATCCGCACAATATAAGCAGAGCACAGGTGTTGATAGGGCTTAAAGTCATTTGACCTTGTAGTTTGGTAATTCGGTCCCAGGATTTCTTGGCTACTGTTTCAGTCCATTAACACCACCCCTCAGGGTAATATGGCTGATGCAAATATTAGCAAAGCTTGGAAAGTTGAGCCATCCTGTTGGAAAGTTGGGCTCATTTACTCAAAGTGAACCATGTGTCTGTTTTGGAAGTGCTGCACTATTTGGCAGGCAGTAGCCCGCACTATGACATGCTATGATGATTTTTACATCAACACACTTACAACTTGGCACATATCCAGTGTTTAAGGCTGAGCGAGAGCTGGGAAAATAAAATAAAATGTTATGGGCTGGTGGAAGGAACGGCATGTGTATTCAATTCCTTTCTGCCCTCACAGGGTTACTCTAGCCTTTGAATGACAGCAAAACGATGCACTGGGAATCTCCTGACCTCAGCTTTGGTTTCAGAAATAAAAAAACCTGCTTGCATCTGTCAGAATGTGAAGCAGCTGGACAGCAGCTCAAGCAAGACATCCAGTGAGAATTTAAATCCCTGACTTTAGCAAGCTTATCACTAAGAGACTTTTCAGTTATGTCTCATGCTATCAGTGTGTGTGTGTGTGTGTGTGTTTGTGTATATACGCTTGCGTGCCATACAGCCTCATTAGTATCAAGAGAATCATTTTAACCTCATTATAATGCTGTTTATAGTTCACATTAAAAAAGAAGATAAGGATCCAGTTGTAATGGCTGAGATAGAAACGCATCGGGCTATTATAGCTAGCGCTGTTTTTCCCCTCCTTTTTGGAAAAAACAAACAAACAAAAAAAAATTTTGAATTCCAGTGAATTTAAAATGTGGATGTGTTTGCGGAGAGGTGAGATATTTTGGAAATGAATTTTAATTAATTTTAAAATCATTTTTAAAATCGGAGAATCGTAAAAGAACATTTCATGTTGTACTGTGTATAATTATGTAACATTTATGTATGTATGTATGTATGTATTTTATTTGAAATTTTTATTTGATTTTTTTAAAGCATGCACAAAAATTTGAAACGAGAAAAACGTCTGAAATATGAGCCGAATATTTATGCCATGCTGCATCCCACCGCACCACCTGGCAGTGTTCAGTGCACAGATCTCGCTCTCCCGCTAGTCGTCGGCGCTTCCCTATATAGCATTCTGCTCTGTTAACTTTATTTTTATTACCACTCCAAGTCCATTCAATTAACACGGCTACACAACATTTCAAGAATATTTGTTTCTCTTTGCAATATCGCTGTGGAAAAATCTGTTAAAAACAATAAATGCTGTTACATTGCAAAACAATGCAGGCTTTCATTTTAATGCCTGTACTTTAAAAGTGACCTGTTGCTTAGTTGTTTTTATTTCAGCAAATTGTCACGCACTGAATATTTGTCTTTAAAATTTATGGAGCCCATGAGTTTTTTAATCTGTAAAAGAGGCCCGGTTTGGGAACCACTGCATTAACTTATGATGAAGTTATAACAGGAGCTAACCTGTTTGTGTGGCATTTCTTAATAAACAATGGATAACATAAAAAGGTGGTCAATTCTGTGGTAATAAAAAAAAGTAATAAAAACTTCAAATCAATAAGGCACATGAATCACACCAACCCACTGTGAATTATTTTCCTAGATTTCTACATTGTACACTGTTGTGTATTATACACTGAAAACAATATATTCCTAGTGTTTTATATTTTCCTACTGTTTTATATATTCCTAGGGTTTTATATTGACCGTATTTGTGTAAACGACAAGAAGCAATTTCAGCTAAAGTTTTGATTAAACACATACCAAAAGTGTTGCTGAAGTGATTACAGATGATCTATATGACTGTCGAACAATCATAGCTTAGCTTAAAGATGCTGTTCATGCTCATTTCCAGTTAGCAATGCACACAGCATGATTTGGCACTGACACACACACACCTGCGGTTACACACTGTGCCGAGTCGCTTGTTTAAAAAGCAAAATGAGCAAAACACTAGCATTTAACACTTATATCACATTTACTTCATATATTTTTATCTCTATTTCAGCTTATTTACATAGAATTTACTTAGAATATTAGTGAAAGTTACATTCCCAACCATTATGCTCTATAACTACTCTAACAACTGACTTCCAAATTCTATGATCTCTTCAATCTCTGGCATCAAGTAAGCAGTGCATCAGAGCCAATCTGGTTAACCTGCTAACATGTGAGGGCTAAAACCTAGAGCCATGCATGCGGACCAGATAATGCCAGATAAAGAACCTTACCAAGTCGAATAGCTCAAGGGTTCCAGCAGGGCTTTAGAAGAGCCTGCTGTGGAACACCGGTGACAGCAGCAGCTTGCGTTGGAGCTAATCCTCCATGAATGTCGCATCGTAGCAGCATAAACAACATGTGGTAATTTCTCTTGCAGTCTCTCTAGCCAGTGCCAGACTTGGTCCTTTGTAGTGGGTGCCAAAAGTGGGAGAATTCAAAGAGCATATTAATACACTGGGGTGCAATGTACAAAACTTCATTCCTTTACTAATCTACATAGATATTTAACCTGATAGGAATTTATAAAAAAAAAAAACCCAGAGTCATCTGATACAGATATATTTACATATGTATTGAATCTTTTTCTGAACTGCTTATTCTACACAGAATATTGCATTCATTCATAGACTATTGCAAACATACAATTTAAATATACCAACCAGCATATTAGACTGAGGCTGTATCTGGGGTACCCATGGAAAACTCCAATGCATGGAGACATTCTCCATGCAGGATCTATGCAGGTATGGAGGAAACAAACCCCTACCCCTGAGGTGTAATGGAGATGTGCCAACCTGAAAATCACTATGCCCCTGCATGCTTGTTTATAACTACATGGCCAAATGTTGTTGGACACTTTACCATCAAATCCCTATGTGTTTAAACATTTATATTCTGGTTTAAGTCCTATTCCTACTACTAGAATAAATGTATTAATGAGTTCATTGGGTAAGGAGGTCTATAGAAAGTGGTATGAATGTATATATATGTATGTATGTATTTATGTATGTATGTATGCAATTTAATTCTGTATTGTCATAATACAATTTTTAAAATTAGATGTTAATATGAAAATTACATATTGATATATATTTATTATATACACATTACATTATATATACAAGCCATCTATTAGATATAACCTCTGATAGAAGAACAGATCTCTTATTAAACCTGCAAAATAAAAGCTTACAATGAACTAAAGCTTCTCAAATAATGACAAACTCAGTGATTATTTATTCTCTAAACAATCTAATCTGGCTTTGTGACAATCGACCATTAGATTTATAGTCTGAAGTGGAGCACTGCTGCAGTGAACCAAATACCATCTGCTCGAATCCTCTGGTGGTCTTCTAACTTTGAGTTTAAACTCTTGTTGTTGTCCAAAAGCAAAACTAATTAGTTTCCTTTCCATCCAAGCAAAAGCAATCCTAATAAGCCATATAAAATCTCTTCTTTATGTGGTCGATTTCAGCGAGATTTACTGTGCGTGTTTCTCTCTTTTTGAGCACATGGTGCTTAAATTACCGCTGAAGAACCCCTGAGAACTGAGTCTCCATTCTCAATTTCTCATTCTCTCCCTTTTTCTAACTCTCCAGTCTCCCGCTCTCCCTCTTGACACAGAACGAATTAACACCCTCATCTGCCACCTCTGATTAAAAAAGCTCATCGAAGAGAGATTTGTAATCATTTGTCTATAATGAATTCCTATAACCCTATCACCCAATTCTCACCTGCCAGAGCCTGCACGCGGAGAGGAGAGCCAAGTGAGGGACGGAGCTGTAATATTACATTTATTCTAGTATTTCCATGAAAGATTCTGTGAAGCTGAATGCAAGGCTGTGTGTTTGCCATGCTGGCATCATCATTTTCTTTTACTTTCTAATTAAAAAAAATTACAATGACAGTCACTATGAAACGAAATAAAGATGTAGCTTTCACTGAAAATGCTTGATCCAAAAAAAATCTATTCCTGCATAACCTCTAAACGATTTCCAACTTAATTTATGAGAATGCACGTAATGATATAAGACACAATCCTGGACTTATCCTTAGTAATAACCTTAATATATCAGTAGCATGCTGTGTGTGATAGATTAAAAACGCTATCAAAGTAATGCCGGGCTGATGAATTTGTGCACTGGAGGTTCCTGCAGCGTTCCTGCCCTACTAATGAATGTGCAGAGACAGCAGAGCCACTGTAGCCGCCGTGACCTTTCCCTTTGATCGGGAGGGCCATCTGTCTCCCTGTGTGACTCCACACACACACTCTCACACACTCCTGCACTGTCTTGACCTGCCACTAGTGCACACTTTCCCTGATTCCAGCCCACACTAGCCATCTTACTGCTGTTATAATCCAGAGAAGGATTTATTCAGACACCTAAGATGTCGCAATATAACAACGATATGAGAAATATGAATGCTTTATATTAAAGGGATTTGCTGCTAAGGCCTGGGGAACAAGGTGGGGGCGGGGGAGAATCTTACAACATATTATAACCTACTTTTATTAACGCACCGGAGGTACAATATCCTAACTTGTGTTTTATTAAAAAACAAACAAGCAAGCGGTCCGTGTATGTAACAATATTACATAAAACACAGCAACTGAGTTTCCAAATCTAAGTATTTATTTTAAATTATACCCTTAACTTTGACAGTAGCACTTTCAAATTTTAGCTAATTTCATGTCAACTAATCCAAAATATATAATATTCTGTATATAATGTATAATATATAATTATATAATATCTTGTCAGTATGTACAGCAATAAGATTGACCTATTCAGCTCCAATAGTATTATACAGATCGGGAACTTATATGGAAGTGGTAGCCCATTAGTTAAGGTGTTGGACCACTATTTGGAAATCCCAGGTTCAGTTGCCACTGTTGGGCCCCTGAGCAAGGCCCTTAATCTCCAATTGCTTATTTGCATAAAAGAAATAAAAATGTAAGTCACTCTTGATAAGGGCATCTGCCAAATGCTGTAAATGTAATGTCAGGTGATAGGGTGGGGTATGGAAGGTATAGGGTGCCATTAGTGTTCATTTCCATCCCAAAGGTTTCACAGTGGGATTTGTTTAAGGCTTTATGCAGAATCACTCTAGGTCTTCTCCAACCTGCTAAACCATGTCTCCATGAAGTTTAGAGTCAGGCGAACAGGTCCAATCATCTTTGTTCCAATAAATAATTAAGGTAGCATTACCACAAGGTGGACGTGATTTTGCCAAGTAGGATTTGATCCTGGATCAACATTTTAATCTACCAATCGTAACTATCTGATGTGTGTCAGTGTGTGTTGACCAAACCTGCCTCAATCCATTTTTGAATATTTTCCTCTTTGTAAACCAAAATGTTATATTATAAAATGTGTTTATAAAATAGAGAAAATGAAATAATTAAATGATATGTAATATATTACATGCTGTACTGAACAATTGAAAATATTATGTATGTGCAATTTAGTTAATAATTTAATTTATTTAGTTGTGAACATTTCTCTTGCCTTTGTGACCAAAAATAGATGTGTATGTGCAGTAAAATGTATTTAAGTGTACATGAATAAAAAGTAAATTCATAGATTTAATTTTATTTTATGATTATAAATAATCTGGCTTGTACTTGTACCATTTGTGATTTAATTAAATAAACATAAACCCTGTTTTATAGTAAGAATTTTGTTCTAATGCAGTTCTACAGTTCGCTGTTTCAGAGCATTTTACCTTTAACTGATCATTAGCGATTATGATTCACTGTCTAAATTCCTTATTGTTTATTTTCAGTGATTTTTTTAAAATCTCTGAACATAAGATATTTTTCAGTATTTAATCTGCTAAATTTTATCAGTATGTTTGTGGACAACAAAAGGAAAGATTCAGAAAATGATTGAGGCGGGTTTGGTCAAATTGTAATAATTAAATTGATGACACACACTGTATGACATCAGTAATATATGTTATGATTAGAATTGAAACTCAATTGTAAGAAACCTGTTGATAAATGAACAGAACTCACGTAATATTAAATGTAGAACAGTCACCGGTAATATAAATGTAAATATAAATGTAGTAATAGTAAAATCAGAACAAAGGACCTGTAATATAAACATGTAATGAACTGAACACTGTAATATAAATCATGTAATCCTACATAGTGACAACAAAAACACCTGAATCTAAATGCTAGAATGTGAACTAAACATGTAATAACATGTATGTAAAATAGAACTCACCTGTAATATAAATGTATGTAACAGTGAACAGAACTCACCTGTAATATAAATGTATGTAACAGTGAACAGAACTCACCTGTAATATAAATGTATGTAATAGTGAACAGAACTCACCTGTAATATAAATGTATAACAGTGAACGAAACTCACCTGTATATAATATAAAGTGTAACAGTGAACAGAACTCACTGTATAATGTGAACAGTGAACAACTAACACCTGTAATATAATGTATAAATGTATGTAACAGTGAACAGAAACTCACCTGTAATATAAAAATGTAACAGAACAGGATGTAACTCACCTGAACTCACTGTAATATAAATGTATGTAACAGTGAACAGAACTCACCTGTAATATAAATGTATGTAACAGTGAACAGAACTCACCTGTAATATAAATGTATGTAACAGTGAACAGAACTCACCTGTAATATAAATGTATGTAATAGTGAACAGAACTCACCTAGCAAATAGCTTTGAGAGATAGAGAAGCCTGGCAATAAGATGAAGACAATGCACTATATATTTAATATACACAAATACATGGACACACACACTTCAAGACATGTGTCTCATGTGTGATGTGTTATCTCAGTCTGACAGTGTTCTACCACCCAAAGCTGCTGGTCTTACAGAGGCCAATGACTGTGATAACACCAGCAGATTATGATGTATAAGTAGAGGAGAGCTCTTTTTCCCAGCACAGTGTCGATGCCTATCTTCAGTTAATCTTGTGGTAAATCACTCCACTGACACAGAGACTGGCAAAGCCCAACACTTCATATAGCCCATAATCACAGCACGCAGACTTACAAGGAAGTTGCTAAGATAAATTCATGTAGCCTTTATGTCTGAACCCTGAGCTTATGTCACTACGTAGGCATGATATCAATGCTTTGGTGTAAAAGTCATCACATAGCGCTGTTTCCAGTGTCCTAGTGATTCGTAAAAGTCGTAAAAGGTTTTGTTTACAGATAATAATGCATAAATTAAAAGAATTCTGTGGATGTAAAAAAACCCATCATTAGTTTATCACATTATATTAAAACTGACAAAACCCCAAATTTTTATGATTATTTATACAGTTTAAATATTAATGTATATTTTTATTTTATCTACAATTTTCCTGTACATCATTTCATTGTAGTTCAATTCAATTCAAAAAAACTTTATTTGTCACCAGGGGATAATTTTCATACATTTCAATAAATGTTTAAGGTACTACGATACTCATTTGTGAAGAGTTTTAAGTCTGTGTACACGTGTGTGTGGTGGGGGTATAAATTTATTGTGGTATGCATACTGTAATGATTCCGGCCTCCCACCACCAGAATGCTAGCCACTTCAGCTAATACTTCCTGTTGCTAGCTTTATAAGGTAGCAGAACTGCGACCACATTGCAAAGTATTTTTGCTAGTCAACATATCGAGTGCTTATGTTCAAGTTTATAGTTATGGTTATGTCTTTATAGTTTTCTGAACTCTGCTCTGTCCCTGGATTACGTTTACTGCCTAGTGTTTCGGACGTTTGCCTGGTTTGTGTTTGATTTTTGTGTACTGAACTCTGAACTCTGCCTGGTTTTTGGTCTTTATTAAAGCCTTTCCCTACAATATGGAGTCCTCTTTAACGTCTGCTTCACCCATATATACTTTAACACATATACAACTGTATATATATATATATATATATATATATATATATATCAAAATCACCTCTTAATTCCAAAACTAAGGCGATTAGATTAAAACAGTGACTGAAAGCCTATCATCTGTTCCCAGTAAACTAACTGGACCGTGACAATTATATCATTTAAATCCCTGTCAATTAGCAGTGCTTGCATCACGTAAACAGAATAATTCTATCCATTTGTTTATCGTTTAATTTTCCACCCTCATGGTAATAAGGCACAAAAGCGTATTCTAAACTAATCATATTACAAAGCGGTGGTAAGTAAAGCTTACAGCTTCAGATAAAAGGGGGAAAAAATCTCTTCTGGCTTGTCACATCATTTGCACACTGCTATTTTTATGCACATTATTCACAGAAAATATGAAGGGGGGAATAATCGGACTGTTAGGATCAGCCCAAGCATGCACAATTGCTTATTATATAAGATAAACGGAGCAATTATAATAAGTCAGTACAATCAGTTGAAAACACAGCATTCAGATGTCATGCCGCGTTTGTCACAGGCTGTCAAGTCCCCCTACACACACGTTCCGCATGGTTGACCATGCCTGGTGGACTATAACCATGTGGCACTGATGGCCCCTTGCATACAAGCTACACACACACACACACTCCCGGACACATGCAAGGCTGATCCGTTTTCACTGTCCTTGGGGTTACTTTCACACCCCTCCTCAGTGCTGACAACAGGACTAACATGTGGAGGTGAAACCAGAGCTGAGCTGCCGTTGTTTGACCTCCCCTGATCCTACACATCCCGCTAAGCTACAGTGCCCTCAAGGGAGAGGGAGGAAAAGACAGCGGAAGGAAAAGGAGGGAGGGGCAGCGGTGCCTGTGTAAACACACAAGAGGAGGGAGAAACCTGCAGGTGGTTAGCATTGTGAAGGGTAACAAGAGATTTACCAGTAATATTAGGGTCGCTGTATAATATTAGAGTCTTTACAGGTGTGAAGTCCTAACTTTTTTTAAATGACAAAAAATGCAGCTTTTATTTTAATAAAAATAGGGTTAGGTTTAGATAAAGCATTAATTCACTACATTTATAAATATATCAGTGAAATAAGCTTACAAAGGAGTGTGTGTGTGTGGTGCACCGTAAATCAAGGCAGACATTCTCTCCCATACACCAGACGTCTTGAGTGCAATCATATTTGATGGCAGTTCATTTTGATTTTATTCGGCCACTTTTCACACTGCTTCCTGTTTGTTTTTGTCTGCCCCGTCCGTCCCTTGTTTTTCTTCTTACTCAATAATCATCTGGTCTTTTGTCTGAGGTGCCCCCGCTCGGTTTACCATTAGACCCAGTTCTCTATTCTCATGCAATCAAATTAATTCCCTGCATTTTCCCCAGGAACCCCCATCCTTCTGCAGCTAATGGGTTTAATTCAATTGGTGCAATCCATATCCAGACCCATTTCCTGGCTGACTGTGCCAGCGGGCACCTCCCCGCGGTAGCAACTCACACCGTGTCTGTGCGGCTTCGATAAAGGCACACGTGCGTGGGCAAAACCCCAACACACACAAACTCACATTCTGCACCATGTGGTGTGTTTACGCCTGCTAATCTACCCAACAATAAAAACAGCAATATTAAAGCACACAAACGAATACAAAGACACACTCGTGGGCCTGCATGCGCTTCCTGGCTGCCCTTCAGCAACGCTGCATGAGGAACTGCGGTAGCAGCCATTAGTGTCTCCTAACACATCTGTACGGCTGTTTTTCCCTCCCTAGGTGAGTTCTCAAACCAAGGTATTAGTTTGCAGGTTTGTATGTGTGTGTGTTTGTGTGTTTTTTACCTTACTGCCACTGTTCACTGACTCAATCACTTTCTCCCTGCTGTCATGAATTAATAAGAAAGGCTATATGTGTGTGTTTGTGGTGTGTGTGTGGTATTAGGTACCCGGGGTGTAAGTGATATAATGAGTAGCACTGGGAGCTCTGTGTGCTGCCATGGCAGCAGCTCTGGCCTTTGTGACTTTTTTGCCCATTGCTTTAGCTCTCTGCCGTGTCCCTACAGGGAACAGTTATGTTTATCCCCTCATTAACTACATAAATATATCTAGCCCTAGTTCTCCCCTCCTGTTCCTTCTTCTTGATCCACCTCTCCTTTCTGTAAATCCTCCACGCCAACCCCCACCCCCCTCTCTATGATGCTCACTCACTCGGAGCTCCGATTAGGGAGGTTCTTTCCTCTGGGACTGTAGCAGAGTCGTCAGCCAGCAACAAAACACAAACATCAGTCTCTGCTCACTCTTAGCATGTGACCTGGATATAGTAGAACTACTCTCTCTCTCTCTCTCTCTCTCTCTCTCTCAATTTCTTTCTCTCTCCCACTCTCTCTCCATCTGCCTGCTTTCTTTCTCTCTTTCGTTTACTCTCTGGGACTGTGGAGGTTTTGCAAAAGATTATCATGAGACTCAACTGGGCTTTCCAATAGGCAATTATCTCAGTCAGAACACATTTGAATTAGAGCTACAGGACAGGGTAATTAGAGGTCAGAAGCTTTCTTTTTTTCTTCTCTCTCTGTCTCTAAGGCCTCCAGAGATAAACGACATGGTTGTTCGAGATGCTCCAGGCTCATTGATTCAAGGGCTGCCTCAGGCATTGATCCGAGATGGCTGAGATATCACACGCACTGAGATCTAAGCTAAACCTAAATGACACCAAATCCCATCTACACAGTTAAATACAAAAGTCTGCCTCACCCCTATCATGTGGTTAAATTATATTATAATAAACCAATAAGATTTTACTGAAAATATAAAGAATTCCAAAAAGGTACATACTAAATAATATGCTGTACATATAGTCAAGTCAAGTCAGCTTTATTTATTGTTTATTTATTGTTTATTGGATTGTTTCAAAGCAGCTTTACAGAAGTACCTCAGAAACCACAATATTAAACATTCATTAGAAGAGTCCATTTGATTGATATCCATAAATTTAGAGTCCCCAACTAAGCAAGCCAGAGGCGACGGCGGCAAGGAACCAAAACGGAGAACCAGGCTCAGTCGGGGGGTCAGTTCTCCTTTGACCAGATAAATCAGTAGGTTACCCGTGCTGCAGCTAAGTTTCTGTGGTCTTAGAAGACAAGAGAAACTGCCTTATTGTCTCCAAGTGATGGTGGTGACGGTGAGCTCGGAATAACAAAGAACAGACATATGTTAGTGTAGATGCAATTCGACTGGTGATAAACAAATACATTATGTGTTATTGGTGGTGTTTCCCGGTTCCGGTTGACCTGACTTTTGCAGCCTGATAATCCTTTAACAGATCTGAATAATAAAAATGTGTGTATTATGTGTAGGCCAAAATATAAGTTTATAGACGTTTATAGTATGATATTTGGCTGATTTAAAAAAAAATGTTTTAGTAAGAATAATAAGGTAAATATGTGAAACATATATTTGCTGGCTCTGAAAAAAAATAAAGGTAACTATACTGAAATAACTTTCAGATATAATAGTACCCTTATTAAACTATAATAAACTGTATCATGCTATCATACATTTAATCATGTCTTCACACACAGACCTATTTGAATTCTAGATCTGCTGGTTATATCATCATATAGTTAATTGCAAAAAAAAGTTGACGAAAAAATGTAATTTATACCAAATGTTTAATAATTTTCTATTTAAAATTAATTTCTAAATTATTTTTATCTGTGTTTATTGTGCAGTTTTTGTTTTAATAATGTTTTGACTTAAACATGCAAGTGTTCAGACATTATAACAGCACCATCTGTCTTTTCTTTATATGCAGGACTGTTTAGTGTGAAATATATGTCACATGTGCTACTGGTCTGTGCAAGGAATACATTTACCACTGTAACAGATGTGTGATACAGTTTTGCTTGTTTATAACACAGCCGCTTAATAGTGTGAAGTGATTGAACTATGTGTGTGTGTGTGAGAGAGAGAGAAGATATTAATGCTGTTATACTGGGTAGTTGTAGTTTATTGTTTGATTAAAACTCATGTCCAGGTTGCATTATGCCATTTTGTTAAACCTCATTTCCCACAATTCCTAATGCTTATGCCTGCTTCCTATGTGATACGCCTTTATGTCTCTCTCATAAACGTGTGTGCGACAGTTAGCAGAAGCTAGACATTACTGTTTATTTAATTTTAAATATGGATATTTTTCTTAGAAAATGCAATCGATTTGCACCAGGAGGCATGTGGGACACTTTATAATGGACGAATGCGCTTTATTTGACTTCCTTTGAACTGTTGAAAATTAACACCCACTCCCTGTCATCATGAAGCTCGGAAAAGCTGGGACATTTTTAATATAACTTGATTAGTCTGAACGAAGAAAGCCTCATACACCTAGGGATTTCCTGAGGTTGAGTTAATAATGGGGTAATTTTCATGTTTGGGTGAAGGTTTTTTTCAAGTTATTGATAGTTCTTCTTATGTCATGTAGCTTTATTTAAGCGGCTGCTTAAGATAAGCAAACTTTTACAGAATTTAATAAAGTGTTAAATGAAATTGTAGTTATATGTACATTGATTATTTATTTATTGATTGGTTGATAATCAAGTTATTCAGGTTATGTTGGACACAAAGTCTACTTACAGGCAGGAGATAAATGTTGAACCTTTAAACGTGTTTTCTTTTAACTCCTTATTTGTCACCATTTGACAGGCAGGACATTTGCCATACTGTTTAAACAGAACTTTAGTCTTAACGTAAAGTAATAATGACAAACTGTATAATATCATTATAGTTTCTATATTTGGTGACTGGTTTTTAGTGGAATGACAGGAAAAGTAGGTCATTAATTTCTTTTTATAGCACAATGGATTTAAATGAAAAAAAGTTTTTACAGTAAATTTATGTCAGCAGGTAATTTAACCCAGTTTATTGTGCTGGAAAAGGTGAAAAAACAAAAAGGAGATGTAGAGATACAACCCCAAGTTTTTATCTTGTGTTATCTACCCATCTGTTCTGCTTTGATGTAAAATGTTGAGTTGCAATTTTGTTTTTAGCAAAAAAGCAAAAACTTTTTGTCTTAAAAAGTTTTTGGGATGGTTTATATTTTTTGTGCTCTGTACGGAACATCAATACTTGATAGACATGATAACAGATATTTAATGCTACAATTTTGTAGCCTGTGCTACAAATCTCTGTAGCACCAGTTCTATGTACAAAAAATCTGAAGTACATCCCTATTTATATAATTAGAGTGCAATAATTAGGTCATAAATAACTGCAGTAGTTTATGTTTCATCAATAACAACGGCTCCTCGATGTAGCAGTATAAGAGTTGGTGAAAAGTGGTGCCCACTGCTTTTAATCGGTGTGCCCTGACAGGGTGGTGTGTGTTAGCCCTCATTCTCTTTCTCTCGTTCTTTTGCCTCAGGCTCCAGTGTTTATATAACAATACTAGCTCGATCATTCTTCTCGTCTGCTTGAAGGTTACAGGGTCCAAGGGGGGGACTGGGTAACAAACGGAGAGACAGCGGCCTGAAGCCAGATAATGGCCTGTCATAATGGACAATATGGGCCGGGAAAAACCTCCAGAGACCAGACAGCAGAAGAAAAAAAAACAAAGAACAAGTAGGTTTGAATTATTTATCGTCTCCGCAGAGGCCTTTACAGCTGCCTGGAGTAAGATGCCTTATATAGAAGCCCATATCATAAAAGGAAGTTAGTTCTATGAAATAGGAGGAGTGGTACATTTTCACAAGTTCTCTAGAGAGCTTATCCTATTGGATAAATGTGGCTAAGCACTGACCTTCCGTTTGCCACAGCAATATTGGATTAAAAAATTCCATTGGTGATGAAAGCTTCTTATAGTCATGCTAACAATGGCTGCCATGTGACAAGGTCTTGGCTACACACACTTCAGACATCCTATGTTAATAAGACACTTACCAACACTGCCACTTGCTGCATTTGCCTCCCTGTCTCACTCTGTTTTCCTCAGCCAAGCTGCGAGTGGAGGATTTGCCAGTTGCTTGGCGGCTGCATTCATCAGTGAATCTGCTGCATGGGGAATAAAGCAGGCTTTGCTTAGCTTTGCCCTGTGATAGCCTGTGTCAGTGCTAGCCTGGTGTAGATATCTGTCACTGTAGCTTTTAGGGGTCTGGCTCTAAACAGATATCTGCTTTCTTTATCTGTGCTCGAACCATTACAAAATTATATCTAAAAGAAGACAGGGGTAAAAAAAATATTCTAAGCTCCTATTAATAGAAAAGGAATGTTATGTATTTTCTGAAAGCTGCATAGAAAGTGGCTAGGTTACCAGTCATTTTTCCATTAACTGAAAGCATCCTGCTGGTGTATGGGGATGTGTGTGTGTGTGTGTGTGTGTGTGTACCTACCCTCACTGCCTGCGCTTCTGTTGCTCTAATTAACGCTGCTGTCTGGCTGTTTTCTGACAGCGGGGTTTGTTTTGCCTTCTAGTCACTCCTCAGAGGGGAAATGAAGACGTGAGAGGAGTCTGTCTCAGCCCATCCAGCCCCATGCAGCTACCCCCCCTCCCTCTTTTACCTCCTCCTCTTCCCCTAATCATTTATTTATGCAGTGCAGTCAGTCAGTGAGACAGACTGGAAGAACAGCAGTGCTACTTCTTTATCTCTCATGTAATGCCAGCTGGGCTGACTGCCCCGAGTGGCTCAGATGACCTGAGCACAATGTCAAGGTGAGAAGGCTATTTAGAGTGCTGTGCTAACATCACTTGACATGGAGGACGTGGCAACATAATGCACTTTGTCTTATCCAACAACTTATAAAAGTGGCTTGACCTACTGAAGAATGTGAAGTTTAAAGAGTTCAATTTCATGGATTCGATTTGTAAAAATGACCTTTTTTTTCTTCATGTGAATCTTACTTTCATTCAGCTAGAGGCCGTACAAGGAGGTAAAAATCAAAGATAAATCACACCTATCCATCATTCTCAGGGTATTAATGTATAGAGGCAAAGAAAAGAATAAGAAAAAAAGGACGACAGAGCGAGGGAGCCAGCGGGAAAGTCTGTCCCCAGGGAGGGTAGAGTGATTAGCGTTTCTGAAACATGAGCAGTTATTTAAAAATCAATGTATTGTCATTAAAGCTGAAGATTGTTCTCTGGGAGTGCAGATATCGATCTGCCCGTGTGCCCACTGCTTATCGACCAGGTCAGTAATTTGCTCCTGAACACATGTAAAGTATGGGGGGTGGGCCACTGTAATGGCTCGTCACTATTATTACCGTCTTACTCAGCAGGCAGGGCACATTAATTACAGCTATATAGACTTACGGAGAAACATCATTGAAGGAAAGTCACTCTGCAAGATCCTAAAGCTGCGCTCAGCACGGCTAAAGAAAAAGTCAGACAAAAACATAGCATAAATCTTAGAATATAATAAAGAGTGTTGAAATTCTGACTGCAGCTTTTACATTTTTGAAGCAGATTTTACATCATGCTAAGCCGTAGCAGTGTTTTAGAGCATTCAATTCATTCAATTGAAGTGCGTTTGAAAACACTAAACGTATAATTCTGTGGGTGCTTTTGAATTTCAAAGTTTACAATTTAATACAAAGTGAATTCTTTCCAGAGTTTTGGACATACTTTCATTGTTTCTGAAGATGCAAGCTAATTTTATGATTTTGAAACTTCATTGTGTGTAAATCTAGCACTATACTTAAGCGAACTGGAAGGGAGGAGTGGTAGATCAGCGGTTAAGGTGTTGGACTCCTAACCAGAAGGTTGTGGGTTTGAGTCCCAGCACCACTATGTTACCACTGCTGGGCCCTTAATCAAGCCCCTTAACCCTTAATTGCCCAAGTGTATAAATGATATAAATGTTGCTCTGGATAAGAGTGTCTGCTGAATGATCCAACTGTAAATGTAAATAAAATCGAAAATGGATCTTGGATCTGTCAAAAGAGAACCGGTTCAGGAAAAACCAAAACCCGAACGTAGTAGCGGGAGATCGGAAAACTATAAAAACCAGACGGAAGCGGTTAGCATTAATACAAGCAATAGCGATTAGCATAAAAGACGACAGAAACGGAGATACCTGATGAGAAACTTCGGCCCATACTGTTACAGTAAACAGGGGGCAGGGGCAGGTTTTGGCCGGAACCAAGGGTCAGGGTCGGACCCGGAAACAGTCGGCTCCAGTGCAGAACCAGGGGTCAGGTCCTGGACAGAACCAGAAGTCAGGGTCAGGACCTGGACAGAATCAGAAGTCAGGGCCGGGGACCTGGACAAAACCAGGAGTGGGTATTAGGTCCTGGACAGAATCAAGAGTCAGGATCAGGACCTGGACGAAACTAGAAGTCAGAAAAAACTCCAGCCTATGCCGTTATAGAATACCATTATAGTTTCTTTTCGGCACCCATCTAAAAGACAGGAAATGTCACTGAAACTTGATACAAAAGGTTATAAACTGCTAAATACATTTTAAATATATATATATATTATCTTGAATTTGTTTAGTTATTTCTTTTTTTGTTAAGTCTCATTTGTACTGTATATCACAATATCTAAAAGTATTGCATTGTATTGTACTTTTATTATATTAGTAATAAATAAATGTAAAAAAACACAGGTAGCTAGTTAGCATTAAAAGCATATGCTTGATGTAAATTTCAAGGAGCTTTGCACAGACACAGTCTTACTCTTACTTTTAGTAAGTACAGCACTAGCGTCTGTTCTGCCTATTGCTAATAAAAGCTCCAGTCTGTCCTTCAGAGGTTTTAGCTAGCCTCTATCCCGATTCTCAATAATAAAACATGATTTAAAATAGAATTACAGAGCAACAATGTAATAAGTAGCATTAGCTCCCAGGCAAAGGCCTTGAAGTCTTTCATATAAGTGTTTATATCAACTCCTTTGAGTTTGCTTTTTGCTTTCCGTTTCCAGTGCTAGATCAAAATACCTTTAAAAAAAATTCCTGATTTAATATTTATAATGTCTTTTGGCGCAATAAAGTCTGTAGTGTCTGTAGTTTAAAGTGATGACTCACTCAAAGAACCCACGGATAATCTCTTTTTGTGCCAGCTGGTGGTATAAGCACTAGAGGAAAGCAGGCAGCCGAGCTGCATAAAAGCTGTCATTAAAGTAATAGATGGGTGAAAAGCACAAGCTACCCAGCGCATATTTTGGAAAAAGTACTGTATAGAAAGACACCACATCAACAAGATGCCAAACATTACTTTGAACAACATTATGATTATTGTTTTCAAGGTCTATAATAATACATAATACACAGGATTTCAAATAATGCACCACAGCCTGCCAGATAATTATAAATCCAATTAAATCAACATATTTTTACAAAATTACCAGTGTTTAAGTTCTTAACTCATGGTCATCCCTGCCAACAAAGCACCATTGTAAACATACATTTTCCACATTATACTGGGGTGGCCTTGTTTTTAGTAAAGAATAGACTAGAGACTAAACATTACTGCACAAATCCCCAACCTAAATAAATTTTTTGCAATTCGTCATGCTTTGTAGTTATTCTCTCTCTTTTTTTTTAATATTATACATATACACATATATATGTGTGCAAGTCACAGTCACTTCCTTATTTTTAGTGACTGCTGTATTCAGAGTAATGGCAGAGCCAGAGCCGGTCTCACGTTTATGGTTCTGAAATACATCCTGGATGAAAAAATTAAGACCGTTATACCACATCATGCACATGCAGTCACACCCAGGGTCAATTCCCCTTTACCTTGTGGGTGGAAATCTGAGAAAAGACATACAGACTCAAAAAAAACAAAACAAAAAAAAAACAAAAACCTGAACTCGGGACAAACTTAGAAGTCTGAAGTTGTGACTTAGCAAGGTTATTTGCCACAATGCTATCATCACACTCTTATATTAAGGACATAGTTAACACCGTAGAATAATAGTCAATAATTAACAAGTAACTATGTAGGAAGTAATCGGTAGTACTAAATTAATAATGTTAACTTATACTTATAATTGATATTTATTAAAAAATTAAGAACTACTAGACAAACAACTATTTAAAAAACGTTAAATAAGGAAAGTACTTGATTTTTACTGACATAATAAAGCCGGAAAACATTCTCAGACAACTCAACGAATAAAAGGCAAATGAAATACATGTCTTTTCTCCTAATGCTTACTGCATAAACCACAAATGATTAAAAAAACCCCAAAACCACCACCACAGAGTGATGCTATTCATGTGGCCAGGATTTCTAATCTGCCCTTCCTAATGTGTAATTGGATAATGAAGGGTGCCATTAAGCTGCCAAGCCAACCGGCCAGTGCGGACACGATAGCTGTGTCTGGTCTACGTCCAGCAAAGCAGTTAGTGTTTATTCCTCTTTAGAAAAAAAAAATCAGATGGACGCTTCTCTTGATAAAGAAGGGATTATATTAGCGTTGCTACCAGAACAAAGTCTAATGATTTAGATTATCTTCAACACTCCTAGAAGCTCATAGGAAAAAGCTACAGCATTTAGCCAAAATGCATTTGGAAATGTTCAGTGCCGTTCACCACAACTTCACTTTTACAGGACTGGAGCAAACCACATGCAGCATGGGGGAAAAGCAATGCCAGACATCGTTCTTTCAGATTTCACAACTAATTTCTCAGTTTGTAAGTGTACCCAGGAGGCTCTGTGGCACTTCAACCACAGTGGATTGTCTGTTTATTCTGTACATTACACAGTTTGATGGCTACAGTGGTTATGTTTTTAAATCATTCCCCACCACAGTCTATAGGTGAACATCATTTGCCGATGCAGGGGCAAAAGATCTACCATAAAAAAAGTACTAGTTTCGGTTTCAAAATAGCTCGATGATGGAAGAAAATCTCACACTGTACTATGTAATCACAATATTATCTTTCCTAAGAATGACCGCATTTTATTTTAAGAGCAAACTGGAAATTTGTAATTGACTAATCTGAGAAACATGCTGGCTCACAAGCATACTGACTCAAAACTAAGTTGTATTAATGCTTTAAGACAAAGATTTATCGTCACTAGATTAATTGCATTTTTTTTAATGTAGATAAAAGTTCGTAGTTCAAATTTTGTTTGCGCTTTACTTCTCAGAGACTCTGCCTCGCTAAGACGCCCCTTTTATAGCTAATCATGTTACAGACCTGATTTTTTAATTAATCATATGCAAAATATTGTTGCCCCGTGCCAACTTTTAAAAAACCTGTAGCAGGCATCAAATTTGAAATGAGCTCATTTAGTAAATAAAAGTGTCAAATTTCTCAGTTTGAACATTTGTTATTTTATCTATGTTCTATTGTGAATAAAATATTGGCTCATATGATTTAAAAAATCTTTTTATTTTATTCAAATTTTAAAAAGCCCAACTTTAATCAATGAATATATTTTTTTGCCCAATACTGCATAGAGCAATGGATTATATCTTTTAAGTTATCCTTTCTATGGCACCCTGTTTAAAATACCCTTTACAGTGCACATAACCCTGATACCAGAACCAAAGCCATAACAATTGCAATTTCACCAGGAATTTTACTATTGCTCACTGAGCAGCTGCGGGTTCACTGTTTAATGAATTCCTAATCAGGGTTTAGGTAGGAATCGGGGCAACCTGAGAGTGCTATGGTTTTGAATTGATTATTAGGTGCTTTATCTGCGCTGCAATACTGAGTGAGAAAAAGCCAAGCCACATATCACAGGAAATGAAAGAGATGAATCTTCAATCGAGATGGATAAAAAATGTATCAAAGGGAAGATAAGAGAGGCAGGCCATGAAATATCCTCCCTGAGTGTACTGGGATTGTACGTGGATATACGTATCTATGGATACCTATCAGCCGTGACCTGAGATTTCAAGCAAGAGGAGGGCTGAGTCGGAGATTTGGTTGACAGAACTATCGCTTGCCTCCAAACAAAGCAGCAGTCGCCAATCACCCTCCCACGATGAACTGGGAAACTGGCAGGAAGCTGCAGGCAGGCTTTGCCCCAGATGGCTGGGGCTCAGGGTGGCATGGCTTGTTGTTTTTGATGAGCCCTGCATATACAAAAGCTGAACATCTGGAGCTGCCATGTGGCCCCTCCATTTGGCCAGCTTCACACCTCCCGGAGCCAGATGCACCCAAACAACTGTGAGCTAAACAGCATGAATCATTCATCAGTGAGAGAGACATGCAAACACATACTCCCTCACTCACACATACCCGCTCACACTTACACTTTCGTTTCTTCCTGCACACATGGGAGGTCCAACAGCGACTTTCATTAGACTTCTAAAAAGCTATGAATATGCAGTAGACATTAAGGCTGGGACTGATTTGTCAAATTGTCCATATTTCATCAAGATGGAGTAACACCCTGAGGCCTCAGTAATTAAAAAATAAAAAGGAACCCGCCACCCGATTGCCATGTTATCTCGATTATTAAGCTCTTCTGTGCTTAATTAACACTTGGTGGGGTGCTAAGGAGAGGTCTGTTCACTTGGCATCAAGCTCCATACACAAAGGTAGCCTCATGACTGACAAGGGTAAAGAAAGACAAAGACAAGCGATTCTTGCACGCTCGGCTTCGGCAGTTGTTTTAATCAAGCTTAATTACAGTTAGAAGTGAAATGACGTGTTAGCATTTTGATATCGGCTCATTCACGTGTGAAAGACTGTTTAATAAAGAAAGGGCCTGGGGACGAGCAGGAAGACAATAGCTAGTGGCACCCAGCCAGCTGATAATAAAGCAGTGTGTTAAATGCCAGCTCGAGGCGGTGAAATAGGGCGCTCTGTACAATTGCCACAGTGCAGTAGACAACATTTGAATTTGAATTGGTGGCTCTGGTACAAAATGACCTTATACGTTTTCTTGACTGACAGCTTTAACTTAATCAGTCTTGGAAGGTCTCAGAAGGTGATGAAGTGGTCTGGCTATTACCATCAGCAAATAGCAAATAGATAAAAGAACAGGCTGAGAAATCGGACAGACATGGACGCAGATCAAGGAGAGGGAAGAGTGTCATCCCTAACACTTGAGCAGCATGCAGTAACTCCGCCACTCGGCTCTAATGAGACGAGCTCTCTCTGCTAATTAACTCATCCATAACGCTGAGCACTCAATTAATCATTATAGCCTGACTAATTGAAAACAGATAAAGACTGGCAAACGTTCCGTACTCCTCCAAAATATCTCAGAGAAGATTATGGAACGTGTTGTGCTTTATTCAATTAATTAAAATAAATCAATCCATTTTCATTTGAGGAAAGATTCCTTAATGAGGGTGTTTATCTCATTCACAGAGATGGCGTTTGGACTCGCTTGGAGCATAGCAGAGTGTCACTATAGAGTACTAGCTTGTGCCTGTGCATTCGTATCAATTATTTGGCCATCAGATAATAGGCATGAACAGAAGAAGAAAGTAACCTTGGATATAGGGACACTGTAATTGTGCCCCGACAGCATTCACAGCTTTAATTAAATCTGTGGTATATCCATCAATAAACAGCCAGACTATGAAAGAAAATAAACTGCCCTGAGGTTTCCAAGTGCAGTTCTTAATTTTACCAGTACATGTAGTGCATCTTAATTTTTTATCAGTGTCTTTTAAGCTGTTGATGGGTGAAACAGAAGTGCTGATTCTTTCCAGTTTCCGATGACTGGATGGAAAAGGCTGACCCCGTGGGCCTGCAGCGTGGACAAGCCTGAAGATAAGAGCAGCAGTCCTCCTATGACCTCACTGCTTCTCAGCTTACCTCACAGCCTGATCTGATTGCTCCTAACGGTCCATACAAATAACGTTATTGCATCACTGCACCCAGAGTACATCACTCGGTTTCTGTCCTAGACATGCGTTACAGTATATGCCTGTTATATACAAGACCTGCTTTAACACACAGGCCTGTGCTAATTAGACTGTGTATTGTAGTATCAGGGTCAGTGTTAGGATGGGCTTGTCTTTGTGTGCAGTCACAAAGCATCTTGCCATCTCATGTCTCATCAGTGCCATCTCTGGAACTCTTCCACTCACTGTAAAAAAAAAAGCATCATTATTCAGTCCTTTTGTAAGCAAGCCCTGTCCCAGTCTGCAAATTAATCTTTCATATGTTTCCAAGATCTAGCCTTCTGTAATCCCATCTGTAAGACACACAACAAAGCAAGGCAGTAGAGAGTTGGCCATAATTTATTCATTGTTTCTCTCATAAAAAGCTTTACTTACGTCTGTCATGTTTCACTCTTGCGAGGAGAATCTATTGATCCCTTGCCTTTTTTTTGGCTTTAGTTCCCTCCTTCCTCCAGTTTCTACTGTGACAAGTGCTCACACCACCAGATTTACTTTCATTCCTACACAAACAAGGACATGTGGCCGTTACAGTAAAGGGAGACTTTCTAAAAAGCCACAGCAGGCCATCAAATATATTTAGCATTCAATTTAAGAAGCCCCTCTTTGTGTGCACCCGTGTGTATGTGTGGATATGCGGTGGATTTATAAACAGCAGGCTTTTTTTTTTGTTTTAGCAAGACCAGCAAATTCTTTCAAAAATTAATTTTCTTTTTTATTTAATGGCATAAGAGCCTGTAGCATCTAAATCCTAATTACTTCAGCAGAAGAAAAACATTAGTCCTCCAGGCTGCAGTAAGAAGCTGCATTCAGCGTTATCATTTATCCCTAATGTTGGTATAATATAACACTGACAAATCCACCACAGGACCAGTTAGGCTTATGAGTCAAAACAGTAGTGCGCAGCAGCATTAACGAGAAAAGGCTTTAAATCAGGAGCAGTGAGTATATTTGCTGTGAAATATTAATGTGGAAAATGTGTTTGTGTGCAGGGAACAAAGGCCAGACTGTTGTACATCAATAGGCGGACGTAACTGTGGGCTGAGCCAATTGCTGCTTATTTGTTCTGTCACTCTCTCTCTCTCTCTCTCTCTCTCTCTCTTTCTCTCTATCTCTCTCTTTCTTCGTCTCTCTTCCTCTCTCTCTCTCTCTCTTCTCTTCTCTCTCTCTCTCCTCCCCTTTTTTTTCTTCTCTCTCTCCCTCTTCTTTCTCTCTCCCCTCTCTCTCTTCTCCCCCCCTCTCTCTCTTTCTTTGCCCCCCTCCCATCCCCTCTCTCTCTCTCTCTCTCTCTCTCTCTCTCTCTCTCCCCTTTTTTCTCTCTCCCCTTCTCTCTCTCTCTCTCTCTCTCTCTCTCTCTCTCTCTCTCTCTCTCTCTCTCTCTCTCTCTCTCTCTCTCTCTCTCTCTCTCTCTCTATTTCTTTCTCTTTCTCTTAAATTCATCTTATAGCATTACATCACATGGCACCATGCACACACACTCACACAAAGAGGAAATTCAATAAAGTTAGACCTACCTGCTTCAGCCTGTTTTTGAAGATTGGAAAATAATTCACTCAATCAGTAAAGATTAAAAAGACAGGGCAGGAATTCTGTTCCGGATTGAAAGTTTGAGGTTGAATCTGGGACCTGGAGCTGTGAGACAGTGATGCTACCTACAATTTTGCCAGTGTGCATGCTGGCAGCATGGTGGTGCAGTGGTTCCCACTGATACCTTACATATGCTGTATAACTGTATGTGTTCAGATCATCCTTAATATTTTCTCTTAGCTTCAGCTCCTACATTATGTCACTAATGTGTGTGCGTGTGTGTTTTGTCCTACTTTGTTATCCCACTGCTTTCAGTAATAGAGTAATAATTAGTATGTTGTGATGTTTAATTCGAGCAGATTTTCGGACTATTGTGCGATTGAGTGTAGAGACGAGCACCTATCTGTGAATTTTGTCAAAGTATTGTCAAAGCCCTGTGTTTGAACAATGGAGCTGTCTTCTTGTCAGCTAATTTGGGAACAAACATTTGCCTGCGTGGCAAACAAGCTCTCCCAGGAAGTGCTGTTAATAGGATAATTAAGCAGACGGTAATGAGCCGGATTACCGCTAATTATGACAAGATTTGTTTTGGCATTTGCCTGAGAGGAGAGGAGAGTTCAGAGCCGAGCCACAAGTTAGAAGCCGAGCGGAACAGCATGCTGCCACCTGAGTCAACACATTCAGTCGCAGGGGGGAGTGTGTGACGGAAGATAACAGGGACCTCAGGAGAGCCATGTCACTCTGCCAGCTCTCTGCTAGTACTGCCGGGGCACTGCAGTGCCACGTTAATAAGGCTAGAACACATGACAGGGTCTGGGAAACACATTTCTAAGATATTACAGGAAAGACATTGTTCTTTTTTATTTATTTGTATGTATGTATATTTTTATTAGTATTGGGACAGCTGACAACCTCGTACAGATTCACTATCACTCTTACGCCTATAATAACCTCCGAACCTCTGGAAATGCTTTCCAGAAGATGTGGCATTTGATGAGGGAGATGCAGCACAGATATCAAGTCTTGGAGTCTGAGGGGGTGCTATTCTAGTTTATTCAGGTGCATTAATTTATTCCCAACAGTTTATTCTCTTCATTTCGTAGTGTTTCTCTTATTGCATTGCTTCCAGTATGTGTATGTTGGATTTTTTTGTCAAATAAAATTACAGTCTTTATGTGGTGCTATGTTAATCTAATCTGCCATTCAGAATCAGTACTGCTGGCCTATGTAACTTGAACTATATTAGCAGTGGCAGATTACTAATTGGTTAATATTATTAAAGACAATGACAATGACATCAGCATTTTTCTGTCCTCTGATTGCTTAATCAAAGTGAAACAGAATCAGAAAGAATCCAAATCAGAAAGATGTTTTGGTAGATGTTTTACCAAAGATAGAGATAGAAAGATAGAAATAAAAAAGAGAAACAGAATATTATGGTTAGCAAAACATGCCTGTACAGTTGAATTAGAATTTTTCTGGCCACAGTAGCTAACGGAGGAGAAGAAATTGAAACTGTCTCAGACATACTTAAAAATACATTTTCAAGGCGGACTTTTTATACCTTTTTTTACTATTATCATCACAGAAAGCCTTTTTGAAAACTTCCAAATATTAACAATGTCCCATTAGGAATTGTGGATTCCACACTTTATAGCAGTATTAACAAAATCATCTTTTCATTATACCACAACATAGCAAATCAGCACATCAACTACAGGGTGGACGTGATTTTGCCCATATAGGATGTGATCCTGAATGATCATCCTTTGTTAATCCTGGATCAGCATTTTAATCAACCAGTCAGAACCATCAGTGTGTGTCAACCAAACCTGCCTCAATTTATTTTTGAATCTAAAATAGGTAATACTTAAAATGCATTTAATACATACCACATGCATGTATTCATACGACATGTATGTGCAGTTTAGTTAATGTGGGAATTTTCCTTCACCTTTGTGACCAAATCTTGATGTTTGTGTGCAGTAAAATGTGCATGCATGAATAAAAAGTGATTTTTTTTTTTTAATTTATGGTTATAAAAATCTGGCTTGTTATTGTTACATTTCAAGAGGTTGGGATTTATTTAAATACACATGAACCCTGTTTTCTAGTAAGAATGTTTCTGTATTGCGGTTCTACGGTTTCACCGTTTTGGGGCATTTTACTTTCAATTGTACATCAACGATTGTTTATGATTCACTGTCTAAATTCATTTGTTTATTTTGGATCATTATAATCAATCCAGTCTTAATTTACTAATGTTGTCCCTGAATTACTGTAAATTATTTTTATTTTATGTTGTGATCCAATGTTAATCCAGGAATCATCATTGTCAGTAAATTGTTTCAGAATCAATGAATTACCAGCCTCAACTAATAAACTCCTTTTACTTTTATTCAGTTGTTTGTGGAGAAAATTGGAAAGATTCAAAAATAGATTGAGGCGTGTTTGGTCAACACACACTGATGACATCAGATTGGTTGATTCAAATGTTGATTCCGGATTAACAACAGATGTTAATTCAGGATTATATCCAATTTGGCAAAATCACGTCCACCCCACTACAATATCATCTGAAGGATCACTGTAACTCATCAGACCACCATGTTCTAGGGTTGTCAAATATCTGGAGAAATAACTTCAGTTGAAGTAATACAATAAAAAAAGAAAGAAAAGTTCAAAGAGGCAAGACTCAGGAGTATGTTTTCTAGAGAACTTTCTGATCATGGCTGAAATGTTAGGTATCTGCTTGAATTGGAGACTTGACATACTACAGATCTTACATCTGTCTTGCAACTGTAGTAATGCAACTGATAAAGAGCTGGTTTAACCTGCTATTTATCAAGTAACATATATGCATTAATGGGGATGGCTAAGCTAGATAGCCTCTCCCATATGGTTAAATATATATATATGTGTAGCTCAAAATATATGTTCAATATATGATGTCTATTTTATCTTCATTAAACTATATTTTTGAAAAAATATTTATTTCAACCAATTAAAAATGGTCAAGAAAAACCTTACAAACCTTACAGACTCAATCCCTGTATATGATGAACAGATTTAATTTTAAACTTTTATCTACATATAAACTTTGATCAAAGAATACAAACAGAACCTCAACCAGACTCAGTATGTAAATTTATTTTAGCAAATATTTTTTGGGCATTTTTTGTATATATTATACATTTTTATATTATAACATTTTTAATTCCTAGCCAGTCGATCCTACAGTTCTGCCTAATACACCATTTGTAGCAAAATATGAGCAAGAACAATAAAGTGGGCTAAAAACACAGACAAATGACACATGATAATTAAACTACCTGTGGAACTTAATTCTTTTACATTGGAGCACAATGAACGCATGTGAAGCTCAGTTCGTAAAGCTTTAACTATTACACCTGTTGGATCACAGGCATTAAATCTGGCATAAATAATTTTATAAAAATGTTGTTTTTCAAAGCATTACCAGCAGTAAGGTATGTTTTATGCCGTTTTAAAATTTTACTGTTAACGGTTATCTTGTTGTAATGGGCATTTTAAATTCTCTGTAAGTCTATTAAGCACCAACATCAGTATAAAAAGCATGCAAAGTTGTTTGCTATTAAACAGCCCAAGCACTATCCACAGAGTGCAACATCCAGGGAAACGTCAGATAGACAAATGGCCGCATGGAAAAATTAACTGCGGGACCTCATGAGTTGAATTTCTTTATATCCACACAGCAACTTCAATTCACAACACACTCCATCACAAGAGAAAGAGAGAATGAGAAATAGAAGGATGAAAAAAAGAAAAGGGAAATCGGGGTGGAGGGAAGGGCGAATCTTAATGCGATTCGAGTTAAACCCCAGACAGAGAGCTGGCTCCATTAAAGCATGCCACTTGCCCCAGCAGCTCCCGATAAGACAGCTGAGGCTGGGATTTACGGCTTTGGCTTATCGTCATCTTCACACCAGTCTTGCACCGGGTGCAGGACCACGGCACCAAATCCTGCATGATTGGGAAACAAATTAAAGTAAGCAGCCTTATGCAAGGGGAAGGGCTGGAGGCGAGACTGAAAAACAGGTGTGTATGAGTGAGAGGGTGTGAGGATGACAGAAGTACAGACATCGAGGAAAAGGATGGAAAGAAGAAGAAAAAACACATCACATCACACACTGAGTCTTTTTGTCTCACACTTCTCTCCGCCTCCTGCGACCACCCTCACACAGACACACAAGTACTGCTTTTTCATTTCGACAACACTGAGATTATAGCAAGGGTTTTGGTCCCCTACTTCGAAAATAAAATTGCTTTTTATTTCTCCCGCCATGTGTTTGGTGAGATTAAAGCCTAATCTTACAGCGTTTAATAGGAGTCTGTTTGTGGCCTGCCGCCTGACAGAAAAGTGGAGCACGCTTGCTCGTGATTTTTTAATCCTGTTTATTAAATTATAAAGAATCTGAGTCAAGTATTTCCATATTTCATGGTTTTTTTCAAGGCGAACACACAGGGGAGAATAAGAACCGAACAAACACTTAAGATAATGTTAGTTAGCTAGCTAGCTAGCTAAGATGCTTGTACAGATACATATCATTTCCAGCTAAACTCAGTGCCGGCTTGTCCGACAGGCAATACAGGTGGTCTGGGGCCCTGCCCTTTATGAAGGGCCTACGAAGACATCTTTTCGATTCTTTACTACGAACAGTATATTTCCAAGATTGTTTATTGCAAGATTGTTTATTGCACCTGCAAATTGTATACCCCAACAAAAGTGAGAAAAATATTACCCCCTATATTTTATTAAAAAAATGCTATTTCTGTACAGAAGGGTCATGACCCCTGCAGTTTTACAGAAACAGCAATCGAACCGTGCAATTTTGATAAGGAAAGCCTGCCCTGCGGTATTCGCTAACTAAAAACTGATGAACAAACATCACTAAACTCAATGAATTTCAAAACATAATGGTAGCAGCAGCATGTCAGGTCATGTCTTTTTAGAGTTTAGAGCTGTTGCCCAGGGCAACAGCTGTATAATTGCCACTGATAACATTCTTAAGTATGTTCATTTTAAATGACTATGGGAGGTCCTTGTCAAACCTCACACAAACATTCCATTTATTCTCTGACCTCTCATGTTGGAGAAAAGATAATAAAAGGCACTGAAGCATCCCAAGCATTTCGACCCTGGCCTCTGAGTGAAATCAAAACCGGAACAAGCTACTGAGGTCTGGCTGTAATTTTCACGTGCAGAGAGAAGCCTGAGATAAACGTGCTCTTGCCAGCCATGGCTTTCAGAAGGTATTTGAAAGTTAAGGTCTCTGATCAGATTTAGGCCGATTAGAATTAGAGCTGGCGGTCTGGGGGGGGTAGACGGATTTACTGTGTTCCACCAGACAGCCTTGTCAGTGATAAGTTATACTGAGCCGGCGGGTAAGAGGATTGCCCAGACTAATCCAAATCAAAAGACATACCATGTGAATTACATCCTGAAACGCGTTCGCTTACACAGATTAAGAAACCCGAATGTAAATCCTCTCATACTCGACTTGGCGCAAGGAGAAGATCTGCCTCACAGAACAAACACAAACATTTGCTTTTGAATTTTAACCATGGAGGGTGGGGGCTATTACGTTGTTTTAACATTGCACGGTACATCTCAATTTGGTTCATTATAGAAGCATTTTAATGGATCTAGTCAGAGCTGAACAGACTGCCTACTTAACTGACATGGCTTATAAAGTGACACACACACACACACACACACACACACACACAAAAACCTGACAGATCCAGTGTTGCCACAACTGAGTTTTAGTTCAATGCAGCATTTATTCCTCTTTCTGTTTGACAAGAGTGTTTCTATCAAGGCGTTTGGCAGTGACTGCTCTAGTACAAGCCCTTCTGTTTAGACGTCAAAGAGAGTTACACTCCAAAGTACTGGGGGAACAAAAAATAGCCTGTGTTTTTCTTTCCTTTTCCTGTTTCTCAGTTTTTTTTTCAGACGCAATGAACAAACAAGGCTGTATCTCTGGCCCAGAAATACTTCAAAGAGCAGAGAGTCTGTGGGGAATGTTTCAGAAATGTAGAGCAGTGTCGGCTGCTTAGCTTTGCATCTCAACCAGCGTACAAGTATTCCCAAGTCAGATGCTGATCATTCATCGAACGTGCAGGCCCCAACTCGATATGATGCAGGAAGATGTTTTCTTCACTTCATCCTATGATGAACATTTTATTTATGCTTTGAAGTGTCATTCTCTTCCTGGGAGTTTTTTTATGCTTCCTGCAGTGAAACCAATACAAAATAATATGTACACTCGGCGAGCTGTAGAAAACTCATATCTGACCAACTGAACTCAGATCTGTATCCAAAGTCAGAAGTGATGTTTTAATCATTTTCTTCCTGGCTTTTAGTAACTCCAGCACTGATGTATCTAAAGGTGGGCGTTTAACCTTGTGGGCACTGAAAGTATAGAATGAATGTGACATTTTATTAAAAGGAAAATGGGATTTTTTTTATGTAGAAAGAGAAATAATTGCAAATAGAGAACCAAAAAAAAAGGATTATAAAAATAGTGATGGTTGATTTTATCATTATAATTAATATTATTACAGTTCTAAGTAAATAAGCGATATGTAATCACATGACTATCAACAGATTTATCACCCTGGGTCTGACAGCTCTTTTAAGTATTCTGACACATAAATAACGGAAGCATGACATTGTAAATAGACGCACTGTATCAAGCAAGACCTACAAACAGACGTTTGATCAACTGCTTATAATGTTTGTAATAATCTAAAGAAAAATTCAGTGTGTTCTAAAATGCTGAAATTAAGGAAACAAAATGCTGTTTCATTCAATTTTTCGTTCACCCAAATTACACACACTTCTGCTGGATGCTAGGAAAGCTGCTGGCTGCCTTCCAAAGGAAAATCTAAGGATGTTAATGTGTTTTTTCCCATGTGGAGCGACTAGAAGTACAAAGAGAGTTTTTAAGAGGGAAAAGTAAGCCTGCGGCCACCCGGCAGCTGGTAGGAGAAAACCAAAGGCAAGTCTAACATGGTCAAAGACTGCAGCCGATCAGTCTATAAAAGACAGAAGGGCATGACTGTATGTGTGTGTTTGTCAGAAAGAAATAAAGTAGGAGATGGGGAGAAAGAGGGAGAAAGAGAGAGAGACAGAGAGACAGAGAGAGACAGAGAGAGAGAGACAGAGAGAGAGAGACAGAGAGAGAGAGAGAGAGAGAGAGAGAGAGAGAGAAACTGCAGCTGATCAGTCTATAAGAGACAGAAGGTCATGACACACTATGTGTGTGTTTGTAAGAGTGGGAAAAAGAAAAAGAGGGAGAGAAAGAGAGAGAGAGAGAGAGAGAGAGAGAGAGAGAGAGAGATAAATTCTAGGTAAGTGAATTATGGGTTTTATTGTTCTGCATTAGCAAAAAAAAGTTATCTGACCAGGAGTGGTTTTACAAAATTAAATAAAAGATTATCAGGTTTAAGAAGCGAGGATTATTCCTGGACTCTCTAGGGATAAATCTCAGAATGCGATAATTTAATAACGAATACTAACAAAAATCACCGACTTCCAGAACTTTTTTATCATGTGCACAAGGTCTTTGAATAATGAAGTAATTTGTATTATTCTCACTCACCTAAATGCTAAAATCAAAAACAAAGGAAAATAATAAGAAGAAAAAAAGACAGACATTTTTTTAACGGTGTAAAATATTGTGTAAGAAAAAGATCATGCAGTAAATGCAATATTTTATATTTATTGCACACTGCAGTATTTTAGACCCCCCGTATTCGTCACTGAGGGTAAAGAATAAAATCCTGTCTTACTACTAATGCAATTATACTAATGCATGCATGCCCACGCATTCGAAACAGGTGTTGTTGTGGTTGGAGGCCTGTAGGTGGCCTACAAAGAAGCTTGTGGTCGTTAACTGAGGGCGCTCATTACCACTGTCTCAGGGAGGATTAAAAAAAATCCTAGATTAGTAAAGGCCCAAGTTACCTCACACACACTGGGAACTGAATAACACACTGCACATTCTTAACAGCTAGCCTGTCTTAAGCTTAACTACCAGGAAAGTTAAAGAGTTTTTTCCCACTTGTTTGAATTAACATAATCGCACTAAATGCAATCAGATTTAGCTCATTTACACTGTAGTAATTAAAACAAACCATTCCTTTCTCAAATAAGGTAAAGAAATGCGAGTTGAGATAGCCTAAGTCATTTGAATAACAAATAAAAAAGAACTGTCAAATTGTATAGGTGACCTCAAAAGTGATTCGATGACAAAGAAAGCCAGTAGAGCACTTGTTTTCGTGCCAAATGGCTCCGGATCTTATGAGAAGTGAGGCAATCAATGTGGAGAAAAAGAGGACAGGCATTAGAGAGAGAGGGAAAAAAGCCATCTAGCAGCCATGCACTAGCCGTCAACTGGGTTATGGAGCATGCCGAATGGGCTTCTTGATGCAGTATAACGGCTCATGGAGCTGAAAATGGTCTTTCCGCTCCGCTCAGTCCTGGGGCTGAGTTCCAAGCCGCTCTGCAGTGATGGAACTGAGGCCATTAGCAATCGATTAGGAAACCAGCGGGCGGGCGGCACTGCTGCTCGGCATCCTGGGAGGTTGGCTGTGCACGAGAGGGAGAGGGGATAGTAAAAGAAAGGTGGTGTGAGGAGCTGAGATGAAAAGGTTTCTGTGATTTGTTTGATTATGTAGAAATATGGGTGACCATTTGAACCCAGAGACTAGAACCCCTGTCGAGGAGATTAGGCCTGGGAAGGCAGACAGCATCAGAAAGTTCCGGTAGGGCAACAACAGATAAGTCCTACTGACCCAGAAATGTCTATCCATCTATTGTCTGTATCACTTATTCCACACAGAGTCTTGGGTAACCTGGTGTCTACCCCAGGGAACATGGGGCTCAACATGAGGGACAACCTGGACAGAATTAAGTAATTAAGCACGGCGAAGCAGGAAAAGTCTTTAAGTTTTTAATTCGATATCTATATAGTTGTTAGTATTTTTAAACACAAATTCGCACACACAGACCATCAGATTTCTGCAGATAGCTTATCTTGTATTCCTTACTTTATAACAGATCTATCTTTTATCTTCTTCACTTGTCTTTAGTAGCTGTTTTATCCTGTCCAAAACCTATAAAGGGGATCCCTGAGACCCCTGAGGAAGTAAATAAGCGCAAATAACTAATAGATGTTTCATAGCCAAGACCAAATCACTTCTTTTTTACAAAGAACTTTTAACAATAAAGGGGAAGTAATAGCACAGTGGTTAAGCTGTTGGACTGCTAACTGGAAGATCGGGGTTCAATTCAAACAAGTTACCACTGTTGCGTCCCTGAACAGGAACCCTAACCCCCAATCGGTCAGTTTTATTAAAAAAAAAATAAATAGATGTAAAACACGCTGGATAAAACCTAAAAATAAATATGATTTTGTAAAATTAGTTTTATGTGTTTTGTTTAAAAAATTTCAAGACTGTGATAAAATAAATACACACATTTCTAGACATAAAATATGATTTAATATATAATAATTATAAATGTACTAACTATTTGTAATATTATAATAAATAAATATTATATAATGTGTATATATAGAGTAGCATCAATTTGATACACATAAAATAATAAATAATTGCTGAAACTAGTCCAAAACGTTATTAGACGATAAAAAGTCTTACAAAAAGGTACAAGTGTTCGTGCAAGGACACAGAAACCGCTTCAACTTTATGTATTAATGCTACATGGAAAAAAAAATCCAGAATGTTTCACACTGTACGCTGGAGCCACGCTGGTGTGAACGGAATGCCAAACAACCTTTGACCTTTAGGAAACTGATTGTGAATTCAAATGGCACGACTGGCTGTCAATCCATCATACCCACCAGCATGAGCGAAAGGTTACGAAATGACGGCTGTAAAAAAAACATCCCCAAGAGTTTCCATGAATATTTTTCCATATAGACCTTTATTATTATTGAAACCAGAGCAATGGACCAAAGACCAACATCTCCATTTGCAGACTTACAGCCAAGTGTATGAAATTCATTATTTATCCAGCTGCCTTCTTCACCTCTAATACACCTTTACACACACACACATATCAAGTAAGTTGTAGTAGTAGACCTACAGTCGGCCTGCCGATCTTTATCTGTGCTGGTCTCATAACTGACATTTTCAATTACACTGCAAACAACTAATCGATATTCATGGATTTCAGGCTCAGCGCACAAAGCAAACAGAGAGCACTATGTGTGTGTGTTAGCTGGTGTGGGGCAGCTGCTGGCAGCAGTGGAGAAATAGGGCTAGATATGTCAAGGTCGGCCTTCTGTTAATGAGGGACGGCCAGCTGCATAATTGAATAGGCCGAGCACTATCGACTACTCAAGCAGAAGCGTTTAAAGCGGTTCCGGGGCAATCGTTAAGCAAAATCCACCTCTTTATGTTCCGTGGCAGTAATTTATGCAGGGGCACCCGGGCGTATGCTGCACGGTTCGCAGTGCGATGAGTGGATTAGCCGAGCAAACTTTCCAAGCGCCAACCATGCATGCAAGTCATTCCTACAGATAAAGAGCCTCGGCACTTCTTCAAGAGTGCAATTTAGAAATAAAATCACGCACAGCCACACTTTTTTAGTTTTTAGCCATTTACAAATACAAGGCCGTTCAATATTCAAGGGCGCACGCGTACACACATTCTCTCACACATGCAAGTGGAGAAAAGCTGGGAGGCTGACATGTGGCATATCCACCGTGCAGACATGCAAGCAGACAGGGGACCTGTGGGGAGGTTAACGTTCTGTTAGCCCAGGCTGTAATGACAGTTGGCTATTATGTAGAAGATTATTTGGTGCTGCAGTGTGTGGCAGAAGGTAAGCAGAGAGGAAGCGCAGGCCTGTATCTTTTCTCTGCCTGCACAGTTTCCCAGTGGGGCCCCAGGAGGATACTTATCTGATGATCAAACTAAAACAGGATCCTTTCCATGCAAACCACATGCACCTGCTCTAGTCTTTGATTTCCTGCTTGACATGCCTCAGCTGAGCCCTTTTTTAAATAACCTGTACTCATGCAGAAAATGTTTCTGATCCATTAAGAAAAGGTAAACTCGTATTTTAAAAAAAATGTTCTCTGCTGGATATCATGTTCCTTTCTCATGGGATTACAAGCTGCAGCTCTTAACGCAATTATAACAAGCGAAGCTAAGCTAACCACAAGGGATTCGAAACAGATAAACAAGTCTGAACTTGGAAGGCCTTGAAGATGCTGTGCTATTTAAAGGACAAATATAGGCTGTGTAGCAACTTAAGAAGTGCCTAATTCCTACTCTGCAGCCTCATTAACGACTAATTAGATGTTAGTATGCGTTTGATTATAGTAATTCCTTTGGTCTGCTAAAACAAGCAACAAGTGTAATATTTTTAGAAGTCTTAATTAATCTAATCTAGTAAATCTGGCTTTTCTTATAAAAGGATGCAATTATTAATATACAATTGTCTGATTACACAGACATTGTTACACGACAACGCAACACTGCATTTTTCACAAGCTCCTCACTACTAAGCCCCTTCAAGACATCCACAGGAGAGGTCTTTGAAAAGGGGAATAAAGGGTGGGGGTCTCCCTCCTTCTATGTAATTACTACTCCCCATTGAGGCTGGGCCAATTCTGAGAATCAGATTAGATGACCTAAATCACTCTTGTTCCTCTTGACCTCATTTAACATTTCCTTATCTAAGAGCTAAACAACATACAAATACCACCTCTCTCTCACACCACGTCTCCACCAGCACCACCAATAGAAACAGTGCTATTTAATAGTTTTTTGTTTTAAATATAAGGCACAATTAAAACTGCCAGACTGTGACAAAATGAGGTCATTTTCATTATTACGGCTGAAAATAATCATATGAATAATTATATTAAAATGATAAATAATGATAATAAATGTATATATTTTAGACCATGTTATGGCCAATCTTACACATTTCATTAATGTATTTATTTGGGGTCAGTTCAGAGCCTTTACGAGTGGTGGGGGAGGGGAGCAGGAGAAGGAGGAGGAAGGGGGAGGGGTACTGATGGTAGTTGGTTAGGAAATAGCAGCTCCTTGTTGAATATAGAGACAGGGCAAAGCAAAGAGGGAGAACAAATGAGGTCTGTGATCCCAAAAGCCCCCCCCCCCACTCACACACAACACCACCATCCCTTTCCTCTCCATGTCCCCTCCCCCTTCCTCTCGTTTCCCCTCTCCCTCCCTACCATCCCCAATCAGCCCGAGCCGGTGCTCTCAGCCCGACAGCCAGCCCTTTGTTGCCATCTGAATGGAGGTTAAATATCCCTTGAAATCAGAGCTCTTTGGCTTTCTGGACGCATAGTCAGAGTCTCTGAAACCTTTCACATGCAAATGTAAGTGCTTTTTATTCTCTTTGTAGCCATAGTTGGGCAGTGGTGTCATGCTGAAGGGTGATGAATAAAGCTGGTGAATTTGAGGCTTATTTTTTTCCTTTTTTTCTGTCCTCTCTCTTTCTCTCTCTTTCTCTCTCTCTCTCCATCCATTCCCCTCTTCCTCTTTTACTTCCTCCCTCCCTCCCTCCCTCCCTCCCTCCCTCTTTCTCTCTTTTAGCATCATTTCTTCCAGCCAGGTCGTAGCTCAGCCCCCCTCCTGCAGAGGCTTAAATAAGCACAGATGGTCTCTCCTGACCCGCTATTCATCTTTGTGTCAAAAGCTCTGTCAGAGTACTGCTCCCTGAACAGCGGCGCTGAAGGATTTTGTTTGTTTCCATTGATGAGGCCTGTTAATTTCACAGCCATCTCATTAGGGCTTAAACCGCCAATTAATTTCTTTTGTTCTTGTCAAATGGCTAATTCTAAACATTAACCGAACGAATGAAACAGGCGACTTGGAACCAGGAAACACTGTTGCTGCTGGTAAGAAGGCAATGAAGCATAAGGCAGGTAAAAGGGAGGTAAAGATGAAGTTAAAAATACTAAAATACGGAAGAAGCGAGTAGGACAGAGCATAAAAAAGGAAACAAAAAAATGAAACAAAAATCAACACAAAATCCCGTGTTAATAGCACCAAGCATGGTAGCGGCACATTAGATAAATGCCGATTTTTTTTTTTCAAGTGGCCCTTATCTGCCCAGTCCTTAACTTTAGTGCTAATAATATAAGGAGTGTTAAAATGATGCAGGTGTTAATACAAAATTCAAAACAATAGAAGCATTAAAACAACGAAAATGACTGGAAACCAGGACAGCAATTGTTTGTTTTGAAGTGCATTCGTCATAGAGAAATTGTGCCATTTTGTTCCTCCACTCTATTACAGCAGTGCAAGCTGTCATTATGACCAGGATTGTATAGGCGTCTCATAATATCCAGAGATTGGTAGTTTGTTAGACAGGACTATACAATTTGCTGCAGCCTTGAAGGATCCTTGAGTTGCTCTTGACAACTTACCGAGGGGAATTGTCTGAGCATTGGCTTTTGTCTGCTGGAGACACAGGGGCAATTATCCAGCCTCCCGTAACATTTCCCCGGCTTTAATCTCCCGACTCAGAGCGGAAAAACAGAATGGCTAAGGTTTCAGAGTGCCTCTGGGTTCTATTAGCACACAGCCACATTTTCACATTTTTCCCTCCCTCTCTCTCTGTCTTGCTGGGATGGGCCTTGGGTAGGCTGGGAGACCAGGCTCTTATGGACACTCCTCTCCTGGGCTTCTGGCTGAAAACTTGATTATGTCATAATATATTTTCGAAAAGAGATCCATTTAAAAGATCCACGCTTTCAATTCAGCATGGCTCGGCTTTTGTGGGGCTGGAAGAAAGAAGCAAAGGATGACGGATGCACAGATAAAGCAGCCATGACACAAAGCACACTTTGAGCCATTGCCACCAAAATTCCTAACTGCAATAAAGCACACCTTTTTCCACCCACATCTCACCCAAAGTGGTCAAATTGGCCATAATCATCAGGAGACACAATGTAAAACGTGATACTGCTGTTCGTCTAAAAAACAGCGATTACACATGCTAAAGGCAGTTTGTGAGGAAATGTGAAATCTGAGGTGAGGCTGAACTCGCCATTGCCTCACATCATGTCTCTGCCCTGTATTTTAACAGAAAATATGCAAATTTAACCATTAAGCTATCAGAACAGACAGATAGGAAGTGAATTGGAAGAAAAAGATTAGGGATAGCACGGATCGGTGGAAAAACGCTAATATCTGTATTATTACAATTTTTTTTACTTTTTATTATGAGCGGCCATACCATTTAAAGTAATAAAAAAAACATGATAACCAATAAACTTATAGAAAGCCTTACCACTCATAATAAAAGGTAAAAAAAAAAGCAAAAGAAAATAATAATAATACACATATTAGCGTTTATCCACTGATCTTTGCCAACCCTATTCTTTCTATCTGTCTGTTCTTTATACAAAATCCGAAAATTATAGACACCAAGATAGAACTGATAAGAACATATTATTGGGTGTCTGACGTTTTGGGCCAGAACACACATTTTTTAAATTCACAGCCCCCTACAAATGTATGATTAAGTTACTATTATTAAAGCCAATTAAAAGCAACAGCTTAATGGGCAGAGAAAAGTCTCAAGCTTCAACATCAGGGAAGCTTAAGAGCACGAACCGGAGCACATGAGGACACTAGAGGGATAGCTGAGTGTCTGATCAGTCAGTAATATCCTACACTAAAACATGTTCACTTAGGAAATAGTTTCAGGATGAAATTAACATTAGAAACATAAGGTACAAATGTATATTTGCATGTTCATAAAAATAAATGACATTTGACCTCATTAGACGGCCATGAAATGAACAGTAGAAGGAAAACGTCTGTTTTCTTTACCCACACACACAGACACACACACACCAAACAAAAACAAAACCATAACTTGGATGTAAAGAGCTTGTCATATATAACACTGAATTTAGTTAACTATCAGCACCGCCCTTAGGTATTGAATAAAGACTTAAAATATGCACATTTGCCTGAGTGCATTAGCTCTAAAGTGAGTGTGTGTGCATGTGTGTGTGTGTGTTCCACATGTATTTGCATGGCTTACCTTGGGGAAGGCAAATCAGGCCAAGTCATAAAACGTGAATGTCTAATCATTTCTCTGTAGGGTACACACAGTCAATGCTTCAATCAGATTGAAAAACTATTCTGGTAAATCAGAAACAACAAATATTTCTAAACAGCCAAATATGAAAGTCGTTTATAAAGCGTCATGTGATCGAGTCCCATCCCCAGCAGCATAATAATGCAGCTGTGTGTTGAAAATGCACAAATGATGTGGCCAGCATTTGCCAGTTAAAGCAGTGGGAAGTAGCTACTTTTAATGTGACCTTCAAATGTATTATTTCTCTCCACGAAAACCACCCTACCCACTCCAGGTAACAATCGGCAAAGTAAACACATAGCTCATAAACATACATTTAAAAGAAGTATTTGGATAAACCTAACATCAACACCTAGCAAACACAGTCGCCTGCTTCAGGAAAAAAAAAACCTAGTCGCACCCTCTTTTGTTTAAAAAATTGTTTTGTTTATACATAATTTCCCTCTGCTAAAATGGTGGGTTAGGGATGCTGATGGACAACCTCAAGCAAAAGCAAACAAACTGAAAAGGGTTGATTAGGGTGAGAAAAAGAGCATGGTAATTATTTCAAATGAGCCACTGTTGAGTATGAAAGTGATCCTGCTTGGAATCCCATTAGAGGCAATTATTACTTAAATGGAACTGATTATATGACCGATCCTGTCCACCTAAAGCAGTTCCACATGGAGAAATTCAGCATCTGGGAACTAGTTTCGAACTTGCCTCAGAAAGTAAACTTGAGCCAACCAACATTTGTTTGCACGACAACTTAATATAAGCCATGGTAAAGGCTATTTGAGGTTCAAGAAATAGCCAAGTGTGTGTGTGTGTTCAAAGAGACGAGCATGACATACTTACAAACAAAATCTTTTTTTTTTTTTTTTAAGTCACATACTTAATCTGAACATTCTTTATTGAAAATACCCTGGTTGTCTGTAGTAGAAAACTAAATGGAAATAAATGTTTTGCTATTTTAAAATACGCTCAAACCAGATGTTGTGGATGACCACAAAGAACAAGACGGCCCTTAAAACCCCAAGGGCCAAACGGTCCTAAGTCTAAAGCCTGTATGCGGCAAGAGAATCCACAGCCACTTTCAGGACAGCGGATATACCCAGTACATGTGAATACTTCACCTGTTTGTGACATTGACGCACCGCAGCCAGAGGTGCTTAACAACTTATATGCTTGGTTTTAGGTGCAGAACAACGTAACATAGTTACATCTTAACTGACATCTTCAACATTGCCTCAAATCCACTACCATCATCCCCGTGCTAAAGAAGTCGACGGTCTCCTGCCTTAATCACTACCATCGAATTTGAGCCCATTGTTATGAAGTGCTTTGAGAGGCTCGTCATGTGCACATCAAGATCTTGTTACCACCCTCACTGGACCAATACTCTGCTCCACGGACTATGCAATTGCCACAACTCTCTATATGGCCCTCACACACGTGAACAATAAGAACACTTATGTACGAATGCTGTTCAAAAATTTTAGGTCAGCAATTAACACATTCATCCCTCAGCATCTGGATTCTGGACTTGTTGACTGGGATGCCTCAGTTAGTCCGGATTGGAAGCTGCCTCTCCAGTACCACCACACTGAACCACTCTGCATAGTCAGCATACAATGAGAAGATCCAACTGCTGTTGTGGAGCATCTCTGAACATCGACTAAGGAGATAGCTGTTGACTTTAGAAGAGCACAGAGCGACTATTCTCTGCCGAACATTGACAAATCCTCTGTAGAGACCTGCTTAACACCAGCTCCATCAACAAAAAAATCTCAGCAGCGTCTCTACTTCCTATGACGGATGAGGAAAGCCCATCTCCCAGCTCTCATGTTTCACAAAGGAACTATCAAGAGCATCCTGAGTAGCTGCATCACTGCCTGATTTGGGAACTGCATCGTTTTAGATTTTAAGACTCTGCACTGGAAGAGTTATAAAAAATTATTAGAGGCTATTTTCCCTTTATCATGGACATTTACACCACATGCTACATCTGCGAATCCAGCAGCTTTGTGGATGACCCCACACACCTCTTAAACTCACTTTTCACCCTCCTGTCATTTGGAAAAAGTTACTGTAGTTTTGGGCCCTTACAAGAGGCCCTTTTTGTTTTATATGGTTTTGTGTAGTTCTGTGTTGTGTTGTGTTGTGTTGTGTTGTGTAGCACCACGGCCCTGTAGAAACGTTGTTTCATTTCATTGTGTAATGCGTCCGCTACATGTAGTTAAAATTACAATAAAAGCTTCTTGACAGTCTCATGCTACATTTTTGTCCTAAATAAACACACACCCCAACACTCAAATACACTAAACTAGACATTCCACAAACTGTTTTAATACACATAAGGAATGGGTCTGATGAGCAAAAGCTATTAAAAAATCCTGAACATTTGGTGCTAATATTTGGTTTGGCAATTGGTTCAAAAATTTTCCCCAAGCCCATTTGTGCTGCTATTTCCTATTGTCTGTGTAAAATTATGTTAACCCAAACCATAAAATGACTGTCTTGTGCTTATATGGTTGAACACATCAAAGTAAGCAAATGCTGGTACTCTCCCAGGGCAAACGTATCACACACATTTCATTACAGGAGATATCCAATTACGGCCTGAAATTTAGTGCTCGATGACGCAGGCTTGAAAAAAAAAAACCCTTACACATTGTTTTGTAACTTCGATTAAGGGCAAATTAAACACGTCAATAGGATGGAAAGGGCCAGGAAGAGCAAGTAGTTCCCTGAAGGACAACAGCATTCTAAACACAAATAAGGGCAATCCAATTCAATTCCCACTGATACAAATGACCATTGTTATCAGACTCAGCAGTGCTCAGGGATTGGACAGCCTCACTGTGTCAAGTAAACTAAAATTTGTCCTGATGCTCTTCATCCCCAGAGAGAAAATGTAAAAACAGGATAGATTGAGCAAATAAGAGGAACAGCGAAAAATGAGGGAAGGGGGTAGGAGGAAGAAGGAGCGAGTAAGGGGAGGAGACAAATTCGCTCTTGAAGAGTAGGGGGAAGGGGGTGATGGAGTACGGACTCAGAGAACAGAAAAGAGCTAGAAGGGTCTCATCACCATGGCAACCCTTACTTCTTCTCCCCTTCTTGTGGTCTGCATAGGCACTATTGTGGTCTTTGTGTAGCATGATTTCACTAGCATGTGCCGATTAGAGCTCAGGTTGGGCCATGGTAAAAGACGATATATTACTCAGGATAAAAAGCAGTAATCACACATCACCTAGGGTGCTTATGAATCCTCAGCACATAAAACCTCAGCCTGGCAACGCTTAGGTGATTAGGGGCTTATTACGCTGTCATTCATTGCTTCATCAATCTCTTGGCAGCCTAAACATCCTCATCAGCTGGCTAAAGAGCAGAGGTGACAAATCAACCAGGTAACAGGTCTGCATCGTCATACCATGATTTCAAAGGATCTGTGCAGGTCATGGTGAATTAGTATCGTTAGTATAGTAGCTGTTTATAAGTACTACTATAAAAGCTGTTCATTAATAGAGACTTAAAGCCCCTAAAGCCCTTTTTTTGAATGTCAGTCTGGCTAAGGGCATCTGCTAAAGCTGTGTTTTGGCAAGGGCCTCATGATGCGAGACAAGATATTATGATATTTTGCTTTATAATACATATAAAATTACATCTTGAAAAATTTTAAATGTAAAACAAATAAATGAAAATACAACAAATTAGCCCAAGCGCACGGTCATGCTGGCTTCCGAGACAATGGCCATCTGACAGCAAGAACTTTAGGAGCGGAGGAGGAAGTCGTTTGACACGAACTGAAAGTTTAAATAAAATATTATGTAACAGATCATTTAACCTTAAATGGTTAATACTATATGTTTAAATAATATTATTCAAAACTCTTGTGATAGTTAGCTGTATTAATATTTTTAACACCGTTTTAGCATATGCCAAATTATGTGAACGGAAAATGACCAAGCATGGGGTAGCAACCTTTGAAGTTTTCTTTTTTTTTTTTTTTTTTGCTAGTATACTTTTTTTAAAACCATGTACAGACAACACTCGTCTTACGATGGGGTTACGTTCCAGAAAACAAATCAGTAGTGGAAATATAGGAAGTCGATATATGTACATCCCCTATAATGTGTTCTAAAGTGGACGTGTGTTTTAATATCACGCTGTTGTCGGGCTTTCTTTGGCTATCGCAAGGCCATAAAATTGTCAGTCAATAAATCATAACAAAGGGTTGTGTGTATATGTATAAATCCATCCCTGCATAAAAAAAAAATACAGTGCTACAAACACTGCACTGTAGCCAGAAATACAGCATCCAGAGCCCATAATCAAGTATTTCAAATAGAAGCAAGAGCTTTTTCGCCCCATACATGAATTGTAAGTTGATTGATTGAGAGGAAGAGAAAGAGAGAGGAAGAGAAAGAGAGAGAGAGAGAAAAGAAAAAGAAAAGCTGAATTAGAAGAGGGAGGCCACCATACAAAATGCACTCAGGAAATGCACACTTCATTGGGTTGAGACAAGAAAAGGGGTTAGTGGGAAAGACAGGGATTGAAAGAGTGAAAAAGAGTCATAGAGCCGAAAGCATCCGCCTCAGCTTTTATTAAGCAACAACAACATTACTGAAGAGGCAGCCAGAATAGGGACTCGCAGTGAAAGCTCCTGCGTCTGCTCAGAAACCGAACTGGGGGAGAGAAAAAAAAAAAAAAAAAATGGGCTGGAGAGGGCATTTGTTTCTGTCAGCAGCCTAAAAGTACTCCAGTGGCAATAGACCATTCAGGGAAGCTGAAAAGCCCAGTTTGTGTCATGGCTTCTTTAAGCAGCTGAGTTTAGTCCTCGATTGATCATCAACAAAAAAGACAAACATACAGAAAACACAAAAAAATCATCTATGTTTTTTTTTTTACAAAAACAGTTTATTGAAATAACAACTGTACATATCTTCAGTGACAACACAGTTTGCTACATACTTTGGTGTGTTTTAAGACATGACCGTATCCACTGACTTTTTAATAAGGCAGAAGACTGTGTAGTACAATAAACAAGACGCCCAATTGTCTGAATCAAGTCTGCATGTCTAATGTGGACATTATGCTTTGTTTGGTGTTGCTACAGACAAATCAACTAACTCTGTGCTTTTTGTCTATGGGACACTATGCACACAAATTCCAAAAAGGCTGCAAAGAAATGCAAATGGGGAAATATTAACCAGTCCAATTCAATTCCTGTTTATCCGTTACAAGACAAAATGTCAAGTCCTGTCAATACACCAACGGAATAAATTCAAGGGTAAGAGAAAGGGTGCCTCTTTCTTAGTCAGTAAACACATGCCGTTTCTACAGTTACCCTTTTGCCCCACCCTCTTGAGTCAAGTCAGTCTTCTACGAGGCCACTTATAGAAGAGTCACTTTCTAGAGCGTCCATCCTTTCTGTTAGATACCAGCCTCAGTTGATCACAGGAGTTTATAAGGCAGGGACTCGCCATCACTCGGAGGGGAAAAAAAAAAAAAAAAAAAGGTCCACGGGGTATCTTACAAAACAAAATCCCAGAAATATGACCTAGCTGATTTTTTTTTTTTACAGAGGAAGGGATGGGGTAATTAGATTTCCATAATAGGTCAGCCTGGAAAATTAACTTCTCAGGAACAAAAAGAGATAGAATGTCCTAAGAAAAAAAAAATAATAAATGTCCTAATCTAATTTCCAAACCCCAGCGGAAAAAACAAAGCATCAAGGAGATGGAGAGAGAGAAAGAACCATTGTGAGCGTAACTGAACACCAAAATATAAATCTATAAAAGGCCTCTTAATACTCCATTATGTACACTTTTCACAGAACCTCCACATGAATAAAGTTTCAGAACGAAGCGCTGCTTCATGCTGCAACATTCTTACCATATTTAAAAAAAAAAAAAAGACATAAAATCCAAAAAGAAATAAAGGTATTCTTTTCTCTAGTGCCAGATGCCCTACTGTGGGTGTAGTGGGCAAGGAATGAGCAAGTAAGAAGATTCAGTGACCTGGCTGAAGGCTGCCCAGTCACCTGCCAACCAGTTTAAGTCTGTTTCTGACTAGTCCAGGTTGCTGTTAGTCACATTGTCCATGAAGAAGAGGATAATGAGGGATGAGTCAGGTAGACAGGTAAAAAAAAAAAAAGATGGTGGTTTCCCTCAAACACACCATTCCCGCTTCACCGTTTCCAAGCCTCTCGACTCGTTTAGTTCTGCCTAGTAGATCACCTCATACACCGTGGCTTTCTTGTCGCCAGAGCCGGTGACAATGTACTTGTCATCTGCAGAGATGTCACAGCTTAGAACTGAGGATGATTCCTTTGACTAGATAAAGAGAAAAAAACGAATTACAAAAAAATAAATAAGTTAGGAAATAACATATTTTTACACTTTATAATGACGGAACTGCATGAAGCATCAAGTTCTTTTCTGACCCAAGCAATTACTCCAAAGAAAGCTAAGAGCTGTATACATAAGCACTTCTCCCCACACCATCACACCGCAATAGCTCTTACGCTAACTTCAGACTTGAGCACTCTAAAGGTTTAGTGTTATTTACTGGATGGTGGCTGTGTGTTCATGCCCACATCCCGCCTAAGTGGTCAGTGCCCTGCGCTAATGACACACTCCGATCCATTTCCGCTGACATAGGCTTTGTCCATCAGTTAGCGGTCACTCTGCCCTCTAGGGCAAGCTTCCTGCAGACAGACTTTATTGATCTCTGTACCTGGAATATGCTGGCGCCGTAGGGAGTCCTCCACGCGTTCAACAGATTGTCCTTTCCAGTGCTCACGAACCATTTACCTTGTCAAGAAAAAACAAATGTAATTAGAGCTTTGCTTCGACTGAGAGGGCATAACATAGCTGAAAAGAGATGTGTGCAAAGTGACTGAACATAAGCTTAAAAAGAGGGGACAGTAGAGGATGCGCTCAACTGAGAGACGCAGTTCATGCGTAAACCCCAAATAGCTTAAAGTGCGCAAAGAAAACAATAATAAAAAACATGAAATTAAAGTAATTCTTCACATAAGCAAGGCAAACTGGACTTGACATGGTGTCTCACCACAATAGGCGAATTTGAGGGACAACACGCAGCTCTCGTGGAGGTGAAGCTGATATTTGTCTGGCTTGGTGTGATGGAGCACCTCCACATTGCTGCTCTCCATGCCCACAGCCAGCCACTCACCCGTTGGGCAGTAACCCAGAGAGAAAATCTATAAAAGCAAACGAAGGGATTTAATCTAATGGCAAATTCATTTGTCTGTGCTGACAGGAAGGAAACGACTAAGAAACTGACCTGAGAGGTGAAATCGTGTTGCTGCAGCTGCCGACCTTCTCTCAGGTCCCACGAGCGCACAGTGTTGTCCAGGCCACCCGTCCACAGTTTAGTGCCATCGTGAGAGATGTCAATGCAGCTGGCACCATCTGTGTGGCCCTGGAACTGCCTACAATATGCACAAGGCAGTAGATGGTTAGCGGCCCAGCCAATTACAGTTCTTCAACACAAGTCCTGCTTATCACCTTCTCTGAGACTTACCTGACAAGCGTCTGATTATGGAGGTCCCAGACGGCAATGTTGCCATCACTACAGCAGGAGAAGCAGACCTTGGCATCAGGGCTGATAGCCAGAGCGTAGCAGGCAGGGGCTGATGAGGTCAGCTCAGCCTTGATACGTGGCGTCTGTGAGGCCAAATCCCAGATGGTCAACGTACTGGCTTCGCCACCCACAATCAGCGTACGACCGTCAGGCAACAGCTTGCAGGAACGGATGTAGTTGTCCCGGTTCTGCTCCAAAGAATAACAGAGCAGCGAGTCAAAATATAAGAAAACAGACGCTGATGTTTGACAATCAACCGGAAAAAAAAATTGCCAATATGGAGCACTGTTTAGCACACCAAGTTTCTGGATGATTACAGTGCTACAAAATTGGGAAGAAAAGAAAAAAAAATAAAAAAAAAATCCATGACTAATTAAAGCAAAAACATCCAAGAATACATTGCTAAATTATTAAAAACATTAAATCATAAATCCATCAATCAACAATTTACATACAAGGATCGATATTCAAGGCATTTAATTAACACGCGTCTAATTACACCAGATCTAGTAACTTTTGGGTCAAGTTCTCACCAGACAATCTAGCTGGGAAACAGGACTCTTGCTGCCAGGCTGGCTGATATCCCAGATTTTCACACAGCCTTTGCCTCCAGTGTAGACATGACGTGTAGGGTTGCTTATGGTGACGGCACATACCACCTCGCCGTGGCTGAGGGTGTTGATCTGGCGAGCATGACGCGGGATTCCAGGGCCCATCAGAGCATCAGGAGGGAAGGGCACAGGCTGCATCTGCCCATCAGCACTAACATGGAATGAGTAGGCCCTAACAGAGAGGAAATAAACCATCAAGTCCCATTTATGCATTCTGTGGACCACAAAATGAGGTGACTAGTGTTCTACTGATTAGCGACTAGTGATACCGGCTGTTAAGAGCCACAAAACGTCGTGCAGTTCGGCACCTTACAAAGGACGCTACACAAACGCCATAAAGAGACAATGAATTAAAAGATACTTACGGCTTTCCTCCAGAGATTGATGTGAGGCCGGCAGGGAGGCCTGGGGCTCGCATATGAGGATGATCAAAACCAGCCTTAAAAAAATGCAAGTAAACAAACTATTAGATGCTGACACATGAAAGCACAGAGCAATTTATAACCAGTGCAAGAATAATATTAAATGCTTATAATGCTGTACAAACAGCACAAAATGCATTACAAACATGAATGGTTTGTTTTTCTCATTGTTATGTGCACAGGAGCAGCATACATCAGTCCACAGCAAGGAGGGGGAACAAATAAATCACACTTAAAATATAGCAGTCAGCCTTAAAATAGACATTAACACTCACAATGGACGGACGGCCATATGCGGCGGCAGCAGCTGCGCTCATCTGGGGAGAGATGTGTAGACCGGCGTAGACCCCGGGGCTCGTGAGTGAGCCATTCATCTCATGGTGGCCCATCATGGCAAAAGGGGCCGGGTAAGAGCCAGCGATAGAAAGGGGAGTGCGCAGTGCAGGAGCCGCTACAAAGATGCACAGAGCCAATTAGACATCAGCATTAGTTACAAACTAATGGAAGGAAGAGAACCATCAGAAACCGCTACTTTTCATTTTTTCGCGTTGACTGACTGACTGACCTTGTGAAATAAAGCAAAGAATAAAAGCTTTTTACGGTAGCTGTAAAGGCTCTACTCACCCAGAGCCTCCATAGGGGGTTTCCCCAAAATGGGCCGCAAGCCTGGCGTGGTGCTGGTTCCAGGGGTTGGGGCATCATTCCGTGGAGTGGGAGTGTTGGACTTTAGACCAGGTGTGGACGATTTATCATTCTGTATTTGAGTGCAGAGTAAAACAAGAGGGTGAGATTCGAACAAAAAAACCATGTAAGCAGCGATTGGAGTGCCCATCGAATGTAATCCTGTCCTATTTTGCCAAACATCCTATTTCTATGAAGCCTACTTTTTATCCTAAAAGCCTTTACTTGCACAAAGGAGAGGAGGCCCTTTCCCCACCCAACCCCAGCTTTCATCCTTTAATCTTTCTGACAAGGCAGAAGGCTCAAAACGGCTAAGCTCACCGAGTATTAAGTACAGAAGCCACGACAGATCTTGCAACAGAAACGCTGTATGGCTGACATTTGACTAAGTAATACTAATGTATTTAAAGCCAAGGAAGAGAAGTGGCTCACTCATTCCTAGCCATATAAAAGCAACATGGCAGTAAAGATCAGTGCTTAATGTTAACATTAGCAGGTGTCATGGTGTGAATGCCCTTACATGGCCATGCTCCTTGGTTTTTGAAGAAGGCGTGCTGCCAGATGAGGCCACTGAGGCAGGACTATTGGGTGTATCCTTTTTAGGGGGGCGGGGCTTGTCAATGCCATTTTCTGGTGGGGAGTGGGCTGGGCTGCCACGGGGTGTAGCAGGGTCCTGTGCAAAAAAAAAAACCCCAAACAGGTAAGGATCTCACTTTGATCATACACACCGCACAGAGTATTACCAAAACTATTATTCAACAAAATTCAGTTATAAACAAGGCATGTTTTACCTCATTAGAAACATCCACCACAAGATCATCACTTTTGTCTCCGTCACTATCCTGTGTTGAAAAAAAAATAAATTAATAAATAATGCACCTTAATATCCCAGAACAGGAAACTGTTTTAGAATTACTCCAGGTTTTCAAATCAGTTTTGTTTCCAGACTTACATATCTGCTCATGTTGTCTTTCTCTTCCATTTTGCGCTTCTTGGAGTCCAGACTGTAGTCAGAAGAACCGCGATGCTTTTCGCTGGCAGTACGGAGGCTGTCGGATGGGGAAATGGAGTTGTTCTAAATAAAAAGAAAAAAAACCACAAATCCTACATCACTCTCAACAATAGAAGGTTAAAGCAAATTGTATTTATCACCAGTTAATATTTTTTGTGGCAAAAATATTGTTTTAAGTTTGTAGCACAACACAACTGCAAACGGCACTGACAAGTGTTTTGCACCTGTGGGTTCCGAAAGAAATTAAATAGAGAAAGAGGAAGGGTAAAATGCAAAAATCTGAAAAAAAAAAAAAAAAAAAAAAAAACACGTAGTTTATCACACTCCACAAGCACACATCTTTAAAAAGCCAGAAGTAGTCTATTCATTCCCATCAGCCGCCTACAAAACCCCGAACAGGCTCAACACAAAGCACTGAAACTAGCCAAGCCGTATCTAACAACCTACGCTAGACTAAACACCCAAGAATTTGCTGGCTACACAACAGAGCAGCCACAGTTAAGCAGACCAAAGAGAGGGGCTTGTTTTCACAGTAACACCCCCCCTTTTTTTTCCCTAAAAGAGACAACAAACAGCTTCAGGAAGACATGAGCAGTACTAGTGCTAAACAACGACTCTTTATCTGAAAGCAGCCAGGCCTGGACTGAATGTAAGTGTATACGTGTGTGTGTGTGTATTTGTGTCAGACCATCTAATGTCTGTTGATTGCTGTTGCATGCTAAGCTCCGACTCCAAGTCGGTGTCGTTGGCTGGGTGCAATCACATGGGCAAATGCAGGCAGCTGCACTTCAGCAGTAAACCTGCTCGTTCAGCAAGAATTCTTCTTATACTTCCTTATTTTATTTTCAGGTTTACTCACATTCAGAGAAATGATATGCACTTAATCACACATTAAAACTGTCTGGAATCCAGAACACTGGCCAAAGTACTTCCTCTGGCAAAAAGCCCTAGTTTCTTCTAAAAGGCCAGGACGACTACAACCACTACTACTACTACTACTGTGGTACATTCTTGGATATCTTGCATGTACACATCAGCTTCAGGAAATTGGCACCTGCACAACACAGAGGCCCTCCTTAGGTGTTACTCAGGCTTTTGCTCAACATAATCCAAGCTAAGAGCTTTTCTTAGGTTTCCCTTGTCCCTGAGAGAATGCACAGCAAAAGAGGGTCGAAAATGCCTCCAAGTTTATGGCAAGTGTAAAAAGAAACTGAGCCGAGAAGTGAGATGAAGTAGCATACTTGGCCGAAAGCCCACAGCCCCCCCCAGGGTGTGTATGTGTGTGTGTGTTGTCTGACCTTTTAAAGAGATGCTTGAAGTGTCTTATTAAACAGAGTCACAACTATGCTATCAGATGACCCAAGACTCAAGCACAACACTCACGCACACACAGGCCCGGGGTTGTAAATGCTAAAGGAGCTCCTGTCTCTTTAGACATGACTGCACCCATTGAGCTGCCTCTGGCTGGGACGGCCAGAAACTCAATCTCACAGCCACAATCAGCCATCTGAGACATTTCAACCCTCCCATCAAATAAACGCCTTTTACAAGGAGATGAGAGTCAGGAAAACAATGCCAGCGCCTATGCTTCTGCATTTACCATGCCGCCAGAAAATGCACAGAAAAAGGGGCAGGAAAAACCAGGAAAAACCCCAGCAAAAGAGGAAGCGACTGAGGAGGATCAAACAAATCCGCCAAGACGGGAGGAGAGTTAAAGCTGTCTTTAATTGTGATGCAATTAAGCAGCAGTGCTAATCTGTACACTGTGATACGAGTCATTTCCCATCTGCACAGAGATGAGAGAGCTTATTTCATAGAAAACCTTGTTCCCCCATTAGTCACTTTAATGAAAGCAGATTACTGTGCGCCGTGCAACTTGTAAGGGTTTCAGGCAAAAGAAGTCTTGCTTGACATTTACATTAATGGGAAATTTCTTAGGCGTGAAACAGGTTAAATAGCTCTTTCATGCAGGAAAAGAGAAAGAGAGACAGAATGAGAGCAAGTAAGAGTGGGCGACTGAACAGAGGATATGTGGGGGAGAAGGGAAAAAAAACCCCAACGTAATAGGCAAGACATGAGCCAATGGGAAAAGTGGGCACTCACCGTGCTTTCTGCAGTCAGTAGATCCAGTTGGAGAAGAGGAATAGACGTTGAAGATTGGCCGTCACAAAGAGAAGATAAACAAAAGTTAGTGAGGCTCTCGATACAGTGGGGTTTATCAGTTCTTTTTACAACTCAAGCACCAGACATGTTTTTTTTCCTTACCCAGAAAACATGCTCTAATTAGGAGTTAAAATGTTGCTTTATACCGCGTTCAACTTTGTAAGTGCACGCACAAAAAAACCCTGCCTTATATTTTAATGTAAAGCTTATTAAAGTTTTCCCAGGTAAAATAATCAGGATCAGCATTTATGGAATCTCATGAAGTTTTCAGCTCTCTAGCCTTCCAATACTGTTTTGAATCATTCTCACCTCTGTGCTCCAGGTCATGATGGTTCTTCTCATCCTTCACAGGCAGATGGGGTTGGCTGCCGAGTGCACCTAACGCCAGCAGGCCTGAACCAGTACCGGTTACTGGGGGGATGCCTGGAGGCTGAAGGCCTGAGGGATGTGGGGGCAAAGCCACAGGGCCATGGGCAGCATGAGAGAGGTGCTGCGCCTGGAGCTGCTGCTGCTGTAAAAAAGACACACTGCAAGTGGGCCAGAGGGTAAACACGCCAACAAAAAGACACACCTAAAACCAGTCCGAGCCAGCGTTAGCCCAGTCCAGAAGCACAAGCTGGAGGATACACACAACCCTTAGGGATTATTCACATATTTTGTAGAAAAAACAATCCACACATTTCTAGATTCATCACAGGTAATGATTATGTGATAAAAAAAAAAATGAAAAATGCAGAGACACAAGAGACAGGAAAGACAAGTTAATCATAGCAGGGTGAGAAAACATGGAAAACAAAGAAACCTGGAACTCAAATGATGCAGGACAGGTTTTGACATGCCTGCCTAAATGACTGTCCAATAGTACACACAAGCTCTTAAAAGACACTGTAGCAAGATAAACAAAGGCTGGTAACTTAAGGGGCTTTACCACCTGCTCCTGAACCTCATCAAAAAGCTAAACAGCCACACACACACACACACACACACACACACAAACGCACACTTTTTTCACAATTAGATTTGGTAATTAACAAACTGAGTTAAACTTTTTATGCAACAACAGAGACTGAATGTGTGTGTGTGTATTTTTACAGTGGACAACAACCAGACATGCCGTAAAAGTTCAAGCCTATTATTCCCATTAATATTTTAAAGGTCTGGGGCAGACTAACTGGAGTTAAAAGCCTCTCGGCATGGGAAGTGTGCCGGTTAAAGCAGGCTTAAATAATACTTAGTACAGGAACCAGAAGAAAAACACACACACACTTCACAATTTATTACTAGGCTTTGGAGAGCTGAATAAATTAGCTGTTATGGCATGCACCAGCTTCTCCATCTATACAGACCACAACTCAATCAGCTGCCATTTATGGCCGCCCTCCTTGCAATCTAGAGTGTGCACGTTTCCTTCAGAAGTGAAAAGGTTGGATATTATTGACCATATATGGCATTCATGGAGGTACAACCTTTCGGAATTATTAGCAGGTCATTAATGCCATGCCAAGGGTAAATATCAATACCAAAAGCTTATTTAGAACCTGGGAATGCTCTGAAAGCTTGCCCTTTCCAGAGGACAAATCATTATTAAGATGTCCATCACAAGCTCTTATTCAGGGGGTGACTATAATTGCTAACAGCTTCTCCGATTATTTGCACAGCTGGCTGTATATTGCTGTGGCGGCCTTGGAGAACTGCAGGAGAGAGCATGGTATATCAAGAAGTGCCACCGGGGATTTAGGCCGCAATGTTGCCCCTTTCCTCAAATCAGTTATGAGGCAGGCCTGGTGTGAAGCAGTAAGTAGGTGTACACGAGTAAGAAAAGGGGTAGGAGCAGGTAGTTCGATGTTTATCGTCTGGCTGCATGGTTTAAAGGTGCATGTGTGCAAAACAGAACATCTAAATAGAGAAGGGAAAGTGTGTGTGCGAGCAAGAGAAGATGATTGACCACGAGGGAAATTAAAAAGGCAGTTGATTCACGGGGGAGGCCGTTCCCTGCTCATTCTGGCTAATGAGCCACTGATGTGTAATATGCATGGATAATCATTGAGAACCCTCATTAGAGCCCCAGCTATGAAGACAGGCAAAAGAAATAAAATGCCTCCTCTAATTTAATATTCGTAGATTAAGACCTCTTCTGTTGGCATTAATCTCCTCCCCAACTGTGAAGAACTGCTGCCAAACACTGGCCGGCCACCAGATTGGAAAGAAAAAAAATAAAATAAATAATAATAATAATAATAATAATATAGCTGGACAGTGGAAAACCATCCCGGTCAAATTAGACACCCAGTTTCTTTTGTCCCCAGGTGGGATAAACTGAACAACTTTAACACTGCAGCCATGCAACATGCAGTTTTGGACAATGCTTCCATGCGTGCGCGCACACACACTTAATTGGAGCCATTTTAATGGTCCTCCTGTGAGAGCTCTGTGAAGACATGATAAAAGCAGCTGCGATTGTGATGCTGCTTGTAGATTGTGCATGCTGGTATATGTACTGCTCTAAATCACATACAGAATACGAATGCAATTCAGCTTAACACACAGCCAGAGAAAGCTTGAAAGGCTGAGCTGCCACCGGAAGCTGTCTTGAGATCTTTTTTTTTTTTTTTTTTTTTTTTTGGGGTGGGCATAGCTGTCCTAGATGCATCCTATTACTTGCTCTGGTGTTCATCAATAAAACATGTTAGCAGCTGTTGCAGTGCTGGTGCATGCGTGCGACGCCTTCAAGGATTTATTTGAACACACGTGCATTTACTCATACCAACTGCTGTGTAAACTGCAAATGCTTGCCTCCTGCGCAGCTACTGTATATGCACACACCTTACTGTCACACAAGCCACACAACTCCTTATTAAATGAAGATATAAATAATTGCACAAAAGCCATTAAATCTCAGAAACAAACATTGGCTCCATTTTTAATACAGAAAAAGGTGACCTATTTATAAAAAAAACAAAACAAAAACCTAACAACCGTCTCAGACTTTTTCACAGCCATAAAGCAATAAAGCAGGTCTGGCGCAGCACAGTGTTAAAGCTATCAAATTGGCATTTAAGATCAGCCACATCCCTGCTTCATTCCGCCCCAGATTCCAGAAAGTCATTATATATAAAAGGGAGGATTGGGGATGAGTTCATTTTTAGTCCTTAATTGATTTTCAATATCAAGCTAAACAGCTGCCCCACCACCTCCACCAGCACTAGAATCCCGCTAGTAAAAGAAAACAGTCAAATTGAGTTCAGCGGCTGTAATCACAGGCCGGCTCTGGGAGCACGGGGTCGAACCTGTTCCCTTTCACACTTATCCAAATCCTAGAGATGATCAATCAGCAGCAGACAGGAAAGAAAACAGAGCTGAAGTGCAGAGGGCAGGCATGAATGGACTTGTAAAGCTAAAGCGGTATATTACAGGTACCGACGTGCTGACGCGTGTGTGATCTGTAAAGATGTCAATGTTTTATCAGTTGGGGCTTTTTAGATCAGCACTGCCAGTAAAATATAATTAAATCAACATCATGTCCTTTCTAATGTATGTTTTTATGTTCAGAAGCAATATACACACACACAACATAGCATCTAAAACATGCACACAGACACACAACTTTAAGTTATGCAGTGGTAAATACATTGCATATTAATGCAAAAATACAGTTTAATTCATGAAAGGGGCAAAACTGTTTCTAATCAAATGTAGTTATATAGTTGTGATGTCTTAAATTAATTTCATAGCCAGTTTAAACATGACGACATTACAGTTGTGCCCCTTTATTTGACTCAAATAAAAGAATTAAAAAGAGGTATACACACGGTGAGAGGCAGATTGGGAAGTCCACGTACCCCGATGATGGCATTCAGCTCGGTCATTGTCACTTGCTTGGCACGTTCAACAGCCTGTGCAACCTGCTGTTGGTGCTGCGAAACACACACACACACACGCGGTTAGAGGTAACCAAAAAACTTTGCGCAGGGCCATTTTCATAATGCATGCTATATTCAAATGTTCTGCGATTCAAAACGAGTGGACGTGTGCATTGTAGAATAAGGCTCTGTATAATTACATGTCGAGTTTAAAAAAGCAGATACGGCCGCAGTTAAGAACAAATGCAAACTAGTGGTGTGATATGGCTAGAATCATAGATCTTTGTTTAAAGTCACTATGTTACGACTGGCAAATCAAAATGATTTTAATGCATATTAAACAATTGCATGACATTCGAATTGCCTTCAAGACGCATTGAGGAAATAAACGCACATTAAACACAAACACGGGTTCTGACACGTCAAACAAACAGACCAACACTCACCTCTTGTGACAGAAAGGGCATGATCTGAACCAGAATGGCGTTAAGCCTTTTAGCAATCTCGGTCTAAAAGAGAGAAAGAGCGAAAACAGAAAGTGTAATGAGGCAATGGATGAGCAGTAAAAAGTACAACACTTTAAACATATGAAAAAAAAAGGCTTTGCTCAACCCCTTCTAGTGTTTACAACGATTAAGTCAATTACCAAGGCAATCAGCAGCGCTTGACTCGGAACACTCCGAACAGCGTGATATTGACATGTGAAATATTTAAAGCATTAGGAGGGCCCAGGAGAGAGGGAACACAGCTGCGATGAGTGTACACTCCAAACCGCACAGAAGCCAAAGCCACGTTAAGAGGACCATTACACTCCGCCCGCTGTCGGCTTGGTAATACGTTCTGCCTCTGACGAGGACTTCCCTGCCACTCGCCGGGCTATACAAGATTTACTTACCGCAACCCGGAAGTCGTTCACAGGCGACGAGTGCTTGAGATGCGATTGTATTTGAGAGTGCAGTAAGAAATGCTTCAAGTTAAGCCCAGACCAGGCTTGGCAACATACTGAAAAGCCACTTGTTGATGCTGGGAATTAAGATGAGGCTTCTGGCTGAGAATAGAAATGTCTGCAGCAGTGGGTAATGAGAGGCGCTGGATTAAAGCCAATTCTGTCAGTATGCTGAGCCCAATCTACCACCACTACCCCCCCCTTCTTTATTTTCCCAGCACCACCAGTTACCCTACTCTGCCATACACACCCCGACCTCTATTCTCTCTCCACCAGCCTGACCATTATTGCCATAGCAACTGCGTGCCCGAGCGCCGTCGTCTCCTATTGCGCCCCAATCATTATGCAAATGCTACCTCGGCTTGACCGTAACAGCCCGTAAAAATCATATTACAGGCACGCGGGCAGGTCATTAAATTGAATTTTCGGCCTGTCGATCAGATGAGCGCTGTGCCTGAAAGGGGGATATAGAGAGAGGAAATGGTGGCGGAGGGGGAAGACTACTGGAAGGTATATTCCTTTATCTCCCTATATTTCTTCCTAAAACATCAATTCCAGAGCAGCACTGGAAATCAATCTATTTTCTGCATAACCAATATCTCCTTACAGCTCAGGGGGGGAAAATGCTGTAACAAGGGAAGTAAAGTGAACGTGCTTGGCTACAGATGCATCATCTACAGAATTTATGAGTCTCGGTTCAACCCAGGGCCAGAGTCATGCGCAAACATCGCAACGCTCTTCGGCTGTATTTTTCATTTTTCCTCATTCAATTGTAAACATGTGCTGTGCTGACCAGGAAATTATTTATAACATATTGCTGCAAAAAAATGCCATGCGACTGGTTTGGCCAAACACAATATATGAGATGATGGATATAAGTGTGTCCATGCCCTCGTCCCCAGTATTATGTAGCAATATTCATTTTAGGCCAGCCAGTGTAAAGTCTGGAACAAGCAAGCAAGCAAGCAAGGCAGCTGCAAACAGAAGATACACTGACAGGCGGATAGTAATCCACATCAAAGCCATTGCAGCGCATGGACATAAAAGTGGATAAGAGATCGAAACCGGGTTGCTTTTAGCATGCACCCTGCTGTCAAGTCTCAGAGATCCAGCTTGTTTTGATAAATGTTACACATGCGAATAAAATCAGCCTTTTCATCGTGGCTGCATCATGCTTCCATTTTTTGTTTCCTGAAGCTTAAGTAATACATTGTGCAGCACTGAACAAAGTAGGCAAATACTTAAACAAAAATACAGGCCAACGTATAAACTTTACTTGCCAAGATAAGCCTGTCCAGCAAACATTTGCTAGAAGGCCCGAACCTAACACTATCCAGGACATTCCTTAAGAGCTTACCAAAACCCTGACAGCTGTCCGAGTGGGGTCAAGGGTTGACTTTTCAGCCATTCAATCCCAACCTTAGTACTCTGCAAAACAAATAATGCTTTGCCCTGTTGTGTACCATATATATGTTTATCCAAAATATAAGACACACCGCTTCCACTAAAACCTAGCCTGCCAACAATAAAAGCCAGTAGGAGTTCGCTCTGGCTGAAGATAAAAATAGGATGTTGTCACTTTAAGCAGATGAAAGCCCAGCTCTTGAACAGCGAGCTTCATGCTCTGCTACACAATTACAGGTACTCGGACCTGTCTAGCACCCCTTCAAGAGCACTCTAGGGCCAGCCTGTCAATGGCGTGCTGAAAGCTATTTGTCTGTTGCTATCAGTGGCAGGCGGAACAGAGTGAGACGCTGATGAGCATTGAATATAGAGGGAAAACAACTGGTGCTCGCAGCCGTTCTGCTCCCCATCGCAAATAATACTTGACCCAGTTGGGTTGATAGGGCTGCAGTTTTCAATAGAGAGCAAGACGGCTCTTTGACACCATAATGAAAAACTACTACTAGCTTTATATGCCCCAGAACTGGTGATCTGAAACACAGGATCAAAACCAAATAATTGTCTTTTTGTGTCCGAGCAGCTGGAGATGAAACATGTGCTCAGTTAGTTTTTTTTATAACGAACCAAGAATTGTAGCTTTAATCCACAGCGTATGGGTACAAACAGTTCCTTTTTGTGCCTAACTACAGACTGCTCAGTGAGAAAAAGAAGGGTGGAGTTGACTCTGGGTTCCCAGCCCTCACTTACAGCCACCTTGTGTTTTTCTTTTAACAGCGGCTGTGTGCTCACCTCATACAGCAAGTCTATTTGCTTTGGTTCGCAGTAAGAAGAACCATCCGGCAGTTAGCAAACACTTACTAGAGTCCCCCCTGTATAAATCATCGATCAGAGGCGCTGTGTCAGTGCAGGGCAGATCAGCTCATTTAAGGGATCTGCACGCAGGAAGCAACCACCTGGCCCCAGCAGGAGGGGATTTCCACTACACCAGTCATAACATGAGAAACCTGGATCAACTCATAATAACCCCTCACTGACAGGGCAACGCTGCCATCGGAGTGGAGTTTCCGCCCGCCGTTACAGCTGTCTGCCGAGATCAGACACAGGGAAATGCCTACTAAAAACCTGTGTGTCCATTTCAAAAAAGAAAACACTGGAGTGGTGGAGGCAGGGTGAGGATGCAAAGAGACAGATTTTCCTGTCGATGGAAATAAATCCTTGAGTCGGGAGGATATGGTGGTGTGGATCGAGTAATCCGAGCCACCTCTGGCGGTTAACCACTCCTCGTCTGCCTTGTGCTCCTGGGCTGGGGTTACTGTGGGGGAGTGGGAGGAGGTGTACTCACCAACACCCACCTCTCTTAACTCTCACTAGCAGGTAGAACTGGATGAATTATTCAAGTGCCTACATGGGCTCTGCAGTGGCAGATAGAAGTCAAAGCGCTAAAATAGATCATTCGATTAACCTGTTTAAACAGGATCGGCTCTCTCATTCGCTTGAAATCACCTTCACAATCCATTCTTCCCCCTCCTTCACTCTTTCTCTTTTGCACTCATTCTCTCCCATTGCTGGTTGGGAGACAAGCGACTGACAGGAGGCATCAGAAAAGTGTGGGACCAGACGAACGGCCCAGCACCCTGACACACTCGTGGAACTCTGATGGATCGCCTGCTCAGCTGCTTCTCCCTGATGCTATTAACCTTCAAAAGGTGGAGAGAGGGAGGCTGAGGGAGCGCAGACTAAACTAGCGCTATTCCTCGCTGATGGACCGGCTGCATGAAAAGAATTTTGCTGTGCCGTTATCATCGAGGAACACTTAAGCCACGCAATAAATTATTAGCCTTCGAAAACTAAAGATTTCAACAAGTAAAGCAACGTTAAAAACAAAAACAAACATTGATTTTACACTCACACACTGACGTAAAGATCAAAGGCACACATACCTGTTTGTGCATTTCAATATTTAGCCCGTAGGACATCTCATAGTACTAAAGGGGGGAAAAAACAGAAAAATATAGATTTTTTTTTTCCATTTTCACTCAACATATCTACACATCCAATATTCTCACAGCATAGCAGAAAGGTGCAGGAGGTATTTTAGAAAGATGAACGATGAAGGAGGAGAAGAAAGAGTGAGGAACACAACCGAAATCCCATATAATTAATAGCGATTTAGTTTTAGATGCAGTATCTCTGACCTGACATCAGAGTATTTTCTGCTCTTCTACAGCCTCTTCTATCAGCACCGTCAGCATGGAGGATTCCTTCTGGTGTTTACCTAACCTTTCCTCCTCCTATCAGTCTGACAAGCTTCTTAATGTGAACGGAATGTTTAACTAGCGTCCCCGGGTATTGGCTAAATCGCCCTCTGTGTGTTTACCCAAGATAAAAGAATACACCTCCGTGGTTTGACCTTGTAGAATTACATCACGTCAAAGCCTTTATTTGTTTCTCTGCTAATCATAAAACCGGGGGCGGAGCAAAGGTTCTGATTTTCAACCCTTCACAGTCGAAGCTGCCTCTTCTTAGACAGGTGTAAATGATTAAGCTTGCATCTAAGATTAATGCCAATTTTCGGTCAGGCGCCTCGTTTGCGGTAAATCTCATTATCTGCGGACGGTGCCTTTTCCGCCCCAATCGACTATTTTCCCACAGATGCCCCTGGCCCTCCTCCATCACCCCTCACCTAATTTACAGCCATGCATTTGTCCAAGAGCGGCGTCTCCTTGGAGAATAATCAGATCCCCACACAGAGGGAGGCAGATCGAGGGGAGAAAGAAAGAGAGGGGGGAATGAGGGCGGGTAGAATACAGAAAGAAGAAGAGGGGCAGAGGGGGGGGGGGAAAGGGGACAATGCTATGGTCATTGACCCCTGCGGCTAAGGGGCAGGGTATAAAGAAGCCGAAGGATCAGAACAGTCTCTCAGGATGCTTTAATAATGCTAAAGGCACTGGGAGACGCTTCTTAGTCACGTCTACACGCAAACAAAATGCATGTCAACAGCAAGCACACCCTTAAATTTACTAAAAATAAACATAAATGCAGCTTCAGTTTTTTCTATCATCTTACCATGACATAGTGGCGCTGCATCTCCGTCTTCTCGTTGGCTAATTTGTCATACTCCACCTTAAGACTGAAATAACACACAGGACTTTAGACACCGCACTTGTTATTTTATCCTTTTCACATCGCAGTATCATTTGTGTGTCTGATCCGGTTTTGTTTTGTTTTTAGATGCCCGACGCATACAATATTAAAACACAGACCTATTCTTCTCCTGTGCATTATTATTCAAGCGTATAAGAAGCTTTTGATCGTTACCTGTGATACTGCGCCTGCAGAAACTGAAATTCATCCTTGATTCGGTCGCACGACTCCGCCACCGTGAATTTGAAGCCTGGCTGACCAGGCTGGTGGGGCGCCTGAAAGACAGTCATCACATCAATCAAACTCAATTACGTCTCGTGAGAACCAAAAGTTGTTTTGCTGGCGAAACACTGAGCGAGGCTCCAACGCGTTCACTCGCCCGCTGGGAGCACAGCGAAGATTTCAGGCCCCCCCAAAAAAAAACAAGTGTGACTTTTTTTATTATGAGCTTACAAATGCCAAGCATCTCTGTTGGATGGATGACGGAACAAAAACAACTCTCCTGTGTATGAGTGTGTGTATGTCCTGGCCTTTATGGAGTGTGTTTTTTTCCCCTTGTTATTTTGTTCTAGTATATACATAACGATTTTGAGTTAATTTTTGAAAGCCAGTGCAGCTTTTTTTTTTTTTACAAGACTAAATGACTTGAATGTTTCCGCTGACCTGCTGTTTCCTTTCGAGCATAAAGGAGTTTTAGTGAGGAGAGTGCAGGAGCGCTGAACATCAAAATAGCTAAATCGATGCAGATGCAGCAAATTACGGCTCATATCAGTTCAAGATGTGCGACTTACCGGATGCCGGCCCTGCGGATACATCTTGAAATGTATCCTTTATTCCTGAAAGGCTAGCCGCTTTGCTGGATGGAGCTGACCCGGGGTAATTCAGCACATCGGCCAGAGCTGCGGGGGGGAAACACACCCCGAGCGACCGATCGACACACTCCCCTTCTCTCTCTCTCTCTCTTTCTCTGTCTTTCACAGATCAGCTCGAACCCTGTCACCGCTTCGGAGCAGACAATAAAAACACAAACACACAAGTCAAACATTACAGAGCTCTGCTTGGTTCCTGAAAACTACTCTCGCAATTTATACGGTCTAATTAATTCGATTAAAATTTCTCATCCGACTAACAAAACATCCCTAACAACGTTTGGCAGCGTCTTTCGATTCATCGGAAATTAACTGAAGCGAGTGTGTGAAACTGACCAGAACGACAGAAAAACACGCGCTTTAGTGACAAACACGCGCTGAGTGGGGTTCTTTCTTTGTTTGCTCGTTAACTATCCGCACCTTTTACCTCTCCGAAATACACACTGGAAAACAGGTTCAGACAAGTTGCTAAGTAATTAGAATGTCAACATGGCTGTAGCAGAAAGCTACACTTTGGCTAGCCTGGATTATAATTAGTGAAAGAACAATATATTCCGGCTAGGCTAACCTGCTAAGCACCTACCTGCGTCCGCGTCTCCGAGCGTCCAACCCGCACCGACAGCCGCAGCCGGAGTTCAGCTTTATAACAACGTTTATATCAGCCAAACGGCGGGAATGTTCATGTTTCGGTGTCAATGGCGGAGACTGACAATCTCCGAGTCTCTCTTTCACTCTGTCCCTGTCCCTCTCTCTCTGTGTGTCTCTGTCTGTGTGTCACTACAACGCTACTGGAAACAACCGCTTCTCTTACTGCAGGTCGCAGCCCAGCCGCTCAAAGGTTTATTCACTTCCACGCACAAAACTCCGTCGATCCACTCAGTCAACCGGTTGCGTAATCCCAAAAAAATCCGTGCCGAAATGTACTTCCGATTATTCGAGGAGTTTTCGGGGGAAAAGGTGGAAAGTGTACCGCTGTAGTCCGCTTTCGCGTTTCCTCTCCGTCCAGCGCCGTTGCCCTGTGCCACACACAGACACAGTCTACTGACACGAGGGCTGAACTGCCGCGAAAGCGCCTCTCATCAGCCAATCACGGACACGGACACGGAGTCGAGGCGGGCCGTCCAATCGCAGCATGGTGTCCCCACGTGGGAACCACAGGTCGTTGGGTGACGTCATCCTCGCCATTTTAGATGAGAACAGGTAGCTCCTAGCTTTAAATCAGCGAACATTTCGCGGTTTTTTTTGATGATTTCTTTATCTGGATGAGTTTTTAATGATAAATATGTATATATCTATATATAGATATATATATATATATACACACACACACAACAAAAAGCGACTATCCGCGTACACACTTCTCGGCTTACTCTAAGGCAACGTGGATGCTATAATAAACTGTATGATTATGTTAAGTCCTTATTAAAATATTTTTTTAGCCCAAATCAGATGTTTAAATAAGTCACAACACCTTTAATGAACGTTACTTTAGATGTCACGTACAGCTTATTAATACATATAAAATGCACTGCGCAGTTTAATGTCGCTCGGGTTCTTCTAGCGTCTAAAGATTAGATGAATACAGTGAGGTTCAATCGGAGTGCCTTATAGACTGATTGGTAGAATCGTGCGGTCCTTTGCATAAAATACTTGTATTCCCGGAGCCTTTAAGTGCATATAACGACCAGAATATGCCCCATTATATCAATAGACGGACAGCTGAAGTTGGAAATAAGATTGGGTCTGATCCCCGTGAACGTCCGCCATGTCTGAGCTGTGTGCAGTAACAGCCGATCCTGGGTTGGCTGCTTCGTCTTCCCCCACGTGGGCTCGCTCCGCGGCTTTACACCTTCTCAGCCAATGACAGGGCAGCTCGCGCTCGCTCCGGCTTCTGATTGGACGGCGAAGGTTAAGCCTGTCATTCAAGAAGGTTTGTTGTCAATCAATACCACGCGGGGTCAAGCGCTGACAAATGCCTGTGCTTCTCGGTGTTCTGCTCGTGAATAGTGCCTGGAATGGCTGCTTAATTAGCTTCGAATGGCTTTTCTTTCCAGTTCAAACAATCTGTTACTACCACGTGGTAATGAGAGCCTTACATAAAACAAAGGAACAAAGCAGCATGCAAACACTTTGCACTATTTTTAAAGGCGGGATTTTCTCTCCGAATAATATTAATATTAATATTCCATATACTTTTGATTATTACTTCCGTATTATCACCTATGCACACAAATCTATTTGTTTAAACTTATCTAAAACTATATAACATACATTTGCGAAATATTCGCAGTTACGCAGTAACCAATACTTTCAGCTTTTTCGTTTTATTAATGATTATATTTACATATACATTTATGGCATTTGGCAGACGTGACTTGCATTTATCTCAGTTATATAACTGAGCAATCGTGGGTTAGGGGCCTTGCTTAGGGGCCCAGCAGTGGTAACTGGGAATCGAATCCCGATCTTACAATTAGCAGTCCATCACCTTGACCACTGTACAATGCAGTGGAGCGTGTTGTGTGTACTGTCTCTCCGAAATACACACATGATTCACAACATCAGCATGCAGGATTGGGTGGACATTTGGAGAATATGAACTGCTTAACGCTTATCCCGGTTGGGGGAGTTCTTGTGGCTGGTTGTTAGGTGGCTGTAAAACAGAAGAATCTGTGGTTTGGATAGCAAGCCGACGGTGTCACACGCTCATTCGCTCGACAGGTTTTTGCACCCGGGCTTAAAACTCGTGATTCTGTTCATTCTTGTGATGAAAAAAAACCTGAAAAAAAAAGAAGTGTTTTTCTGGGCCATTCCGTTGGCTAAGAAAAAAAAAGCTGTGTGTTTGCGTGTGTGTGTGTGTGTTTGTGTGTGCGCGCTCACTAGAACTGGCAGTCTAATCTCTCCCATGCCCCCCCCCCCTTAACTCAGCTAAATAGAAAGTGCTTGGATTTAGAGCAACAAAGGGCTGGCCCTAACCTCCAAGTGGGGGAGGGAGCAAGGGGCCATCCGCCCATGCAGACCTCACTCGCTGTTTATTTATACGGAAACCCCAGCCGCTGTGAACCTCCCACCCCCAGGATTTACACATGCCGCTATTTGCAGAGGTGCTTTTAATTCTTCTCAGAACAAGGGATCGCCCTCTCCACTTTCAAACCAAGTCACTGCCCCATTCTCACACACCCACCTGGTTCGCTTTACACACACACACACACACACACACACATGCACGCACAACACAACCTCACACCACAAATGCCTAAATACAAGCAGTGTTCAAACTTAGCAGTCACAATAAGCAGGGGAAGTCCAGTTCTGCAGGCATTAATGTGTTCTCTGTTGTCGTGTAATCTCTTGTGGGAAAGCTCTCGCAATAAATGCCTTTCTCCTGTTTTTTTCTCTGATGTTATGAGGTTGGCTGATAAGAAGGCCGTGTATCTTTTGAGCTCCATTTACTGTTTTGCACATGGATAAAATGAGGCACGGATAAATTGTTAAACCGAGCTGTATTCATCACCAGCTGATTGGTGCCATATGCAGATCACTCAGTATGCAACCACTGATGTGACACAGAAGAAAAAAAACCACACATACAGACCCACAGAAATGTTCTCTGACCACATAAATGAGTGATGCTTCTCGTTCTTATGTGTACTCGGTCTGAGGTTCCTGCTCATTGAGCAGAAAATGGGGGTCTTATTTTCATGATGAGTGGATTGCAGCCTGGTCACTGTCTCCAGGATACTCTTATGCTTTTCAATCTAAGCCTTTAGCCACACACACACACACACACACACACACACACACACGCATACATACATACATTCCAGCCCCCACAATGGTGCCAGTGGGTGACAGAGGGGGTGTGAATGGCCGACAGTGTATCAGGGTGACTCGACAGGCTGTAATCAATGCAAACAGGATGAAAGGTCTTATCAAAAGGGACAAATGCAGACATGAACAGTGTCAACAAACGAAAAGGAATGAAGCCATTGGCAAGGGGCCCCCGGGCCGCTTCAATACAACCAGCCAGAGGGAAACAAAACCAATTACCACTCTAAAATTCAAAATCTCCGATTTCCACAACCACTTATTGATATCTTTAAATGTCAAGTACACACATTAGTCTACTAAAGCGCTGTTGACATGTGCTGTGTCCAAAACTCTGCCCCTGTTTACTACACTGCCCCAAAAACACAGTATGGAAAGAAAACATAGACGTGTGTGTTGCTTTAAAAGAATGCACATATCATTTATAATTATGGGATTATAATATAGTTATTTTCGAAACAGTGAACTGTGTAACAGGGCTATAGATTTTTTTTTTACCAACTCATGTGTATCTATTGATTGATTTAAAGTAAATATTGGACTCATTTAAAGTGAGGAATTGATATGTTGAGGCTGTGAGCGGCCATGTTGACATGACATCATAAGAGCTTAAGGGAAATTTCTCCCAATTTTCTAAGCTGAAATGGTGTTTTCTTCCTTTTTTTTCCTTCTATAGAGTTATAAGCTTCAATCAAACACAGTAACAGAAAGCTGTTAAAAATAAAAAAATGTGCTTCACTGGGTGATACAGTGAGTTAATATACCCTTAAAAATACTCCTTGTAGGTCTTCAGGAGCAGTTGGAATGTTTTGTAAATGAATTTCTTTAAATCGAAAAAATTTTTAGCACTTTATTTTTTTATTGTGTGGATAAAAAACAATGATGGAAAGAACTACTGATTGTTGGTCCCAACACCACCATGCTGCATGTTCTAAGCCCCTCAGCAAGACCCTTAAGCCTTAACTGCTCAGTTGAATGAAAAAGGAGATAAATGTAAGTGGCACTGGATAAGGGAGTTTGCTAATCTGCTAAATGCTAGATATGTAAATGTGGAAACTCTACCGTCATAGCGCAACGAGTGCAAATCCATGTAAAGGAGTGCATCGATTACTGTATTTCACCTTGAAAAACATGTTGCATGTCTCTTCCCTATAATATTGTCTATGATGTTTTCGTGTAAGGTATAGTCAGAATCAAAGTAACTGATAATATATGTTTACTGGTAGAAGTAAGTACAAACATGTCTGCATTACAAATATGTTGCATCACAAATAATAATAATAGTAGGGTCAACACAGTGGCTTATTGGTTAACAATGTTGCCTCACAGCAAGAAGGACCCGGGTTCGATTCCCTTTCTGTGTTTGCATGTCCTCCCTGTGCTTGCGTGGGTTTACTCTGGGCTTTCTGGTTACCTTACACAGTCCAAAAACATGTATGTTAGGTTGACTGGTGAGTGTGTGTGTGGCCCCATGATGGACTGGCGACCTGTCCAGGGTGTTACCCCTCCTGCCTTTTGCCCTTTCAGAGACGGCTGGGATAGACTCCAGCAGATCCCTGTGACCCCGAATTTGGGAATAAACGGGTATATAATATGAATAAATGAATTAATAATCATAGCAATAATTGAAAAGTCCAACATTTTCGGCATAAAGAAATAAAATATCTTTAGGGAATTAAATGTGCAGTAATCTAATAAAAAACTAAATCTCAGATCAGATTGTTCCTGGCGTATTTGGCACGGTATGATGTGAAGCTTACAATAGCGTAAAACACAGACCATTTAGCTAGTTCTGTTGGGATAAAGAAATGACAGAATGAACTGAAGAAATGTCTCAGCCACACTGACCTCCTCATCGTGTTGTCAGAAAAAAATCAATAGCTTTGATAATGGTCACACGAATGCCCCACACACACTTCCTTTTTCCACTGCACTCACTGACTAATATTTCACTGCCGCTCAGATGGCCATTTTCTTCTCATTTGCAGAATCTGTTAAAATTGCATTCATGTCCTTGAAGCAGGGGTTACTGCTATTCAGCGCCTGACAATATAGAAAGAGCTAGAATGAGAGCTTGGAGAACAGAGCGCCTTTAATGACTATTGTGTGCTGCGGCTGACTCATCTGTCAAGAGGCTTGTACGCTCCCATTTACAAAGCCTCTCCTCCTCCATAATGGTATCGCCATCATTGATTCTGCTCAGACAGGCAGGCTGTGTGATATAAAGCCCTTGAAGAGCGACCTCCTGTCAGCCGTTCTTAGCTACTGAAAGACCCTGTGCTGCTACTGTTGATTAGTAAGCCATTCATTTATTTGATACACAATCACATAGCTTTAGGCTAATATGCTAAACTGAGAAAAATGACAGCACTTTAGGCTGATGTTTTTTTTTTTGCTCTTTAGAAAAATGGGTTTTGGCTAACCCAAACTGCTAAGTTGAAAAAAAAAAATTAAATAAATGTATGATGCCCTGGATAAGAAATGTAAAGGTACTTGTGCTTGGTGCATTGTTGCTGTCAGAGGGCGGAGGCGAGAAAAGCTGTATGTCCGCACTGTCACGCTTGCAAAGTGCTGGCATGTTCACTCAAGCTAAGCAGGAGCTGTTTTCACGCTGCTGTTAGGTAATTGCCAGAGCCACTTTTCCTCGGCATTTAGCCTACATCAATTTTCGCAATGAGCTGCTAAAGTTCCCAGAGCCGTCCCTTTGAACTCCCTGAGCATAAAACCATGGTCTGTCTCTTCTCGCCTTTCCTCTCCCTCTCATTAAAGCCCAGGAAGATTACTCACTGGAAGGCAGAGTCTAATAGGGCATTGTGCTGTTATTATTGCTCACTGATCAACAGGCGGCTCTTCCACTTGTCTAACACCCTCTTCTTGAAAGAACACACACACACACATACACACTTATAGACATATATCTAAGTAGTCTGCCCCCGCTTTCGTACTTTGTCTTCGAGGTCATAAAACGTTAGGAGCTTCAGGTTGAACTGCACCTAAACGATAGGCAACACAATAGAGCATAATCAAGAGCCACACCTCCAGAAAGCGTTTGAAGCGGGTAGAGGTTTCGTCATTGTTACACACCCGCTAGGTAAAAAAAAACCGAAAGAAAATGTAAGCAGTAGGATTTTGATTTTATTTGTTGGTCACTTCCTTGCTACAGGCCAAATAACCTTTCACTTGAAATCTTTTTTTTCAAAGAAAACTATTTTGTCTGGCTTTAAGCACATCTGAAATAAATCTGGTATCATTATTAGTATTAAAAAATAAACATTATCAACATTATCTCAAAATTAAATCATTGTAAAAAGCTTAACATGTTCTCAAAGATTTGACAGAATCTAATTAGCCCCCCCCTCCAACTCATTTTTGCACAAATTGGTACGAGCTGTCATACATTTCCACCGGCTTAAGCTCCAACAGCAGCAGTCGGAGAAAATTACTGGAGTGTGATTGATTCAGGCATCATGAATGACAGCACTGCAGATGAATCTAAGCAAAACTAATTGTCTGACAGATTTTTCTTCGTACGGTGTCTTCTTACCAGCTGCCGTGAGAGAGGGTTCGAGAGCGAGTTCGCATTACAGGAAACACTGATGTGCAATATTTTGTAGATCGTTTCACGAATGCATGGAGATCTGTTACCATGGTAACTGAAAGCCCAGTGGATTGTGGGTCAATCACAGGGAGAGTTGCCTCGGCAGATTGAGGGGTAGACGTCTGTCTGCAGCTGAGAATTCCGGCCTCGGGGCAAAGATGCAGGTGGGCTGTTGGGGTCATCATGTTATCTCTGAGCCAGATACTTCAGCCCGGCCCTTTAGGGGCAAAACATGTAAGTGCAGAGTAGTAGGATTTCTGTTCACACATGCTAGTCAGCAGTGAATCTCTGGAAATGTTTTCGAAAGACTAATAATAAGAAGACTTAAGGCAATGCGGACTTCATCATTTATATTCAGCCCATAAAATTCCCTCCACCTCAGCACAGCCTGCACCTCACACCTTCCCACACCTTAACAAAAGAAAAACCTCCTTCAGGTGAACATGTTTAGTGTTTTCATGACTCCTTTCTTGTTATCTAAATGCATTGTTAGGGCTACCAATCTAAGGTATTCACTAAACACCATATCAGCAGCAATCGTTCCATCACTTACTCTGCACAATGCCGGAACTAACTGATACTGTAATTTCTGCTATGAGGTGAACGACTGCCTAAGAATATCAACATGTTTTCATGTGAGTTTGTTTTTCGTATACTCCTCGGTGCTCTGCTGTGAGTGACATCATCATTGCTGCGCTTAAAAAAGTGTCATTATATTTATCTAATTTGACTTATTGTAAATACCATTTAAGCAATCACTACAACTTAAATTCTGCAGTAATTCAGATCAGGGTTGCCAAGGAAACGTATCTGTACTTACGCAGTGCAAAGCCAATAAATGCTAATTATTTCCTTAAATTTACATGCAGCACAGTTTTCAAAGGAAAATTTGCCAAATGCAGCCCGCCTACCAAAAAGTTTAGCCTGCCAACAAAACACAAATATTTCCTTCTGTAAATGTATTACTACATTTTTGTTTACATATTTATATTTTAATATTGAAGATTTTCCCCTGTTATTTAAATAGTATTTATTTTATACCTGTGAAAAAATGTTAATTAAGAAAAGTTTATAATAATAAGATCTGTCCACACTGTAAAATGTGACATACAGTAAAATCTGTTGTTATTGTTGTAAAGTTAATCAAAAGTTATAATTCATTTATTTATCGAGGCACAAGTAAAAGAAAAAAAGTAATGAAATCCGGAATAACTATTTACTAACCTATTTATATAACTATATCATGGAATATATTATTACCATGAAACACAATTACCCATACCATGAAAAAGAACTGGTATCATATTGCCCACCTCTTGTTTATGCGGTATACAATTTAAAAGTACTATAAACAGAAACGTACAATAGTATGAAGGAGGTGGTGGCGTGGTCTTCAATTTTCTACTTAACTTTGCCTGAAAATTTCTGAAGCATACTGTTATAGCTGACTCTCCAGCCAAACGGCTTCCTACTGGATACATGGTCAGTCATTGCTGGTCTCCAGGGTCCCTGGTTTGGACTTGAGCTCAGGTTTTGGTCTGTGTTTTCTGCCCCACCATCAATTTGATCCTACATTCCAAAAGAATGCATATAACCAGCTAACAAATTTATGTTGTAAGAACATTTTTCAAAGAGTGTCTTGGATTTGGGAACATGATTTGAAATGTTCCAAAAGCGTGAAAATGTCCAGTTTGGTTAATGTTGTTAGAACGTAATTTTATGGTTATTTCCTGGTGTTGTTTAAGAAAACATTTTGAGAAAATCCATCAGGTATGAATAACACCATAAGGACATTCCAGCAACATTGTTCTAAGAACATTTTCTCTCACCGTCATAAAAACATTAATTGGCTATTGGCATTTTAAATACATTTTGTCTTAATGTTTAGACAACTTGACAAGAATGTTAGGCGATTGTTAGCCGGGTAATCATCGGCATGGTACTGGATTTTTGTTTTATTCAGAGTATGTCCAAAGATTATGCAATGATAATGTGCAGTAATGATGCTGACATGGATAAACATTCAATTAAGACGAATGAATGATGAAATGAATGAATGAATGAATTTAATAATTATGTAATAAAAAATTTACAGTCATCCTGATTAAGAATACCAGTGCCTATGTATGTAGTCAGCCACTATAAGCTCTAAACCTAAAGGATATAGGTTTTATATATGATGGAAAATAGAAACACTTCTGTCAGGTTTAAATGGTTGGGATCTTTGTCGTTGATGCAGAAATAACTGACTCTTCACCATAAACGAGTGCTTTGTGGGGAATTAGGAGGGGGAATTAAGTCATCACTTGTCTAGCTAGCATTGCTGTTTGATTATAAAGATATATCACACAGGGCACCATTACAGATGACAACTGCAGATTTATAGCATATATTTTAGGATCCAGAGGAACTCGGCTAATAAAGTGACTGCACCAAAAAGCACAAAAGAAAAGCATCAGCAGACTGTCTGACAAATGACTGGTTAATCAATCACAGACAGCAGCTCATGGTTCGGGTTTTTAAAAGAACTAAAATACTGACCTTTAATATTTATATTGATTAATTACAAGGAATTATGAGTCAGCTGTGTTAACACTCCGATATAATGAATGCTTATAGGTTTAATATAGACATATATCATATTATATATATATATATATATATATATATATATATATATATATATATATATATATATATATATATATAAATTTATATATACCTCACCTCCATCCCTCCCTCTGGAGTAAGAGAGGGAGGATTGTGGTGCTTGGACACACTGAGGACAGCCAACGTGTGCTTCTTTCACAGAACAAAGCCAGCTGCAATTACTTCAGGAAGGGCCCCTATTCATTTTCTTCCAGGATACTGTAATTTCATGACTTCCACACCATAGAGGGTCTCTTTTCTTATTTCCTCCCACAAAAGCAATAAACTGCTGCTCCTCCAGGCAAAATTGCTTGTGCACAAGCACTACTAGAGCTCCTGACTGACACATGCTCACCTAAAAAAATTACTCCTCCATCCACCGAGCCCACCGCCTCCAAGGGGGACTCCATCCCGCTATTAAGTCAAAAATAAGACAGCGGGAGAACACGATAGGGAGGGAATGTAATAGAGTGATAAAGCGAAAGAGAGAGGGATGGGGTAGTGGGGGGATATGAGAGGGCTGAGTTGAGTAAAAAAATAATAGAGAAAGGTGAGTGCGTGAGAGGAAGAAAGAGTTCTTAAGCATAGAGCAGTGGTTTCTGACAGGAGATCAGGCTTGCTGTTATGAGAGGGCCTCGGGCTGTAGCTTTGGCCTCCTTTGAACACAGATCACACTGCGAGATCCACAGCACGGCACAGTACACACACTGTTATCAAGCACTATCAAGGCTGGTGACACTTTTTTTTCCCGATCTGCTGAAAGGAATAAAGGGGAAAGCTATTGAATCCCAATGTAGCTCCCCTACAACCAGAGTCATTACACGGACGATGCCAATGACTCATTTCACACATGATATTCTGTTTCAGATAGCGGCGTTTTTTTGCCCCATTAGATATCCGTAAGGGAGGCATGTTTGTTATTTTGAGATTTTCAAGACCATCAAGCACAAATAATCAGGCAAGAAAGAAAGAGAGCCCGAGCAAATTAATATGATGCCACAGTGTGTAGCTAAGCCTCTTATTTTCACTTCAAATGAAGATCCAAATTGACTTACTTTTAAAATCTAATTATTAGCCTGCGCCCTCTAAAAGTCTCACGGAAAGCGCCTGCAGCATTCCACTTATTATTATAAAACTTAACCGACGGCAAGCTTAAAACAAATTGTATATTTATCGTGTGGTAATGGGATTAAATTCCTGATGAAAACGGAGGGTGCGTCTCTCCTGCAAACAGCTTCCAACATTCAAAACTTCATTACGATCTCCTACTTATTTCTGCTTCCAGGCTCTGTGTTTACACTCGATTTCACTCCTCCGCCTCCCCCACACAATCGCTCCTCTCAGCTATTCAACAGCTTGTGCTCAAATCCTGATCCAGGAATCTTAGACAATCATAAATAATAAAAGATTACACCAATCTCGGAGCACACTGGTAGTTTGCCAGAAGCAATGAGCACACAGCGAAATAATTGTTAGCCATCTGTGCGCCAGATTGGTAAGAGAAGAGGGTAAACAAAGAGCTCGGTGTACCTGCTACAGTGATCACACTCACACGAGCCAGGCACTGAAATCTTTGTGACGTGGGCGGGTGTGATTGGCTGCCACCTCTTTAAACAGCTTTTTTTTTTCACTCGGCTATAAAACGATAGAGTGTCAAACCAAGTGTTTTTCTTTTCTTTTATATCCATGCTGCCATTCAAAATATAGACACTGAGATGTAACGCCTGGGCTAGTGATCCCTTAGAGGTATTGGCTGTGGGGTAATTAGACTGGCAAATAAATGCATTTGTATCTGACACATTTCATGTTCCAGAGAAGGAAATGATGTCATGAGTACCTGGGTTCTTGGTAGTCACATGAATTTGTCAGGCCTGCTTTTACTGGGCAGCCGCTGTCATGCCTGGCCACAAATCCCTCCGGGCCTAGCACTCAGCTTTTCTTTAACTAGACTCACAGCAACACGCCTGTAAAACTTAGCTTGCTGAGGAGTCAAATGGACTATTCTTCTCTCCGAATCATTCAAACATAATATTTTGGCACTGGAGAGAAATAGATGCTGGCAGCAATAAAAAACTGTATAGATATGTGTGGGAGGACTGGTGGGTGCAATGAATAAACTAACTAGATAAACTGGAACAGGTTTCTGCCACTGTGCTTGCTCTCTCTCTCTCTCTCTCTCTCTCTCTCTTTCTCTCTCTTTCTCTCTCTCTGGACATAGCACCAAATCCATTTTCGACTCCACTGAGCAGTTCTGATTGGAGAAAGTGAGAGGGTGTGAGGTGAAGGTCGAGCTATCTCCCCTAGCCCTCTGCACTATCTGAAGTGTGAAGAGACAAATTATACCATATTATCGGACATGTTACGGAGCTTCAGCTGCTGTTATCCACTTGCTCTGACGTTAACCCTCACCGTGTTGACATTTATTGACAAGATAACGCTGCAATAGCCGTGTGTAAATTTCAGCGACAAACCCGACCTCGTTCGGTATCTAAGCCCCTAAAAGCACAAATATTGACTTTCCCTCAGAGTAAAAAATACTCAGTGTACAAACAGTATTTCTTTCTCTGCCCAAAGCTGTTGTTGCTTACAGAGTTCCGTATCTTAATCTCAGTGGGAACAGAAAAATTACCTTCCCGTTTAGTCCATAGGGAGGAAAAGTGAATAATAGAGAGAGAGAGAGAGAGAGAGAGAGAGAAAGAGAGAGAGAGAGAGCAACTTGCAGAGGAGGGGAGTCAGCACTAATGAGCTGTGTTTATGTGCAGAACTCTTCTCTTGATGGCGGTTAATGAAGCTGAGTACAGTCAGTGGAGGGATAGGGCCATGCTATCAGTAATTAAAATCCCCTCATTAGCAGAGTTTAGAGAGGCGTGAGGAGATGCAGAAGAGCCTAGAGCTGGCAAACGCAGGCAGGTGCAGCAGCTGTGCCATTTTCCAAGAGTGTGTGTGTGTGTGTGTGTGTGTGTGTGAGGGTGAGAGGGAGTCTGGGCATTTGGGCCAGTGTTTCCATTCACCAAGAAAGTCCTGAGCTTGCATTATTTTTTCTACCCTGAAGTAACTCCGAGCTTTGATAATGTATCATAACATCCGCAGCATTACAGCGGCGCTGGCAAATCTGCCTGCTTTGAGTAGGGGGCTCATTTATCATCAGAGAGCGATGTGTCTGCGTTCCATTAAGATATGGAGGAAGTTTATCTCCATCCGAGGAATTCGTGTGTATATGGGACTAATATTCCACTTAATCCTGCTGATTTAAAAGAAAAGTTCAAAGGTTCAACTTCTATGAAGAACTTGAAGGCTATGATATGCCAGATAATAAATCACAGCTATGGAGCAAGATCTTCTCCGCAGTAAAGCATGTCTTATGCTGAGCTATTGGGCATGAGCTCCAACGCCTTCACCCACTTTGATGCTTCTGTTCATATCTGCTGGGTATATTTCAAAGGATAAAAAAACACCAATATTTCAGCATGAGTTCATGTCAGTTCACAGATAGATGCTTATTGACATTTGCATTTCAGAGGCAGAGGAGAAGCTTTACTAGATGATAGTGGGTGTACTGGGAGGAGTGTGAAATAGCTCACACCTGCTTAACTGTGAGCGTTTTAATCAGCTGGAAGACAGTTGCTTGTTAGAGGCAATTATCTACTCCTGCTTAGAAGCAAAAGAGTATGTGAGGGTTCGCTAGGAAGTCTGCACCCAAAACTAGGCAGCTTAGCCACCAGAACCACGAGCCTGACTCTATCCTGGAGTTAGCTCCTCACTGCCGAAACCACTGAAGCTTTAGGCAGTGTAGTCTGCTAGTTTCCGTTGTGCCAAGAGCCAGCCATTAACAACAGGAGGCCTGTCAGGGAATAAAAAGAGGCAATTTTCTTGTCCAAGGCTGTAATTGTGGCTTTCATGTGATGTTTTTCTCCCTCTCTAGCTACTGACCTCGGGTAGTGCAGACTCTGGTAGGGAGCTGGCAGACTTACACTTTGGGCGGCTGTGGTGTGGTTTGCGTGCAATGTCTATGGCTGGGCAATTGATTCAACTTGAACACATGCGGCATCTTAACAGTCCCTCAGGCTTGTACAGAGCCAGGATCGTTAAAAAAGGATGCATACTTGCAGTCTGCATAACCAGACTGGGATTTTAAGTATATCCTCACCCTTAATCATGCTTAATTCGTCTTGGTTTTTAGAATGGCACCAATCTGTTCAAACAGAGCTGAGAATAAAGCTATGCTAATACTGACAGGAGGAAACATAAGGTGGCAATTACTCAGTTATCCAAATGTCGAATGCTGCTAGCGCTCTTTCCAAAACATGTGGCAGATGTTCCTCATAGTCCTCTATGGCACACTCCAGTGGAAATGGGAAGAGATGAAGGATGAAGTGTAGTTGTTTGTGCTGTCTATCTCACAGTAAAATAGCACACTTTCCAGTAAGGAAAGATTCGCTGCATAGCGACCTTGCTCTTTCTCTCTCCCTTTTTGTCTTTTGCTTTATTTGGATTTCTTGTTCTCTCTGACACTGTTGCACAAATCTTCACTTACTTTTAGCCAAAACAAAAGTCCTGCAGGACAGATGAGGAGTGTGGTGAGCCTGGGCTTCAGGGCTCTTATCCCTGTTTCAGATCCAGGGTAAATGGACAGTTTCGTATGAATGATTATACCAACAGTACATGACAGCAACAAAGGGTAGAGTTAAAGGGAACGAGATGTCTTAGATCCTGTCCCCCACCGCCTAGATTACTTCTGATGAGGAAGTGAAGTATAATGCTAACCAAAAGAAAACCAAGTGGGCTTTCATCTTGTCTTCTCCCAGACACTGGACTTAAGCATGGAGTATTGTCTCTAATAAAATGCAGTGCATCATGCCATAAGTCTGAGCTGCATTCGATCCTGCATGATCAAATGGAGTACTCCATTCATTTGATTTGCATCCATGGATTAAACCATTGTTGTGATTTTACCAAGTGCTGGTTAGATGTTTAGGTGATGTGTGTGTGTGTGTGTGTGTGTGTGTGTGTGCTCTATATTCAAGGGTGGGCCTCTATGGTATGTAGCATTAGTAGAAAAAGGTCACCAGTGGGAAAAACCACATCCCATCACTCTGTGGGCATTCAGTGATGTTGAGTGTGAATGTACACACACACACACACACACACAACACACACTTCTTCTGTGGTATGTATTGGTCTCCAGCCTGTCTTGGCACTGCTGTTACTTGGCTGAGCCTCCAATCCCACCCAGCTTGGGAAGAGCTGAGGTCGAAGCTGCTGGCCAACATCGGAACCATGTGACCACAGACAAATGTGTACAGTACGTGTGTGTGTGTGTGTGTTTGTGTGCGTATGTGCACATACCACAAGACTTATTACAGACTGGGTACCATGTTTAAATTTGAGGCCTTCATGAAACATATCCCATTATGTTTCTTTTTAGGTATTGTAAATGTTGCCCATAGAAACTGTTTTTAGAATTTTCTAAAGAAAAATCTCTACTTAGAGCTGAATGCAAATGTTAGCATCCCCTTTGGTTAGATCGATCATCAAAGTCTGTAGTTTAGTCACTGCGTTTATAACCAAGCCGAGTAAAGTTGTATTTTGTTGTACGCTCAGTGCATCACATACAATTACCAGTCAACACATTCGATTAGGTTCAGTCTTATCATAGCGTAAGATGCTTAAACATGCACAAATATGTCAAGCAGAGTCGACTGAATCAGGAACATAGACATACCCAGAATTTTTTACAGGTTTGAAGGAGATAAAAATTATTAACATCTTTAATGGGGGCAATATAACAACAACGAAGTCTTCACAAAAATATTTACAAAACAAAATATATGTTAACTAAATCCTAAGGAAGGGTAGATTGTCTTTTTTTAATTAATACTAATGCTCACCTTTTTACCATTTTCTTACTCGACTATTTAAATAACATAAATGTTTAGTCAAGCATGCAAATATTTGCGCTTAAAATCTTTACACCACTAAATACACATTAACTGGAGCCACTTAAATCCCCTTGAGAACAATTTACTGTGATAGTGCCACTGCAGGGATAAAACAACTTGTCAGATTACATCATCCGAGTCAGAGTTATATACAGAAGTGCACGATCAGCCATGCTGCAGGGTGGCCACCTTGTCTCTGCGTGATGATGTCACAGACTCTTGTGCTGTCCCTGAGGCAGTGATATATGAGTTAATCTGGAGCTGTCTCCTTGTCCTCCAGGTCTGCGTGTCCCTGGGGACTTGCTAATGGGACAGCGGACAGCAGCAGCACAGCAGCCCTGTCCTCTCCATCATCTTGCTATCCATCTACTGTGCTAACACAGACTAAAATAAGCCTTGGCTCTGCAAGAAGTTCCACTTACTAAGTGAACATGTACAAGCCTACCTACATACACACTCACTATCCAATCATACACATCAGGCAAAAATTATGTACTGTATATGTATGTGGATCTAACAGTGGTGTACAGTCAGGGACAGCAAGGTCTTCAATATCAGAATCTGACCTACATTTACAACATAAATTCTAATATTTGTTCCATTAAATTGTGTTAATTGGTTCCCAACAGTTTATTCTCTTCATTTCGTAGTGTTTTTCTTGCTGCACTGCTTCCAGTATGTGTATGTGGATGTAAGATTTGTAACTTAAACTATATTAGCAGTGGCAGATTGCTAATTGGATAAAGACTGTTTCTTTAACCAATCAGATTTCAAATTTGACTTCAATAACGTCAGCATTTTTCTCTCCTCTGATTGATTAATCCAAAACTGTTACAGCCAAGTTTGACTAGCAAAACACGTCTCTACAGTTGAATTTGAATTTTCACATGGATAATGGCTAACAGAGGAGGAGAAATTGACTTGGTCTCGGACATACTTAAAAATCCGTTTTTAAGGCAGACTTTTCCAGAAAAGCTAGACATCGTGGGAAAAGTTCGACAAACCCTGAAGCCAACTAGCTTGGTCCAGTCTGGGAAAAAGTTTGTTCGCCACCTCCAGACAAATGCCGAGGAGCAGTACCGCTGGCTTTTTAGCCTTTAAGTGTATTATATATTTTATTTAAATTGTTTATGTTTTTGTAATGTTATATTAATAATAAGATACGCCGTGTTATATTGCGTTTTTGTATACTAATAATGGTTTCTATAATTGCGACGTGATAGTGGTGGTATTAAAAATGTTTTAACAAATGCACAGCCCGCTTCTGGGATCTAATAGATTCTAATTCTAATCTAGTCTGCATTGAGCTATATGCTTTTAAATAACAATAGATAAATACAAGAATTATTTTTACATTTATCATTTGGAACATGCATTAAGCTTCTCTCTATTTATTAGCACCATAATGATCCTCACTAATCTTAAAGTATGTGGCTTCCAGACACATTGTTAGCACTTCCTAATGGAAGCGGGAGCTTGGAGAATACTTATTGACCCATTTTTCCCTTGGATGTGCTCAGCAAAGCAATTTGTCCTAGCGAAGTCAAACTGATAGGTGGTGGGATGAATGGATTAAGGCAGGCGGGAGTAGGTGCACCGCACCACAAGGCTCTAAATCACCAGATTATTAGTTTCGTGGGTGAAGCCCCCGAGAAAATAATTGCTAATGTTCCCAGAGTAACCAAGGGAAATGAAGGTAATGGAGCAATTTATAAACTCTGATTGGTATACATGGAAAACTTCCAGCCCATCTCCTTTGTTATTTTACTGCTCTCGATAAAAGGTGCCCTGGGGCGGCTAGGAGACCGTGGCCAGCCGTTAAAATCAATACCAGCGCTATGTCACTGTTGTTATTTTCCTTCTGTTATTTTTAGTGGCAGGGACAATGAGGAAGGCTCGCTGCTGTAAATCGATGACATATAAAAATGATAAAGAAGGCAGCACTAACATAAAGCAGCCATAATTCATTTCTTTGGCCTGATTCATTCTTCAACAACAACAAAAATTTAGGGTCACAAAAAATTGTCGATTTTTCTTTCCAACCCATTAGCAGTTTTGGCCTACTAACCTTTACCAACACTAAAGATATAAGGAAGTCTATACAACATACTATGAATATATATATATAGGAATTCAGAAAAATAATTGTATTGATGAAAAGCTTATATAGGTATACCTATACACTCAATATTTAATCAATTTTTTTAGCCTTTCCTAGGGGACTCAGGTCACATAGATTACCAATAAATGCCAGGTCACAATCCTATACCACAGAAAATTTAGCATATAATTAGCGGAAGAAACCTTACAAAACTAATCAGAAGGAAGCACAGAAGCACAGCAAGTACATGCAAGTCTGCATACACAGGGCAGAGTCAGGAATCAAACTCACAACTATAGATGTAGAGATCAATTAGTCTAAGCACTAAGCGCCATAATTCTCAAGCAATTATCCAATCAGCCAATTACGTGGCAGCTGTGGAATGAATTAGATCATACAGGGTTGGAGCTTCATGATGAATGACTTTGACCATGACATGATTGTTGTTGAAACATACACTGGCATGTATATTTAATATAATAGTCAGTTTACAGAAAATCTAAGGAAAGTATAAAATGATAGATTTAAATAATTGAAATACTTATTCAACAACTGTAGAGAGAGGAACGGTCATCTCAGAATGCATATGTTGATGGCAAACAACAGGAGAATATATGACTGGTCTCAGGCAAAAATGGGAGATAAATATTGAAAAAGCATTTATCTGTATTAAATCTTGATTTATTTACTAAAATGTCAGCATTGGGTGTCAACAGCATGAATGCACGGACCAATTGACCTTCTGTCAACAGTCCAGGCTGCTACAGGCAGTGCAATGATGTGCCGAATGTTTTCTTGGCACAGACTCAGACCTCTAATACCAATCGAGCATTGTTCGAATACCATATCCATCTCAGTATTGTTGCTGACACTGTGTATCCCTTTATAGTCCCTTTCTTATAATGGCTGCTTCTAACATGATAATGTTTCAAAGCACAAGTCAGCTTAAACTGGTTCCAGGAGCATAAGAATATTAAAGATCCTAAACCACTAGAACACCTTGGAGATGTGGTAGGATGAAATATTTCCTGAATAAATGTGCAGCCGAGAGAATCTGCAGCAATGTTTATGTGAAACTTAAAGAAATGTTTCCAACACAACACGTTAAAGAAGTAATTCACATAAAAAATACCATAATATACTATAGGGTTGTTGAAGTTTTCACTACATCTTACTGCAGTATACTATAGTATTAACTATAGCGAATTTAGAAACTGCAGTAAATTCTTTAGTATTTTTCACTTTAGAAGTTACTAGAGTAAACCAGAACACTGTGGTAAACTGTATCATATTAAAGTATTTACTTTATAGAAAGAACTGTAGTGAATTGATCAACGGCATTATAAAAGAGTCGTTATACGGAAAACCGTGTTGCTAATGTGGAAAAGTGTGTTCTAGTATGAAATCCTAGAGTCCCATTTCTAATGCCTGGCAATGTCAGATCATCGATTTAGTAAAAGTTAAAGCAACGCTAAGTAATTTTTTCTACTATAATTTTACTACCGCTGCTACCCGATAGAGACCTAGCCTTCCTGCTACTGGATTTGTAAATGTTAAATGCACATTTTTTCTTACTGCCCTGTATAAGGCTGTGCTTAGGTTGTTCATTGGCACACTACTGGTTCACAAGTTATAACTGTAATGTAGCAAAGAGATAATGTAAGTTTGCCGGTCTCGATAGCTTACATGTTATGATTTTTGATAGCTAGCATTTTACGATCTTTTGATAGCTAGCATTTTACGATCTTTTGATAGCTGGCATATTACGATCTTTTAATAGCTACAATGTTGTGCTTCTTTACAAATTTAGTTTAATGCTTGTAAACAATGACTACATAACCACAATAAATGTTTTATTATGAAAAGTTGCAGATTTATAAATTCATGCACGTAATCCACGTAAGTATTGAGCAATTCAGCTGTTAATTAGGCTAAGGTTATCAGGATTTATAGTTACCATGCTAGGCACTATTCTTATAACAAGCTGTGTGTAGTGATTGCACCTATTACACAAAACACAAGAACTGGTCGCGAGTGTGTAAGTGGATTTGAGAGGTTCTGATATATATGAATGGCCACAGTCATAGTGTAGGGGAGCATCTGAACATTTGGACTATTATGGACATTATGACTACTTGACTGCGCAGACAACATTTTATCATGTTAAAGAAATTATTGCAATTGTCGTAAATACTGTTTTGGTCAGTTACCAGGATAGGAGGCCATATGTTTACGTTTAGTGCTGCTAATATGGCCAACCTCCGGATTTTTAACATATTGTTAAAACACTTGATACACATGAATTTGTTTACTAAGCAGACAGAACCAGTGAATGCAGAAACCTCGATTGGAAACTATGTTTACTAGGGAAGGTTTTACAGATATCATTACATAGTTTTATTTATTTTTACTCCAGAATTAAAAACTTGTATTTGGGCAAAAGTGGCAAGAAATAAAACACTCTGTGATGATATTAGAAAAAAACCCTAAGTGCAGTATTGGGCATGTTACTTTTAAAAAGTGATTAGGTATAGTTACTCCTCAAAGATAGTAACTGAGTTAGTAACTAATTTACATCATTATAAAATCAAGTCATTACCAGTGAAAGTAACTATTGCATTACGTTTTTAAAAATGTTCCAAGATGTCAAATAACTTGGATGTCCCTAAAATTAAATAGGTCAAATGTATGAAATGGACACTAAATAGAATAAATTATTTTTTATAAAACATTGTACATTTAACTACACCATTTTAATGCTGTGGTGTCATCTGAGCAGCTTTATTGCAAGTTGCACATAAACAATCTTGTCTTTTACTTTAACACGGCAAAAGTAGTGTTTATACTTCCAGCCTTTGACACCTTTGAACTCATTGGACTTGCCATCAAGCTGAATCCTGTAGTATGTCAGAAATTTCATTTATACTACTGCAGCCATACTATTTAAAACAGTTGAGGAAAACTTTGCAGGTCATATGGTTGAGAAAGTGTACTCAGTTTGGTCAGCTGCAATAACGTCGTTTTATTGTCAGTAACAGTGATAATGTTGTAACGGTGGAAACAGTCAATTGTTTGATTAATTTTATTGAAAAGAAGCAAAGCCGTTAATAAAATTTATTTATACTGTTGTTTTTTCTGTCACTGCTTAATAGTAACCAGACTCAAGTAGTAGGAGAGTGTAATTATTACTAATGTCCTGTACCCATACATCTATAACCAAAAAAGAACTGTGACCAGGAACTTTCAAGCAAAATAAATCTAATAAATTTTTAAGGTTTATTAATCTGAGGTTAACACATTTCTTTTTGCCAAAAATCACAAAGCGGTTCAGAAGCAGCATAAATAACTCGGCAAGAAGAAACAGATAGAGAGAGAGAGAGAGAGAGAGAGAGAGAGTTGGCACCTCATCCATGTGCTCCTAAGGACATCTGGGTCTGGGCTTTCAATAACCCTGTACAAGATAGTTAATTGGATTTGATAGTATTAATCTATTTTTACTTTTATTATTCTCTTTTATTGTCTTTTAAAGTTATAAATAATCCAGACGAATAATTATGGTTTCTTTATAACAGCCCCCTTATTAAATTAGTACAATTCTGACACTGGAAAAAATTTCCACAAACACGGAATAAACACCTCACAGATAGTATATCAACACTGTATGTATGTTGTCACTATAGAAATAATAATAAATTATATCGAGTGCAATTAGATAAACCTGTGATTTGCATTGCCGCTGAACCCACCCATGCAGTGAAAACATCTTCTGACCAATCAGAACTGAGAATTTGACAGCACTGCGGGTTGAATATATAATGGAACAGTTTCTTTCAAAACACCACAGATGTGGAAAAAGGTCAATACTTTTTTCATCAACATCCTGGCTTGTACATGTACACAGTGTCACTATTGAATACCACTGCAACATAAACTACATGGGCATGTTGTTTCCCCCGCCATCGTTTTCAATAAAATCATTGATTTCCAGCTCTGTGAAGTTAAAATGGTGAGTGGCGTTGCGTCTGTGCGTAGCGGAAATGTTCTGCAGCTGTAAGCTCCTCTCATGTGGGTCATGAAAGAACAGACTTATCGGGATTGAGGCTTCGCTGCACCCAGACCACATTCTACCTAATTTATACTTCCGTGACATTGTGGGTGGTCTAAGCTGTGCTTCAGCTGCCTTTTTCAGCTTTTTTTCTGCACCAGAAAAGCAAGTAAACAGAGAAAGGCTTGGTTCTATAGAAAAGCTGTGATTCGTAATTGTGTGCAAGTGCTGGAGTTTAACTAGCTGGGGAGATGAATAAAGATGCCTCTTGTAGTATTAGGACAGCGTGTGTGTGTGTGTGTGTGTGTGTGTGTGTGCTGCACATAATACAATAAACACAAGTCATTTAACCGAGAAAAAAGACATCTAATTACAGAAATGCCACATCCTACCCCCTTCTATTACTGCAATCGTTAAAATATACAGATTAGCATGCTATTAAAGATTTTTTACAGAGCTTCCGAAGCATTTAACTTCTGCACTGAAGCTCGAGTATGCATTGGCCTTGTTTCTAACAGAAGCACCAGCCCACACCTCTAACCGAAAGTCTTTCCGTACCACTTCCTTCCGTGTGGTGTGGTTAAGCTACTATGCTCTCACTGTTTTTATTGTGCTTCTAACTTCTAACACTCGCTCTCTTTCTGTGCCTGGTGTCACGGGCCTGTCAGCTGGTGTGCGTGTGTGTGTATATTTATATGATGGGGATGGGATAAAGTGAGGTTTGGAGTGTTAGTGAAGGTTGGTTGGGGTGTGTATGTGTTAGTGTGTTAGTTCTCACATGAAAGCCACAGTTTCTTTAGACATGTGTGAGCAGTTATCACATTAGTTCTTACTGTCTTTACGGCCTCAGTAATATAGTAAAGGTATTTGTGTGTGTTTGTAGTGTGCAATATCGTTTTGCGTGTGAGATAAATAAATGACTGCAGGTTTGTGTATTATCAGGATATGATTTCCTTGCACAACACAAACCCACAAAACAGAGATGTTGATTAAGAAGCTGATCCTGCTTGATCAGCACCTCCAATTTCCTGTTACCAAATGACCACATGCTCTGTCAGCACAGTGCACATGACTTAAATCATGTGTGTTGACATTTTGTGCTGAGAGAAACAGAAAGTTTTTAACGAGTATGAGTCGAGGAATGCTGTGAAGTATGATCAATTTTATGACAAAACACTAGGAGGCCATGTGGAAATTTTTTGGATGTCTATATGCCAACAGACATCCCAAAAGTGTAATTTAACATCACTTTGCCCAATAAACTCACCACACGCACACACATGCAAACATTCTTTCATTCAAAGTAGCTTAGCATTCATCTGAACACAACATAACCCAAAATGAATCTCTCTCACACACTCTCTCTCTCTCTCTCTCTCTCTCTCTCTCTCTCTCTTACACTCCAATCAGGCTGCCAGCAGCTGGGAGGCTTCCAGCAGACACCCCAAGCAAAATGTTATTCCAGCTTGTTAGCGTTTGAAGTCTGCAGAGGCAACCGGCATGTGGTTTCTGGTCTGTGGGCTTTTTGCTCTCCCTTAAAGATAGGCAGTCTTACGTTCTCCGTCAGGATATATCACTAGCATTCAAGCCACAACTGTCACTCTGAGATAACATTGCCAACACGCAAGAGAAGGAAGAGGGAATAGGGGGAGGGTGACTTTAAAATAGTCCTGTGGCTATGACTCATAAATGGGTGCATGTTAGTAAAAGAACTGAGAGAGAGAGAGAGAGAGAGAGAGAGAGAGGGAGGATTGTATGAGATTAAATGCCACCCAAAGTTTTTTCCCCCATATCCTCCTTAGCGCAACAATGCTATGCTAGGTTGCAGTCTTGCTCTGAAGTCACAACATCTCCCACATTTTGCCCTCCAGAAAAGGAACTTGCTCTTTTAACCTCATTATGTTCTACTAAACTCGTGACTTCCACACAAGCCACAACACAGCTTGATACAAGCAAAGGCCTCTTTGACTCACAGTTTCCTATCCGGCTCATATAAAAACCAACTGCTGAATGGGCTGAATGTGGCTGTGACACATGTGATATTCCATTTGAAGTTTCTGTGCATGAACATAAAACGCCAGCATCTCTGTGAAGTAGACAGGTTCATCCTGACTGACCTCAGGTACAAACAGCACACATTCAATATCAGCGTTCTTTCTGAATTACACTCCTATTTGCACTCACGTTAGTAATAGACTTCAATTTCTAGGCCTGTTCACCGGAATCAATCGGTTAAACTAATTGTTTAAAGAAAAACAATGTAAAATAACTCACAATAATTATTAAATAATAAATTATCTTTGATTGTGTAAAGCTGCTTTAAGACAATGAACATTGTTAAAAAGCGCTACACAAATGAAATTGAATTAAATAAATAAAGCTGTTTATGACTTATTTGAAAGTTCTTTGTTAAAGCAGTAATTGTAAAGATATCATTTATTACATTTGCAGCATTTGGCGGACGCCCTTATGTAGACCGACTTTTATCATGTACATTAATCACTTCTATACAACTGAGCCATTAAGGGCCTTTCTCATGGGCCCAACAGGGGTGCTAGGAATTGAACCCTGAAAATCCAACCAGGTATCAGTCCAACACCTTAACCACTGAGCTACCACTAAGCCACTACTTACCACCACTTTTTAGAAGAAGTATGAATGTGCATTAGTTCATACCAAATATTTGTTTCTGTATAAGTAAGTTAATTAAGATTGTCTCACATATCTGTTATCATTCTTAAACCTTATTCTTTTATTTAAAATTAATTTTAAACAAACCGGTATTATAATTATTTTTTTTTTGTCAGTACAGGTGGCCATATCGAATCCTTTTTTTCCTTTCTTTTAACTAGACTGTTTTTAATACAGCATGTCCCTTTCATGCTTCAAAACATCTTGAAATCATGCCTAAAATGGATTATAAAAACACTTTCAATAGCCTGTCAATAGCCTGTAATATAATGACCCAAAAACATAGGTAAAATTGTAATAATACAGTAGTGGGGTTACTATCTGTACCAGACAGAATAGAAGCATGGGGCAATTCAGTGAAAGGTCAGCTCTGCAAATAAACAAAATGGATGGCATGACGGAGGATCTGAAGACAACCATCAATAACAAAGTCTACAGAATTTCAGTGGCAAAATGAAACCCATTAAATCCGCTACAAACCCACAGCAGTCTTTTTTTTCACCACTCGCCTTTTCATCGCATGATCAATAAACTTGGGGGGAGAAATGAGGATGGTGAAATAAAAACCTAGAGTGACGATTAAAATGAGGCTGGAGAGTCGGTGGTGCAGATGTAAGTAAATCAATTAATGTCTTAGAGAGGAGACGTTGGCTGTGTGTGTGTGAGTAATGTAGATGTCAGAGAAATTTGGTCCACTTCAAATAGGGTGTATAATAGGCAGATCTTTTGCATCTCCTAGATAAACTCTTATAAGTGATCTTAAAGACTTTGAGGTAAAGTAACGCCTCCAGAGGACCTTCCCTTCCCTCTATAAGCTCAGGACTGTTGCCCTTTGCCCTGGGGTCAGAGGCCAGCCCTGCCCCTCTTCACAGCATTTCCCCAGAGAGCAGACAGCAGAGGACAGACTATTGATCAGACAGACTATTATCAGAGGCCTGGCTGTTTGTCAGGCTGACGGCTGGTGCAGTGGGACACTCCCACGTCTCTAATGGACCATGGCTTTACTACAGCTCCCCCACACCTGTCTCTGTCACCCAGTCAAATCGATCTCTGCTTCACTGTTCTTACACCCGCTTTTTTTCCCCCAGCCCCTGTGATAAGGAGGAGGACGTCTTCTCCTGTCAGGGGGTAAAATATGTCCCCTGCGTGAAGTCACTTGCTTGATGAGTCGCTCTCCTCTGCTTCTCTAAGGAATTTAGTCTAGGCCCCTGAACAGCCACACTTGCTCATCTGAGTCCTCTGAGTGAGCAGCCAGTGAAGCGTAGAAGACACAAATCTCCATTTACAGACAAAGCCATATCTCACACTGCGGATAGCAGGATTTCAACATGTCTCTGAATTACATATTGTTGATCCTTGATCCTGCTCCAAAAGCAAATTCAAAGAATTCAAAAAGAAGAGACCTACGACACCACACTTGGGATCAGTCATAGTTCAGTTATCACGTAACCGTTTAGTTTTCGCAGCTAGATGTTATAATCCTAATTGAAAAATTGCTAAAATTTAGGCAGGAGCATGAACGACATCACCGTCATATGTAATTAGTCTACTGACAAATCAGGTCATCTATTCACTGTCTTGGCTATAAGTTAAATGCTTCCCAGCCTTGCCAGTGTGTATGGATGTTCAGAACTTGTGAGTTAATCTCATTAGTTACACATTATTTTGTTAATGAGCCTTGTGATTCTGATTTATGTTCATGGATGAGGCTGTGTGATATGAACTGAGCCTGCTCACAATATTATAACAGGCATAACAGCCATAATGATAGTGGCAATGAAACGGCCCACTCGGTGCCAGACGGAGGGAGGACAGCACGGCTCAATGCTTTGATTTGGAGGTCACAAGAGGCAGTTGCCGATGCTTGCTGGATGGAAGCACGGTGATGAGCATTTAATGATATCCAGCTACCACGGCTATCGATAGCCAAGAGTCAATGGGCTGCGTTGTCAGTGTGTCTCCTAGATACATGGCAAAGCTTAGTGACGCCTTTGCGAGATGAAAACATGAGAGATCAATAGGACGCAGGGGAGAATCAATAATCAGCACAGCGCCATGTGGTGTTCCTGGGGAGGTATAGAACTGTGTGTCTTTCCTTCATTTGTCTGCTTTTTTTTTTTACTGTGCTCACGGTTTTATCAGTGTTAGAATTAACCAAGCTCATAAAATATGCATCAGGGCTTCGTCACAGGCATCATATGTTAATGTACTGTTGTTAATGAATATGGATGCATTCCTCATAAATGTGGCCTCTGTTTCATTACCTACTCTTTACACCTCGGTGGGCTTCTGAAGGCTGCCAAGGAGGCAATGTAAATCAACTCTTCGCTTGAGTAAAGTGCTCCAGCGTTCATGCTCCAAACATTCTGTACTATGCACATAAACAAGCCCCCCCATAGCGCTTTAAAGCCCAGCTGCGTAACAAGAAACTTGGGTCGCATATTTTCAATGATCATCGTTAGCATAATATCATGGTGTAGCTGTTACGGAGGTAATTAACATATAAGATGTTGTGCACATAGTGCTCTTTTTTAAACACCTACCCAAAAAGCAGTACAGTTGAGTAACTAGTAATAGTCTTCAATCTCTTAAACCTTCCGTTCAATCTGCAAATATGAAAGATTAAATACTGTTACACTGGAAAGTGTATTTATGTATTAGATTCTAAAGCAAATGTATGCTAGGCAAAAAAAGATATGCTTTTAAGCTAATCACTACATCAACGCCGTAAGTCAAGCACACCAAAATGATTTGTGTAAATCTCTTATATAATAAAATTGAATTTAGCAGAAAAAATATGTTAAATATTCCAGTATTTTCAATCTTCACACTGTTTTTAAAGTGGATAATGCATTCGGCTTGCTTCTTCTAATCTTCTCTGCAGAATGCATATCTGTAACGAAACTAAAGTCAGCTGAGATTTATGTTTGTATACCAGGTGCTGAGACAGGTGCTGGGAAAATAGGTGGAGTAGAGGGCAAAGGTCTCGTGAAGGCTGACCTTACATGACCTCTAAAATGACAACGACATTAGCCTATACAGCACAGAGTTTTATAAATAGTTTTAACATGATGTCCAAAATCTTAAAACGAGTTTTACCCAGCAACCCACGAAACAAAACAACTAAAACAAACAACTATTTCATTTTTTTTTTCACCCTAATGAAAATTTCATGCTGTTTAGTAATGTCACTGTGTATCTAACCCAAAAAAAAACCCCAATGACTGAACCGTGACACTAGTGATGAAGTAGCATTCAATCCAGCCAGTCAGTTTGGTCTGCCTTCAACCCCTGGAGTTACTTGCCCTGGTGAAACATCTAAGATTTAACAGAAATTAAACGCACAAATACCAAAGTGCAGCAGGCAGCCATTTCTCAGATAGCCCCTGAGGTCCCTGCACAGTTATTAAAAAAGTTAGTATTACACATTCACATCACAGACACGCTGGATTGCCATCTTTCTTATTAGAGCTGTTTGGGCTGATTGGTGAACTCTGCGGCTGTCTGACAAACCCTGCCTTTTGTCGATGTGCTGAAATATTCATAGACTTTTTCATTATTTCTGCATTTGAATGCAAGGGCACCACTGTCTTGTTAGAAAGGAATCAGATGCAAAATGAGAAATGTTTCTCTTCGCTGGAACCGTCTTGTGAGTCGGCAAGGCTGCCTGCGAGCACTGGGGACAAGTGCAGCGGCATGAGCGAGGCGCAATTATATGACTCAGTGGTGGAGGCAAGTAGACCCGTAGATGAGCGTCATTTCACCATGTCAGGGTGGCAGCAGGCACCAGAGTCTGCCTCCGCTTTGTCTGGTTCAAGGCTTGCTTTTTATTCGTATGCCATGCCAAAGTGCTAATGACTAATAACAGCTTACTGAGGGAAGTTTATTTTTTTCAAAGTTTTCAAAGTGCATCTACAAATTTGACCATTGCGTTACTGGAGTTTGTTAATTGAGCTTAAACTTTTTAACTATGAAAAAAAAAACAGCTGGTTTTTAGACAACTGGTATTAAATACTGAGTATTAATTTGTGTTATCTGCTATAACAGAACCAACGTATTAAACGTATTAAAGTCACACACTTCCCAAAACACATACACAGTCCACCTTCTGTTTTGTACCACAGGCATGCACAGCAAAACTGGCCGGATGCCTACAGTCCAATCAAAGCAAAAAATTTGTCTGCTTGCACATCCTGTGTGCAGTAGTACACGACCCCATTGAGCTTATTATGTGAGCTAGAATCTACCCAAATTACCAACTTTGGCTGCTTTCCACAAAATCTCCAATGTGTCTGTTTTATCCTGGTCAGATGCTGTTTTCTAAAGCCCAGCTAGCAGTACTGTCTATCATACTGGGTTGATTGACAGCTTAAAGACGTTATAGTTAATATAGTGTAAACATGTAATACAGGAGCTCTCTTTATTGAAACCTGAGCTTCTACCTGAAAGTGAGTCTGGCCTGAAAGATGCCTTGTTATGCTGTCCAGACCCACACATAGCTGACTACCACCCACTAATGAATATTTTAAGCTGTGTGGACTTTAACGCATTAAGCTAACAGGGCAGAAAAGTAAGAAAGGGCCTGCTATGAATTATTACTGCGGGTGAGAGGCAAGTTCAAAGGGAGTATTGCTTTGTCACAGCAGTGTGTGTTTGCTAGCAACATTAAAAGAAAAGGACATGTCCCACAGGTCCTTAGAAGTGAAGTAAGGGGGAAAATGGGAATATGTGTTCACTTAAAATACAACTGTTCTAAATCAAAACTGACAAGCTAGGAAACTGTTCTGATCTTACATGGCTGGACCCTCGGCAATGACAGAGCATGTTTAAGTGCTAACAAAAACAGCATTTTAACTGTCAGAGCTTGCTTTAAATTAAGCCTAGTGCTACACTAAAATAGTTTCTCAGCAGAGAATCCCTGCTGATAGGGTAATTCAGGAAAACTGGCCACATCCGTGACCGTATCATGGCCTCAAATTCAGTCAAGGGTACTTAACACAAAACTGTCGCACAGTTATACACAGTCCTACTAGAGCAGACAGTGTGAGTGTGCACAAATCTCTCCAGAGAAGATACAGATATGCATTTGGAGCTATGCTAATTCACTTGTCCCAAACCCCTCTTATCAGCTTGCCCTCAACAGCAGGTCAGTAACACATGCCAGACTACAAGAGCCTATCCAGAGTTTATAATGCTCGTTCGAGCACACTGCCTCTTATAGCTGTCACTCAAGCACTCTCCATGGCTGATTTGATTGCTGTGCCTTTGACCTGCCACCCCCATCCAGCCGCCTCTAGAAGAGATTCAGGCTTCATTCAGCGCGTTCTCCGCACCACTACACTGCGCTTAAAAGAGCCTCACACGTTACACTCAGACCCATTCAAATTGCTTGTTATGTAACCTTTAATATTATAGCAATATTTCATTGCTACTTCAGACAAGAGGCCATGCAAATGAGACAGGATGATGAGTAACGGTGGATAGTGTGCACCTGGCCTGCTGTTGGGTGATATGGGAATAATTGCACCATTTTAAGACTTTCTTTATCGTATGAGGTATATAAATACAGCAGTGGTGGGCAGTGCATCTGGTACCTGGGCCTTAAGTAGGGACTTACCAGACAGATAGACCTTTTAATAACAACCATGTCGCAATTATAGAAACCATCAATAATATAGAAAAACGCAATATAAAACAGCGTGGAATGACAAACAGAGAGACAATTCACGTATTGAGACCATTTTTATCAAAGCAAGAAACCCTGTTAAGACTCAAAACGTCCACACTACAATCGCAACTGTAGCGGACACATCATCTAGAGAAGTTCAGAATCAATATTTACCTTAATATTATTATAACATATTAAATGAAATAAAATCTATAATACATTTAAAGGCTGTAAGCCAGTGTTGCTGCTCGTAGAAGCTGGTTTGGCAGTGGTAAACACACTCCTCACAATGTCTGCCTTAAAAACGTGCGCCAGCTAGCGGGCCTCAGGAGACGGGTTTAAAAATATGATTGGTAAAAGAAACAATCTTTTATTATATTAACTAATTAGCAATCTGCCACTGCTAATATAGTTTAAGTTACATGGGCAGCGCTACTGATTCTGAAGGCTCTGGGCAGATTAGATTAACATGTTAGCACATAGAAACTAAAATCTGATTAGACAAAAAATCTAACATCCACATACACGTCCTTGCAAGCAGTGCAACAGGAGAAACGCTATGAAATAAAGAGAATAAACTGTTGGGAATGAATTAATACAATTTAATGGAACAAATATTAGAATTTAGGTTGTAAATGTAGGTCAGCTTCTGATAGTGTTTAGGCAGCAGAGAAGACCTTGCTGGCCCAGACTGCACGCGACTGACATTCAGTATAAGCAGAATGTTTTTTTTTACACTGCCCTCGTTCCTTTACCTCTGATAATCATGTCATGGAAGATATAAGATAGGATATAAAACATATTTAAGATAAGAAAAGAATAGCTTCATATAATGACACACATGTGCCTTTCCAGTTATTTTTAATTGTAACTTTTACTGAAGAGAAGGTTTAAAGGCGTCACTGTGGAAGAGGAATTAGGCTGTAGTTATGATCACTGCACAGTTGACTGCAGCTGGTGCACCTGCTATTAAACTGAAATGGAAACCTGCAGGCACATCAGCCGTTTGCGGATAGGATCGAACACCTAGCCAAAAGTCAGGAAACTAATGAGTTGAAAAACAAATCTAAGATCTGCAATGCTTTCCGAAGCCAGTTAGGGGCCTATTAGTGCCAGTCTACAGTAGCCGTAGTACTCAGCTCATTGTGGCGCTGCGGGAGGGTGGAATGTAAACAGGCCTTTAATCAGAGAATTGTTTTTAATCCTTGAATATAACACCGGATCAACACAATTCCTGCTCCAAGCTGAGTCTGAGATAAAATAGAGGATTTGTATAAAATATTCATAAGCAAGCGCTTGCTAATGGCCCTCCATGTCAAGCCGATTTAAAAGCTTTATTATAGCATCCTGTTGTTGTAGGCAAAACAAAACCTTTTCCGCAGAAAGCCGGCAGACATGCTGGACTTGTTTAATTACACTATGCTACAGATTTACGCTCAGCCCTGATTTTATCCCTTTATTTTAGTCTTTATTAGGAAAAAAAAAACTACACAAATAGAGTGTTTGTATAAAATAGTATGTTTCACGTGTCTAAACTGGAGCATTTATTTTACCGATTATTTACACAAATCGGTGTGTTTTTAAATGACCAGTTCAAAATGTTAAACACAAAAATCATACACAAGTTGTCATTCATCTTATATCTTATTCATCTTATTATGGATTACATGCTTAGTTCTTGTATTAAGTAATTAAACCCAGTAATATTTTCTCACAGGGATATTGCATAAGTTAATTAGGTACTGTTGCACACACAAACAAAGCAATTTCTCAAGTGCGCTCCGGCTGTCAGGATTATAAAGATAAGATAAAGATAAACCAGTCTAAGTATGGTGTGTCAAATTTGTTTAAAGAAACAAATAGTTTATTTAAATTAATAAAGAGAGAATTAGCTAAAAATAGGGCAACAAATTGGCTTACTGTTTAGCACTGTTACATCAGCAAAAAGGTCACAGGTTCGTATACCCGACGGGCCTTTCTGTATAGGTTCCTCCAACAGTCAAAAAACATGTTGGTTAGGTTTATGATTCCAAATTGCCCATATGAATGTGTGTGTGGTTGTTTGTCTGTAGCCCTCCAATGAACCTGGATGTACCCCTGCCTTTCGCCCAATGACAGCTGGGATAGACTCCAGCAGATCCCTGTGATCCTGATTAGGTATAAGCGAGTTTAGACAATGGATGGATGGGTGGCTGAATGGATAGTGGGCTAGATGGATGGATGGATAGATTTAAAATGGAAATATTGAAAAATACAACATGGCACCAATAAACCGGTCATCATGAAAACCTGGAAGTACTGAAATCACACAGCTTGATCTGACCTATCTGACAAACATCCTAATGACTGATAAAATTATAATAATCATTGACTCTGATTGCTCAACAACACCATTCCCATAATACATTAACGAAATGTAATTTAAAAAAAAAATACATGTAAAATAATAACATCCCACCGAAATGTCATTCAAATGTGAGAAGAGAGAAATCTTTAATGACTCAACTCGATCTCCTGTAATTCGTTTAGGGTAACAGATTAAATGAAAGATTATTCCAATTAAATTACAAATCTCAAATAAATTGTCTAATCAGGTTTCAGTCTTCCCTTTAAGGGGATTATGAAGGAAACTGAATTATGAGGAGAGACACTGTAGTGTGTAATTCATTCATCCTAACTACTGGACACTTCTTAAAGTTAACCTGACAAATGTGCCACCCATGTTAATAAACCAGATTTATCAAAGACTACGTGCAAGCCAAAACGACGAAAGCACATGATAAGGTCTGTTACACAGCAGAAGGAACACTTGCAAACTCTAGCACAATCCACATTAATAATCTCAGCAATGTTTAATTGTGTCTGCTTGAGAGCCAATGCAACAAGTACATAATTATCAGACTAATTAGGCTGCCAAATCACAAGGCACACTGCAAGAGCACCTTCGGAACAGTGAGTGCACGATTCATAAGCATCTGCTGTAAGCTTATTAATCATCGAGCAGCCAATTAGTGCACTGTTGCCGTTTGCAGTGGATATGTAAATAAATTCCTGGGTTAATTTCTTCCTCTGATAATAAAAGGAACATTATGAAAATTAGCCATGCCGCTGTGTAAATGATCTATGTTGCTAATGGGTTAGCGGTAGATAGATGTTTGTGTTAGGCCACAGCGAAACATTTTAACATACTGTTACAGGAAATGAAATCAGCAACTCAATCACAGCTACAAATAGAACAACGACATATTGTGGTCCCACTGATGGCTGACAATGCGAAGTGTTCGGCACATAATTGATTAAAAGCTTTTAGGGAAGAAGATCACTTTCCATTAACAAATTATCTTTCCATTCAAACTGAAAACAAGTTAAATGTGAAGTCATCCTTCTCTAAATGAAAATCCATTTTCAGGCCTGCTAGTAGTGATTTGCTGTCGTTCAAGCTGCACAGAAATCAGCACTTTCTACAGACTAAAAACAAATAGAAACAGATGAGCCTGTACATATTCATATTCATGCATATCAGCTAATCATGTGGCAGCAGTGTAATGTATAAAATCATGTAGAAAAGGGTGTCAGATTTTTACATCACCCATCAGAATGTGTACGAAATGTGATGTCAGTAATATTGACCATGGTATGAATGTTGGTGCCAGACAGGCTGGTATGAGTATTTCAGAAACTGCTGATCTGCAGGTTTTTTTCCATACTTAAAAGTTTACTCAGAATGGTGCAATAAAGAATCCACATTCAGTAAGCATGAGTTTTAAATGTATGGTTCATTCACCTATCCACATTTAAACATTAATCAGTCAGGCATGCTTACTTCATGTATGAGGACCAATGTTCACTCTTTGTTATTACACATCATGTTTGAGTTTAAATAAAAACCAAGTTTAAGCAGGAGTGGACGAACTTTTGTTTATGCTCAATAGTTAGCTGTAGATAAAATCCCAAATTAAACCTGTTCATTAAGTCACTGAATCTGTATAGTTAGAAATGTGTTTTATTGATCCTGAAATATATACAGTAGTTTTCAACATGTGACGGGGAAACTGGTGGCTTAGTGGTTAGGGTGTTAAAATGATTGTTGGAAGATTGTGGTTTGATTCCCAGCACCACCAAATTACCACTGTGGGCCCCCAGTTGTTCAATTGTATAAAAGAGATAAATGTGAGGCCTGTGAGGGGGCACAGCTTTTAGCAACAGATCTCCCTGAAATTGAACCTTTCCGTCTCATAGTGTAGACAGAAACATTAGGGCCCAGTAAAACTGACCAATCGACCCAGTTCTGGAATTTCTGCAGAAACGTTTCTCCACAGGGCCAGCACCGTTCAACCTTAAAGTATATGTGGTGGGCATACCTGCCTTTCATGCCTCTCTGGGTGGTAAATCAGTGGTGACCAAATTTATTTGTGGCACAAGAAGGCTACAGTCTGTATATCCAGCAAAGGTATTATAAAATGGTTTAAGTTTTATATAGTTTTTGTGTTTATGTTTTGAGTTCTTGTTCTTTGTTTATGCCTTTGTTTCCTGTTTTGTCCTTGTCATGTGATCCTTGTTCTTCATGTGTTTCTGTCACGTGAACCCCTTATCTATGTGTCTTGTTCTCATCTGTGTTTCCCTTTGTCTTTGTCTTGGATTGCGGTTTTGTCCCTGCTGCAAGCCTAATAAGCTAAGTCTAGTTTAAGGTATTATAGTCAAGTTCATGTTTGTTGTTTTGTTTATTGTTCTAGTGTTTATGTCAAGTTAGGTCTAGTTAAGTTAGTGTTGTTAAGTTCATGTTTGTTGTTTTGTCTAGTGTTTATGTTTATGGTCACCTTTGTAAATAAACTGCACTTTGGGTTCTAAATACGTCTCGCCTCAGTGGGATTCATTAAGTTTTCCAAAACTACAAACAAAATCTGCTGCCACGTGTAAAGTCTCTAATACATTACAATCATGGCTACACATTTTTTTCATTATGTTTTAGCAAAAATTAAAAAAGCATCTGATTATAACCATGTAGATGTTAACAGTAGCTCCTCACAGTTATTTCGATTATTTAAAAGCATTCCACAAGTCTGCACATACTGTCAGTATCGCTTTCAGTTATTTTCTTTGTCTTTTATTACATCACTGTATTCAGTTTTAAAGTATGTTGTTGTATTATTTTATTAGCTTGATAGCTATATTGAAAAAAAGAAACAAAGTGTCATGTGTTTACAACCACTTTCATTAAGCCAGCGGAAACCACTAGGATTGAAAAAAAAGGGTGAAAAACTTACTGTAGTTGGCAGAGAATAATATATTTCCTATTTCTCACTGTAAAGCACTTTCGCTGACTGAAGCCAATTTACTGTATGTATATATAACTGCTAATTATAAAGCATTACAAACACCCGTAAACTGACTAACATCAGATCTCATAAATAAGCCAAAATTCAGTGCAGAAAGCAAACTTCTAGAAAGCAATTGGTTAGCATTAAATATAAACATGTTCAACACTATCTGCACGCCACATGTGGACACAGTAAAAAGCAGTCCATCTGCTAGTAAAAATATAAACAAGGTTTTATGTCTGCTGCCAAAATACGCAAACAACCTGGGGCTTTGATGAAGTCGGCCAAATGCAGTGAAAATGCCCTGTATTCCACTTGTCAAAGGTTTTTGCAGATAAATGGTTGTGACATAAAGTGTAGTATTCATAGAAAACAGATTGACCGACTACAGATGAGTATAAGTAAGCAGAGAATGAAATAAACCTACCGATTTAAAGGAGAAGGTGTAATTAACATGACCTTAACATAACATTTAATTATTAAGGGGGTGAAGGAGTGAAACTAAAACGATAAGTATTCAAATGAATGAATACGAACCTAATGTGGGCTTCTGCTGTCTGTGGGTGAAGATCCTTTTTTGCTGGTTGTGAATAGCAGTTATTTGATTTACAGTAGACTTCCTGCCAGCTCACGTTTTTCTATTCTGGCCTTGTCCCTCTCATCTCTGTCCTCAACAAGGTTGCAGCCTGTAGAGAAACTTTAAAAACAGGATGTTTTTTGTTTTCTGCACCATTTTGTGAACAATGAAAAGAATGAACAATTAATTGCAATTCCGATAATATCGCACTGTAATAAAACATGATTTTCTAATCGCAAAAGTTGGTGACTAAACTCTGGTCGCATGACACATATAACAGACTAATGCAATCAGAGAAAGCATTAGGTTAGCATGCTACACTGTACTGTGACCTGTTGTATAATGACCTTGGGTTAGACAGAACCTGACCCTATGAAAACTTTGGTATCAAAAAGGAACAGTATGTCAGTCTAGTGGAATGACTTAAAAAAAGATGTTGTTCATCATCAGGTATTGTGCAGAACCTGCCATGCTAGCGTTGCTGTCTCACGAAATAATGCTACTATACTGTATAAGCACTTGAAAACAAAAATTCTATGGCTAAAATGTTGACCATCAGTGTGTCCAGTAAATCAAATACCCAACAGGGATCACTGACCAAAATATTTCAGTGATCAGTTAGATTATTCTTTTAAAATCGTTTAACCCTAATTCTGTGTTTAGTTTGATTAAATGTTTTCTAGACACTCAAATTATTGTATCATTGGCTAATTGTATAAATGATCAGGTGTACAGGTGTAAATGTCACCTATTCTATTTTATTTTATTCTATTCAATTCTATTCTCTCATCTGTACCAAGTTCAAAACATATTGCCTTCTAAAATACTTAGAAAGGTAATAAAGTGATAAAACTTTTAAATGCTACAAATTTGCCAGGGATGAAAAATCCAGGACATGCAGCAAACAGGAGATTCATAGACTTTAGATAAAAATAGGTATCTATCCATTTCACTAGAATCTTTCCTCTACCTTAAATGTTTCAATGTGCAATGGCAGCAGTTTTTATCTTTACATATTACACAACATTTAGCTGGCTGCTCTATTACGGTTTCACTTTGAGCTTTCATAATGTAGGTGTATATTATTACTTATAGTGCTAATAAACGAGCTGGCATAAAAAACTAAAACTGAGGGTGAGAGAAGCTAAATTCTCAAGTGAAAATTTCCCGCTTTTCCTACTTTGACTTTAGCAGCGCCCCAGTAAAAATCTATGTTAAGTGTATACATATAAAACCCTCTCTGCACTGTAGCTTCTGATTTTTATTTAGGTATTTTATTTTCTAGTATTATCCTAAATTGCAAACACTTCATCTTTTAAAATTGTGTTCTGATGATTTGGAAACCCTCCATAATTGGTGTTATTAATAATGAGTTTTTAGTAAATGTAGTTTACTAGGAACATTGTCTTCTTAGCAAAAAATTATTTTAATTAGAGATTAGATTAGATTTTATTATCATATATTATCATTGAAGAGAGTACGTTTACAAAGCCAGCAAAATAAATTAAAAAGTGCAAAACAGGAAAGCACAAAATGAAGCACTATAGCTCTTGGATTATATTATATAGTGATAGTGGGGGGGGGGGGGGGGGGGGTTTAAGGGGGGGATGGGGTTCCAGAAATATTCCTAAAATATCCTTAAATGCAAACACTTTTTTATTCAGGTGATCTGACAACCTTCTGTTATTACAGAAGTTTTTCCGCTAGTGTATTTCGCTAGGGTGCCTCGATAATTAGCAATGACTAAGCTTGATTATATATTATATTGGATTAGATTAGATTTGATTAGATTTAGTAGATAAGCAAAACAGAAAGCCATATTGAGTTTAAAAAGAAAATATGTGTTGCATAATTTCAACACTAACTCGGATTCGTTGATATGTAGGCATTCTTTCTTCTTTTTTTTGAGTTTGCTGCCTGTTACTTAATATTCTCAGCAGTGCTGTTTCCACATTCCCACCAGTCTTCTCCATTTTTGTCGTCCAATCAATTAACATATGAGTAATAGCAGCATAGTAAGAGGCAGCCTGTGATCTAAGGAGAGCTGTCATCCATTGCTGGAACGATGGCTTAATATAGCAGCCAGGCTCAAAGGAGCACTTACTCAGGGCACAATCCAGCGAATCAATAAGAACAGTTCTGGCTATATTGTTTCAAACAAGGAAATAGTGGGAAAACAATAAAAGTGCTCAATAGAAGAAACAGGGCCTGAGAGAGAGAGAGAGAGAGAGAGAGAGAGAGAGAGAGAGAGAGACGCTGGCTCAGCTGTAAATAATTGAAGCTGTAACAGCTACCCAGGCTGTCTCTGATGGGGTGATAAACAGTATGACCTGCACAAGGGACAATAGAAAGGATGCAATACCCACAGCATTATGGGAAAACGCCAAAGGACACATCACTGGGCATGTCAGCACAAAAAATCTCCAACTTCACCTGGGGGTGGGGGGGGGGTGTATTAAAGCTATCTCCAGCAAGAATTCATAAGGCTAGACCTGGTCATCACCCAAAGTATTAAAGAATTAGAGTGAAGGTAAAACTACAAACCCTATAAATGCCAGTAATTGAGGGATTAAATGTTCAGCGTTTAGTGTATAGTATTATATAAATAGTAACGAGTACTGAAGAGGAATTTAGTACAGTAAATAAAGATTTATTTCCCCAGCAGTTGCTCTATGCTTTAAAACAAAACAAGATTAATCTCCACAATTAGAATGGAAGGGGGGCAATTAAGAGGGTATTTGTGTCATTTAATGCCTCATCGTCCTCCTCCTCCTCCTCCTGCTTGTTGGCTTTTATCACTACTACAACAGAGAAGGCTAGCAGAGTTAATGGGATGGCCATTTCTTGCTGAGCAATACTCAAACACCCCCTCCAGGGCCCAGTCAATGTCACAGCTCCAAGTATCCTATCATTCCCTGTGCCAGGAGTGGGACAGGGCCAGATATCGATCAGCCTGTAATCAGACAAGCGCTCTGAAGCAGCGGGCAAAAGTCCTCGATGAAGTGCCTCTTGGCATGGCCGGAGACAGAGAGTGCTTTTTTCCTACCTTGTCACAAAGGTAAGTAATTGAGCGGGAGAGAGAGAAAAGAGGAACATAACTGATCACTCTGCCAACTTCTATCAGCATTTTATTGGCAGGCTACCGTGCTACAAGCTGATCGGAGGCATCCATGCCATTACATGTGAGCCTTGTCAAAGGCGGATACCATTTAATCCCAAAACACAGCTCACTTCTACAAGATTTGGCAATAACATATTGTAATCCCAGTCTTGATATCTTGATATGTGCAATAGAAAAAGAACAACTGGATAAAATGCATTGAGGATGAAGCGTCTGTGGTTAAACAGTGGGAACGTTTGTGTTTGTTCTTCCTCCAGGGTATGTGGGTGACAGAAAGTCGTCTATAGTTGCTTGCTGTGAAAGGCTGACCTGCAGACAACAGCGGAGGTCAGGGGACAACGACACGGTGGTGCCTTTTAGCCATGAGGAGACAGACACGAGCTGTCAGAGTCCCTGATCTCACATTCCCATCATTCTGGGAAACATGCTTTTAGCACAGATATCAGATGCAATAAATAAAGAAGATCAACTGCTGAAATATTCTATGCAATCCAGAGCCAGATTAATACCACAAGTGTCTACGCATTCGTAACCAATCTGCACTATGAATACATTGATATGTGCTTTTTAAATATAACATTCAAATAAAATAAGATGAAAACGCTTATTATGCTTGATTTCAAGTAGCAACACAGAGTTTAGTGGGTGTGCACCATTCCTATTTCAACACATCTGCTTTCTAGAGCATTGCTTCGCCATCTGGAACTTCGTCTCTGCTAGAGTGCGCCTGGCAAGCCTCTTACTAGTTCCTTATTTTCAGCTAATGATGTGTTGAGAAGCTGTCAAAAACAAAGCTGTCTTTAAGTCCTCTGCCAAAATGCTGCCAACAAATTGGAGCTATAAAAGAGGCTCTGCCAAATTAAGTCAAAATGACCCATATTTCCACTTGAAAATGAGTTTTGTGGATGGTTGATTTTGATAAGCTCTGTATTATTCATATAAAACAGCGGCTGGGTAACAGCAGAAAGAAGCAAGGAGAAAGAGGAGAATTTTACTCTGCAGTAATGTACTGACAAAGAAACTGGTCAAATGTTAATAACAGGTCCAATACATGTTACAATAAATCATTTATAAATTATGTGGATTTTTCAATAATATGCACTTCATTTACGAGGTTTATGGCATCTTATATATTCTACTATATATTCTAAGACAGAATAGATCAGTAGAGATTTAGGGCAGACCCTATTTTCTCCTTTTTTATTTTAACTACTTACTATAGTATCTTATTGTTTCCAAACCTCTACCCATAACCTTTTTTGCCTCATTGTATTCTTTATATTCTATTGTAGTCATGTGTTATTAACAAATGTCTGTTTACTTATAGTATATATATATATATATACACACTATATATACTCAATATTGTGTTATAATTGTTCTGGGTTTCAAAATCAATAAAATAGTTACATAAATTTGATGTGATATTGTATTTGTGTTATTGCCAGAAATAAAGTCAACAATATAAATAAACTAGACATAAAATTGTGAAAACAGTAAGGATGAAAGGCCTAAAATTGGTACCAGGATGGAACATAAGAGTTCTCTATATTTAAACTAAATCTTTTAGCCTGTACTCTTTGTGTTAAAGAATTAAATAAGTCAAGTGTACAGCATGTAAATAAAACCAGTATTAAGATATTATTAGTGTTTGCTTCTTCAAGGAAAAAAAACAATTTGACAAACAAAATCAGTTATTATAATTAAAATGAATATTTTTTGAGGTGCTAAAATATTCAAGCCAACAAATGAGCAGTGATGTAATAAGTGTCACAAATCGGTTGGAGGAACAACGAGAGTCAGACAAGACAAACAATCCAGAAGTATCACACCCTCTGAGGGGTAGTGCTGCGTGGGAACATGCAAATGAACTCAAGACCAAAAGACACACAGTCATATATAAAAACAGAAATACAGCTTTATAAACACATCAACACAGGTCAACTAGCTCAGACGAAGCAGAGAGTGGGAGGAGGACTGATAAAAAGATCCACTGTGTGTGTGTGTGTGTGTGTATAAGAGAGAGAGAGAGAGAGAGAGAGAGAGAGAGAGTGGGTGGGGGTTGTCCATCTCCATCACACAGCTAACTATGACTCCCTGCTATAGAGAAGTACCTGCTCGCATGGTTGCTATGGTGATGCAGCATGGTGTACGAACAGAAGGACCAACCGCAGAACTCACTGTAAACAGGTACAGAGAGAAAAATACACACCAACAAAGAGAATGCTCTATGAACAGGCACTGTATTCTAAGCTCCATTATTCAAGCCATCTAAAATCTGCTCGCATTTCAGCCGATCTCATTCATGTCGAACCCAATCGTCCGGCACACTCTTCCTCTCCAAGATGGCTGCTAAACGTCCTCTGTCCTGCAAGCCAAAAAAACTGAGCATGAGGAAACGAGTTGAACAACATAGCAAAGCAGACACTGAGTTGTATTTAGGCACGACATTTTCATTTCTTTTCAAGTCAAAGGGTAGAAAAGAGGAAGAGAAAAAAAGAACATCATTTGCTTATAAATAATTGACTTCTCACATGTTAAAATCTCTAGAGAGAATTCGGGGCTTTATTTGTGAGAGACCGCTGCGGCATGCACTGCAAATTAGCCTTTCACTGACGTTTCGTTTGCCTGCTGCCGAACAATGCGCAGAGAGGCTCTTTCTCCTTTCTTTATTCCTGTCCCCAAGTAATAACCTTCAACTAACCTTTAAACCTTGGTGAATAATTCAAAGCCTATTTTCATATCAATGGGTAGAGTCAAGCCAGGCAATTATCTTTTATCCGTATACTTTGCTGTCAGAGGGAGGCATAATAAAGTTTTCCCATGTGATGGGGGGGAAGAGACACACAGAAAGAGAGAGAGAGAGAGAGAGAGAGCATGGAGAGAAAGGCAGAGTAGGGGAGCTGGAGATGCTATCTGAAGACATTAATGCAAGCATGAATTATTCAGTAATGACTACAAGATCTGTCATAAAAAATGCTGCTAACATCTGCAGCACGTTCAGGAGGGAGGGAGGGAGGGAGGGAGGGTGGTTAGAGAGGAGTGGGCCAGCCACCGAGGAGAGGCACCGAAGATAAACATGACAAATTGGCAGATCATCTGTTCAATTAGGACAACGGAGCAGGTGCACCCGGTGAGCCAAGCTGTGCCACACGGTGACACACTTACCATCCAAAAAACCAAGGGCATGATGGGTAATACCTTGTTTGCATGACAGTGATTTAGAGCAGTGTACCATAAGGATATCCAGACAGAAAGAGAGAAAAGAGGGGAGGGGGGGGGCTGATATTCCCCTTGGTGTTCATTAAAATTCGACTGCAGCCTCCACCCTATGCTTCTCTCTCTCCTTCTCTCAGGTCTCCCTCTCCTTTCTTTTCCTCTCTATCTTCACCATGCTTCCTCGTTCCCTCAGCTGCCTCCCCTATCCAGGATCATCTCTTATTAATTCATAAAACATAGTGCTCCAATGATTGGACCGAGGGAGCAATGGAGCAGCAAAACAAGAGATAAGGGAAAATATCACACGTATCTGCAGCCAGGCTCTACAGAGCGAGAGAGTGAAAGAGAGAGAGAGAGAGAGAGAGAGGTGAACAGGGAGACTATGTGAGACTCTGAGAGGAGGGGTGAGAGAAAGTGAGAGAGGAACTCTGAGTAGGAGGCTGAGAAACATGTTTTGAAATATTAATCCATGGCTCTTGCTGTAGGCTGGTACATTGAGATGAAAAAAAAAGTGAGAGAACCTTTGAAGCAGAGAATGTTCTGTCTCAAGGCAGTGTACGTGGTCAGCCATGTTAGCACTGCATAGATGAAAGGTAAAAAGAGGAAAAGAGGAAATCAGTCAGGTGATAACCCTGCGAAAGCGCGTGTAGCGGAAGGCGCTTCAGTATCAGTCTTATTATTATCTGCCCACATGGGGTTTTAAGTTCCCCAATCTGCTTATCAGAATTGTGCCCTCAAACAGCCTACGCTTTTGCCTACAATCTGTACTTCCTGAATCTGGCATCAGCTGTAGGGACCACCAAAATATTTGAAGTGCTTTAATTGATTCAGAGAGGTCTGGTCCTATTAAAATGATTTTGGCAGCATGCCTAAATGTCTGCGAATTGCTTTAATCCAAATATTGCCTCGTAAATTTCCATTGCAAATGGGCGCTCTTCAAAAACAAATGTACTTAATCACGTTGAAACGATCGCATTGAGAAAAGTAATTATCATTAAGACGCACTTTGCCGAAGTATCCTGATGAATATGCCGTTCTGTATAGGACAGAGGAAAAAAGGAGGCAGGAATATCACTTGAAAGGGCATCCTTTCTTCTTATTTTTTCCCCCTTCCAGCGCCCTGCTGGGGAAACTCTAAATTACCCTCAGTCTGGTTATTCTCTACTCATAATAATGATGAAGTTTCTCTTTTCTAATTATGCAAAGAACACTCAATTAGCATAACTCGTCCTCCGTGTCACTACAAACAGCAGAACGCCCACAGGGGTATCATGGTTTGGTTATGCCATTGCTGTTATTGTTAGTTTCCCCTCCCTTCGCTCCCCTGCTTTTTTGTGCCTGTTAATGAAGATATGTGTTAATGAAAATATCACGCCTGCCTTTTTTCTGGCTCTTCTCATCTGCAGGTGTATTGGTGTGGAGCTGGTGTCTGAGTAATATTCCCTACCAGGTGATAAAACCTGCGGTGGAGCAAAAGAAGAGGCAGTGACACAATCCCAAAGCCGACAGGAAAAGATTAAAGTTGCTCATCTAGGGTCAGATCAAGAGACAGACAACTGTAAAATACATAAAGCTCACAGTGAAGCAAAGGGGAAGATGATAAAAAACGGAGGAAATGATGAAAAAAAAAAGGAGACGCCATGACTTAAAAGCGTGCCGGCACCTCTGTTCTGGAGGTGATAACGTCCGTCACATAGTGGTACATCTTCAAAAGATAAACACATTTCTTCCATCTTCTCTCTCTCTCTCTCTCTCTTTAACAGACACGCATATACAGTACACACACACACACACAAATGGAATTGAATGATTTCCTCCTGCAATGACTGTGTGCAAGAGAAAATGCCGATAAAGTAGCGCGAGTGATGAAAAGAGTGAGAAAGGCGGAAGCAGAGAATTTGATTGAGGGGGAGTGAAAGAAAAAACAACCCAACAGAGCTTATGCGACTTTGCTGTGGCACTGCTAATGAGTATGCACTGAACCTCAGGGATGTTTTGGAAAGCTATCTGGTAGCTGTGTCACTAGGGGCTGACACAAGCATACAAACACACACACACACACACAAAGTGCAAAAGGTCCACATAACGATCTCAGTATACAGTCTTTACAGTACATGGAAACAGGTAGATGAGCAGTGAGACGAAAAAAAATGCTATTTATTGCATGTGGTATTGAAATGAGTAGAAAGAGCCACAGTAAGCTTCTGCTTTCGATCTGTCTCACTCGCTCTCTCTCTCTCTCTCTCTTAGCACTCTCAATAGACTGGAGGCGTGGATCTCAAGAGAGCAACGAGAGAGCAAGCAGTACTAAAATCTACTACCCACCAGGTGCCATGCAACCCAAGCACAGCCCATTTTCCACTACCAGGGTGGCCAGTCATCATGTTTAGGCTTTGCCCATTGGATTTAATTTAGTGCGAAGCTCCTAATTAGCATCATTAAGATCCTGACAAGTTTAATCAGGTGGTTAAGAGCCTCGGCAGAGATGTTAGTGACAGCCTCTAGGGCTAGAGTAGATCTTAGAGTGTACCAAACTGTACTACAGCTTTTAGATACACTTATTGGATTAGAGGGTATGTTTTTCTGTGTGTGTGGGGGGGGGGGTTTCGTTTATAAAAACCTAATATCATATCTCTGTCCTTTTCATATACACACACACAGAAATACACCCATTGATAGCTTCGTTTCAGGTGAACCTTGCGAGCATCATGAAATCCGCTTTTTTTTCCCCACTTACCATCGCCTGGAGCAGTGAAAGAACAGAGGGAGAGAAACACTGAGCGTGTTTGTGCGTGTGTGAGAACGAACAACGCGAGAGAGAATTTCACAAAAGCCTCTATCGTTTAAATGGTTGTACTATCGCTGAAGCGTCCCATGAATTATTCAGTGAGATGTCTCCTTCTTCAAACAGACAAATAGAAGTGAATTATGCCTCCAACGACCAAATGGTAAACATGACAATCAAAACAACCGAATTAATTAGGTAATTAGGGAGACAAAATAAATGTGAAATAATGATGAACTCTTCCGAGAGTACATCTGCAGTGCTGCTACTGTATGCATATATGCAGATTATCAGGCTGTGCAGGCATAATTAGATCTCACTGTCAAGTCAAGTGGATAGCATCCAGTTTGTTCTATCAGCACGGAGGTTTAAAAGCTCTTCAGTTTTTTGTGTTTTTTTTTTACGATAAGAGCTTTAAAAAGGCAGTTTTCTTAGATTGTAAACTGCTTGATAGGTTAATAAACAATAACAACACGTACTTCCCATTTTTAGCTCAATTTTAACCTAAAATGATCCAGGTATGAATTCTGGGCCCTGCGTCAAAGCCAAAACAACGGGTCACATAAAAATGTTCTACGCATTATTATTTTTAAACACTCGCAGTATCACTAGCAGCGCATTATCAGTCAGAGCTTTTGCGAAATGAAAATGAGATAATCCACTTCACTCAGATGGGACATCACTCAACACTTAGCACTCTGCCTACTGAACCCATTAAATGAGTTGCAGCATCAAATCCAGCTACATCGAAAGCCTAAAGAGTTTCTGAGCTGAGAGCGCTGCATTTGTTCACTCAATAACCCCAAAATACACAGAGAAGTAAAAAAAAATAACAAGGAACAAGAGGTGTTAACCTTTGAGGAAATTTGTTTGCTCCATGACTTTGAAAAGGTCAAGAAAAATCCTTTCAGCTCAGGCAATTAAAAGGATTCTGCTCATTTCTGCATAAGTACAGCTGGTAGTGAAAATCTCTTCTCTTCCTCTCTCTCTCTCTCTCTGTATTTCTCTCTCCCACTCTCTCTTTCTCTCTCTCTCACTCTCTCTCTCTCTCTTTCTGCACTTAAGGCTTATGTGAATATAAAGTATCCATTTCAAGCTGTATTTAAGTCCCATTTCCAATTTACAGCCCTCGAAGTGTGGCTCAGTGCACGCCAGTGAGGCCAGGGCCTAATGATGACTCCTCCGGAGGCTTATGGAGAATGATGAACAGGTGGCTGGGAGGAATGTCTGGTTGCTTTGTGACTATCCATGAATTAAAAACAGATTATTTAAACTAGGATCAAATTAAATTTCTTTTCATCCACTCAGTACGGGTGCCATAGTTCAAGCACAAAAATGCGAAGGAAAAATTGATAAGAATGCACCGTAATCGAACCCTCATCTAAATCACCTCAGAAAATTCCACATGGTAAAGTTCATTACTAAACTGCAAACCAAACAAACTGATTTGAAAAGATCATCTGCAATTTATGAATTATCTTCAAAATAATTTCTATATTAAAAGTACCTGTGGAACGCAATTTATTTAAACAATTTTGGCTAAGTGGTTTTCTGTGGTTTTTTTCTCAGTGTTTATTGAAACACAGCTGCTAAACTATATCCACTGAAACAGAATATTAACAGAATATTAACCCCAAACTAACCACAAGACTGAATCATCAAAGCACCCTAATTTAAATTCTCTGGCAAAGACACAATAGTGTGCAGGGAAAATAACACAGCACCAGTAAGTGAAGAAAATGATACAAAATGAAAGAGATATCAGGGACATTAAAAAAACTAGTCCCAACGATTGAGTGCAATGGCTTTTTCAAATGGAATGGCCAATGAGGCGAAGCAATCCTGCAGGAATGCTGCTGTCGAGCACAGCCCTCTATTAAACTGTGCACCAGTGTTGATTTGGAAATCTCATTAATGCTCTCAGAGACCTGAATGAGAACGAGACAGAGAAAAAAAATACAGATTAAATAAAGAATTAAACACAAACACAATCTCCTCCCCCCCCCCCAAATTCTATCCTCTCCCTTCATGGGACCTGCTGATCTCCTGTGCTCTTATCTTATAACTCTCTCTCTCTCACACACACACACACACACACACAAACACACACACAGCTCAGTAATTGGGCACAGCTCATTGTTATTCAAAACCTTGTAGAAGCAATTAGCAGCTAGCCTGGTGACCCCACCACTCCTTTGGAATAGACCCAACTAAAAGACTAAAGTGATGAAGCTGGGGCAAAAGGTCCAGAAATTTTCTTACGTTTTCTGATTAATAATCCTGTCAGAGCTATCAAAGACATTAAAGAGGAACACTGCTTTCCAGTCCCCTTTATCCCCTGGTGTTGCTTCCACTCGCTTGATCACAAAGCATAATAATGATTCAGGTGCTTCAGCCCAAATTTCTTGTCTGATAAATGTACAGTTAATAGAATAATAAGAAATGATCTTTCAGCCTTTCTACTGCAACAAGAACTAATCACTTCCTTACAGAAGAACATGACAGTAAGATGTATGGATCTATGGATGGCTAGACTGACAGACAGATGGGTGGATGAATGGATGGATGGATGCATGGATGGATGGATAGATGGATAGATGAATGAATAGATGGATGGGTGGACGGACAGATGGGCGGATGAATGGATGGATGGATGGATGGACAGACAGATAGATGGACAAATGTTTGGATGGATGGATGGATGGATGGATGGATGGATGGATGGATGGATGGATAGAAAGATGAATGTATGGACAGATGGGTGGATAAGTATCTGAATTGATGGATAGATGGATGAATGGTTGGATAGGTGGGTGGATGGACGGATGTATGGCAAATGAAGAGATGTAGTGTGGCACCTGTGGCCCAGCAAGACAAAAAATGGACTGCATGGGATATAAATTACTACACCAGTAGAATCTGATTCTAAACAATACAAAAAATAGATATGGTTTTTGATGAAACAAAGCCACTGAAAGATATAGGACCAATTTGGGTAAAACTAATGCATTAAATCACCTGTACATGGAGTACTGCATGCCTGGTTATCTCTGATTAGCGGGAATGCTGGGATACTCTACAACACTGCAATTACGATCAATATCCCTCTTATATCATTTTCTATTTATGTTTATTGTTTTCTGGAATATGAGCAACTGATGAGCCAGGACAATGTCCGCAGTGTCATATAGCAGGGACAAGTGCTTCCAATTCACCTCTAAGCATGTATGTGTTCTGGCCAACAATTGACATTTGCATCCTAGGTTGTCTGTAGGCTATATTTCTTTAACAGTGATGCTATATGAAAAATGCTTTAAAAAGGAGAGGGAGAAAGAAAGAGAGAAACAGGTAGGAATCAATAAAAAAGGGACAAGACGAGTGACTGACAATCCAATTAACTGGTACGAGAAAAAGGTAGGAGAATGTAAATGGATGTGGTGCTGATGGAATATGACTACATCGACCTCAAGCTCCCTTACCAATAAGTGGCCTCCCTGGAGCCTCAGCTAACACAAGCTTCTGTTTACAGCACAGACATGCACATATTAAAATGATAAATCTCTTTCATTATGTGATGTCTGCCTGAGATAGAATCTCATGTAATCTAAAGCCTCATCTTCAGACAGCTCAATAATTCATATTTCCTGATATCAAAGACCAGCCTTAGTCCCTCTTTTATTATGCTACTGTCTGACAAACTGACAGGAAAAGCAGAGCGGGGCTTCAGCTTCACGGCCGGATATTGCAGTGGCATTCGTCTGAAAGGTTCTGTTTATTTAGTTTTAACATAGTTACAATACTCCAAATGTACAGAGGAACTGAATAAGCCTCGAGTTCGAGGTTAAAATGATTTTCTTCATGTCAACTTCATGTAATTTGTAGTAATATTCTTTAAAGTATGTTGAAGTGAATTGTAATTGTCAATAGAACAGGAAAAGGGTGAAATGGACTGTTCAGTCTTATTTTTCATTGTTGACATTTAAAATCTAAATAAAATATTTAATACAGGAAGTATTACATTTAAAAGATGTTTATTGTGCATAATAGAACTTAATTGTATGCTAAAAAAAAGCAGTGTAGCTCTACATTTAGCCTAAACATCCACATTTACCTCTTCACATGAAACCCTAGGGTATATCTGCTATTATCAGTCTGCAAAATTGGTTTCTGATTTAGTACAGAAAGCCGTCTAAAACCCTTCCTTTTTCCAAATAAGCACAGAAGCTTTCTATTAGCTGGCTGCAGGACATCCTGCACACTGCAATAAACTAATTGCAATGCACATAGAAGGCAGATGACTGCTGTGTTGCCAAATAAGGCCTCAGAAACTGTTGATGTGTTCTGCATACCAGCCTAGAATTCCTCCCACAGCAGGTAAAGAGCCTTTTATTAGCTCACACCTGTTTTGTGAAAGCTGGCGAAGGCCAGATGTGCTGTTTTTTTGTTCTTGGTGTTTAAGTGCTTGTTTGGATCAGTCCCCTCCAGGCCACTCGGATTTTTACACCATTGAGAGGTGCTTTCCTTCCAAAAAAAGCCCCCCTGCTTCTCTGCAAGTCTGGCCGAACTTGCAGCCTGCCATAAATCCTTTTACAACAAACTCCATAAACCTCTTTTGGTGCCTAAATATTTATGAATGCCTGCGCTTCTCTCGAGGGCCTGGTTTGTGTCAGAGGCTCAGTCCAGAGTTAATTTATCTGGAGCTGCTCCAGGCCTCTTATCTGACTCTCGGAGAAAAGAGCTAGTCTGAGAGCTTTGGTGGTCTGCCCTGTACAAACTTCACCACCACGGCCAGCGTCTTCCTAGGAACGAACGAGAGAACGAGCAGGACGAGTGATAAATGCTGCAATGATAAAGAGGGCTGAGCCCGGCTCTGCCGCTGTACTCATCTTTTCACTCCTTGACCCTCCCAGTCGTCTTGCTTCACTCGATTGACCTGGCAAACACACATCTAGCTGAGTGAACTCTGCTGGCCAAACAAACAAACAGCCTGCTTCTCATGAGAAGGGCCCAGGTCATCTGCCAAGGTAAGCGAGGTAGTCGAAGGATCTGTGTTTTCAGCTTCATGGCTTGCACAGAGCTGGAGGGAAATGTAGGATTATTTTATATTTGGATTTTTCTTGGCTGAGACAGAATGCCACCAAAGATACTAAACTATATGTCATATAAATCAACTCAAATTATACTGAAATTAATTAGTAATGTATCAAAAAATAAAAGATCTAATAAATAAATAAACGTGTCTAAAACTATCTGGCATTTTTTTTGTCATATAACAAGAATGCAGCAGTCTGATTAGTTCTAAACTTGACAACTGTCCTTTCATCAACTTTGTTCATATTTCCATTCCTCATCTGCATAACATTTAAAAAGACAAACAAACGAATGAAACACAATGCAACAGCTTCTACTGAAGGACACTTAAGGAGTAAAATCTGTAGCATTCTGATGAAATGAAAAATGCTGTAAATTATAAATCAGGACTTTTTGTTAAAAAAAATGTTGAACAATTGATATTTAGGTTTAAGCTCTAGTATATAAATACATAATCTTCAAATTAAACTTAATTTCTCTTTAGTACATTGTTTTACTCAATTTCGCTCCTCGATAAACGACCTGTCTGTGGACCAGCAAGCACATTCTTGGCTAAGTAAGTGGTGATGCATAGTTTCAACAGTAGAGTGATGTGTGTGTTGAAATGAATAGAGAGAGATGCTTTCCTCCTTGTCCTGTCATCCACACACTTTCAGAAGGCTGAAGACTCCTCTAGCCTCCTCCCCAAGCTGTGATTACAGTCGTTTACTCTGTTTAATATGTGTAATTCTCTTTCTCTCTGACTGGTGAGTAAAAGGCCTCAGGGGAAAGGCAATCGGTGGCAGTCTGCCAAAAGGCCTCCTCAAGAAACAGAGCTTCTCATTTTACCTCCCTTTAAAATCTTAACCAGCACGTCTACATGTAAAAGCATGGCTATGATAATATGTTAATTGCCGTAGTTGTGCATTTCATGTTTACTAGTCATCGCTCATGAGTTGATCCCACATGATCATTGCTATGGCTTTCACACATCCCATCAGTGTGACATTTGCTAAAGGTTAAGGTCCTGACAGTGACAAAATGGCTGTAGAGCTACCCAAAACCACAGAGCAAAGGTCACTTTGGGCATAACATACTGAATAGTTAACAAGCTTACATTGCATAACGAACGGCCAGCAGGCTGAGATGTCACATTAAGTAAAAAAACTACTTTAAACAACTGCTAGCCAAAACAAACCAAAAGCACATTTGAGTTTAATGTGGCTGAATAAAGTATTTCTCACTGTCATCGAGAAAGCGGTAGAAGAAACTGATGGCTGTTTCTTTTATATGACACACATTTTCCACATTTCACCCATAATTGGAAGCATGTGGTTCACAAATGTGGAATGTTCCGAAACACAGCGTTCAGACCGATCAGCCGTTTTACGGATGACTTTTAACACCAGTTAAATGTGGTAAATTTCAAAAGCATGAATACAAATGCTGATTTTATTTAGACAATAAAACCACAACTGCTATACAAAATTTGTAAATAAAAATAAAAAAAGTTTGGCCGCATGTATGATTAAAAAACTTCCATGAAAGGCAGTACATATGAGGTAATATTTCAATTGATCTGCATAGTGTTTGTGTGTTTGAGCTGAGGTTTATGTTATAGTCACTACAGAGCCTGGAACCTCAACAAGCAATGCTAAGCAATGCATTGACAGAGCTGCCAAGAATGTTGACCTGGCTGCCGTCTGTAATGTTTCATTGGAGTTTCCTTAATAAGGGAGGGAAATAATTTCCACCAAAGCGGTTAGAGGTGATGACAGCTCAGATGAATGTTTGCTGTAAAACAGCCAAAATAACAACTGCTCCTGCATGCATCATGAAAAAAAAGGGAACTGCCAGGTCTACAGACGTATGCATATTTGGCTCTGTGAACATCTGCCAGTGCATACTTCTCTCCTCTACTGCCCCTCTCGTCTCCCCTCTTCCTTCTTGCTAATGGGTTGGTGGGTCATCTAAAAAAGAGCTCGTTCTGACTTGTGTGCTAAAAACTTACTACAACAACAGACAGACAAATCTATACAAATCATACATGATCGTTAAAGATGCAAATTAATATATCACAATGATGAATACAATACATATATACAGTATATATATATATACTGTATATATGTATTGTATTCATCATTCATCATACATATATATATAAAATATATAAGAGTCTGAGTGAGATGGGAGCACTAATTTGTACAAATATTATCCAAAAATTACACATACCGCACCAGTCTTTAGTACACTCACCATAGAGTGGGTTTAGATTGTGTCCTTGGACCTGTGAAACTCCTACCCATCTCCCCTAACCTCCACAGACCTTTTGCCTCACGCTGTCTGGCTGTGCAGAGGTTAGCATATCTGCAGTGGGTCATACAAACAGTACACACGACTAATGAATCTGGAACCACAGAATGTACTTTGCAGGTTAGGCAACCCCACAGAGGAGCCCATCTGTCCCCCAACACCGTACGCTTCACCAGGAGAAATGAAACACACGCTCACAAACTGCAGGAGTCCCCATTTCTGAGCAAACTCACTGTTCCGATCCAGAGGCATCTCATGATTAAACGTCTCATGGGGATATGCTACTATACCAAACGGCCCTAACAGCTAACAGACAATGGATAAACCAATAATAGAATTCCCTGATTAAATACTTATTGACACTGTCAGACAGGCCACCGCTAGCATTGTTGGGTTCTGTAAAGGAATATGAGGTTCGGCCCCCTACCACACCAAAGGAACTATTATACTACTGCTAAAATTGTTACTACTAATAAAACTACCACCACCACCCCGCCGCCAGATCATGCAGACATTTCATATTACATGGAAACTCGCTAACATGCAAAAATATATAGCAAAACCTTGTCCACCTTAAGCTTAATCATGGCAGAGCACTTTTTAATATTGAGGCCCCTCCAGTACCATAATCCAGCCAGACTAGTCAGTGTTGTGAGTTAAAGAGCCAGGACATTCCACGACATGCTAAAGGGCATCACTGCTATTCCATAGTGGCTAAACAAGCTGCTGTTATTGGGAACATCTGGACAATCCCTAACTTGGTGGTGAGGGGGGAATTTGAAAACAATATATCTAGCAGATGTTGTGGGACAAAAGTAAATATTTGTAAAGAAATCAGTTATTTTCCGACGAGCTTCTCTGGCAAGCCGCAGGGGAGCGCACATACTGTATAACAGCTCTCCTGCTAACAACCTGTTCTCTTGCACTAAGCTGTTCAATAAATTTTAACCACAGCCACTCAGCATCTAACGGTAGCTTTCATAGTCATATAGCACAGATTCGGCTGCTAAGTTGCAAAAGGAAAACAATGCGTTGAAAAATTGTGTGAAAAGTAGGCTTAATTTGATAGTCTTTTATTGGAAGCATAGTTGGATGACTCACAGATGTTTACCCTGCCTCCCTAACCACATGTTTATTAATTTCTGATGCTCTCAACACATTCATTAGATCCCAGCTGCAGTCTTTAACAAGTTCACTGGGAATCAGTGGGAGGGGAAATCTCAGCACATCTAAATATTGCACTGAGGTTAACTGACAAACTGCTCCAAAAGCTAATCAGACCACAGGTCAACTCTGGGCCAAACTCCTGGGGAGCCTGTGAGAACGCAGAGCGACAGTGCTGAGCCCTGTGGTTTCCACTGGGGTCCTCGCTATAGCCTCGCTTCTAATGATCAGCTCCTTTCACTCATTTGCACATTACGGAACAATGAGTTCAGAACTCAGTCATCCAGCAGGATGGCCGTATATCATAAATAATAATCAGGTGGTATTAATGCTTACGAGTTATTTCCATAATTTTATATCCGCAGTACGGGGCCTTTATGTGATTTCATTCCAAACTACTTCAATGTTTTGCTGTAAAATACTGCTGAGGTTTATAAGTGACATGCTGTTTGAATTTAACCATCACTCAGAGCAACAACATAATTAAATGCAGTATTTGTTCAAAACAGAGCCGAACAACATCATCAGAGCTTTCCAAAGCGCCCCCTGCTGGCAGGCGGTCAAAAACGTTACATATTTGACAAAAGAACAAGTCTGCCCTCTGCTGGACACAGACGGGGAATAGCAGGCAAATCAGTCAGTCAGTGACCTGCACTAAACACATTGTTAAGCCATCTGTATGTAATATATTTTCATTTTGGTTGTATCATCAAAGTTTAATAAATGGAAACAAAATATGCAATACTGAAGTCGGCTTTTGAAACCTTTTTACAGGAACACACAGGTAGCACCAGACTAACACTAAAGTCACTACTGGGTATTTAGATGAGACGCACTGATAATATTTTTAAGGACAGGGTACGATTACAGATATTTTAGTTAATACTAGTGAAAATTTTCTGTGCTTACTAGAGGACGACATTTTTTCAGGAAATCACTATTATTGACGTGAAAAAAACTCAGCAGGAATGAGCAGGACCGGAAATCGCAATAACACTATGATACTCAACTTCATACAAAAATATACCTTTTACTTAAATGAACTATATATTTCAATTTTAAACGTAATTTTAGTTGTCCTGTCTCTTTATACTCTCTTCCTGTGTGTTTAGTCTGAAGTTTAGGCTAGTTTAGGCTAGTTAAGTTTACACACACATAACATAATACACCAAGTTGGTATGCCAACACTATCACATATAAGAAGAAGAAGAAGGTTTCACCATGCCACCAAAATCATAAAGATAAATGTATTTACTTAGCCTCTAGCTTGTATAGCTGAATCCTGATTAATCACGGGACTTTATAAAATTTTCTCCCAGTTTTTTTGTAGGAGTGTGACGATTGTCAGATGTTTTCTGAGTTGACTCTATTATAAGAACTAATTTCTGGCAATCTTCACGAAAGAAAGTTTACAGTCTGCCTTGCGTAGGTTATCATAATTAATTTTGTAATATTTTCACACTGCTGAAGTGACATTCTTACTGCAGGTTCTGTCAGTGATGTCACAAGAAGTATCAGCCATTGATATCAGAGTGTTTTTACGAGTACAAATACGTGTACATGAGACCACTATCGGGCCCAATACTGATGCCGGTATCATTATCGGGTAATTTTGATACAATTATCAGTATCGGTGCATCTCTAGTGTCTAGCTGCAGTAGGTTTTCCCCCAACCCATGGTGCTCACCCTGTACCTCCCTTATATTTGTATCATGCAACCCTGTATAGGATACTCAAAAAACATTTGCCAGTGCAATTTACAGTTATTTTATTATACAACTAAGCAGTTGAGGGTTGAGGGGTCCAGCACTGGCAGTTTGGTGGAGATCTCCTGGAGCTTTTATTACCGAATCATTATTTATCACATCAGCTCATCAAAGGGTGAATTTTAATGTACTAATAGCTGATTTAAAGCTGCCATCTCCTTTAATAACATTTCTTTATTAGAAAGACATAATGATTATGCTCAGAGGAGGCAGAGGTCAACACACCCCCTGAATTCACTGGATTCGCTCCTGCGCTCTCTTTGAACCTTCAGTTGTCGCAGTCTAAGTCAATTTGTACACCGGACTACAAATGAGTTACAGCATTAGGGTCCCAGCTGCCTTCCATAAAAGCTTCACTCTGTGTTTGTGTCTTCTGAAGATCACGTATTACTGAATTATTTGAATGCTTTATTACGATTGGAGTGTTCCTGTGTGCTTGCTCAGAAGTAGTTTCTAGAAGATGTGTATAAGACTTGGTAAATATTACTTATTGCCTGTTGGGCGTTTTTTTTGAATTTCAATAGAATGAGAAAAGACTTTCATATGACATGGGTCAATATTTTATTCACAATAGAACATAGATAAAATAACAAATGTTCAAACAGAAATTTTGTCACTTTTATCCACTAAATGAGCTCATTTCACATTTGATGCCTTGCTACAGGTTTTTGGGGACAGAAGAAAAGCCGGATACACAAACCACACAGGCCTTCAAGATCCAAAAGCTACACATGTAAAATAATTCTTCACAGGTAGATAATTGTGCCCCTTCAATGATTTTTTTTAAAGGTGGGGTTTAAGAACTAGCAAAGAATTTGCATTTCAATGCACAGCAGTTCTGATGCACAAAGATGCAATCAAAGGCACAAGAACACAATGCTGATCAAAGTGCTCGAAATCTCTAAGGGAGGAGAGATAAAAGAGGACAGAGGACAGACGCTTCAAAGGGTGACATTAGATATGTTTTACCTCTATATTCATCTTAATGCAGAGAAAAAGATAGAGAACGAGAGCGAAATATGGCATAGCCGGTTTCTCTCTTCACTTATTCACATCTTTACATCACTGACACGTTCAAAAACACAGCATCCACATGCTGATAAGGTAGTTTGCTAACTTATTTTAAAAGTTTGTGGGTTCAGTTAAAGCACAAACTGCTCACTCTGTACCATCCTGCTGAACAGAGTGTGTCAGTGTGTTCCCTCTGTCGCTCTTTTGCACTGCCCCTGCACACATTTACATCATTCAGCAGGCGTGTTTATTTAGAGCGATGTACTAAATTTCTTTGAGTCTCATCATTTATCAGATCAATACTGGTACTCAGGATCACAAAAAGGTGTAACAACTTGAAAACTGTTGAAAAAGAGCAGCATAGCAGCATTTAAAACAATTAAGGCTCAAATAGTGTTACGCTAATTCCTTTAACTTTTCCTTAGCAATTCTTCCATGGAAGATTTCCCAGAAGGTCAGATTACGGTTTCAAATTGTTTTCCAGTTCAACTCTTCGCATGGAGTCGGCATTAACAGCAGGGAGCAAGATCGGGCTGTGGGGACAGAAAACATTCCCGACAACATGGATTTCATTAAACCCACATGTCTGTAAAAAGGCTACATAAACATTCATCAGAGGAGGAAGTGATGTCAGACCCATGAGAGCTAAAGATCTATGAAGGGTGGATATCTGATGGATATCCTGCTCAGCTCTGTAGCGCCACTGGAAACAGATGAGCAAAGCTTCATCCGCCTTCCGTAAATGTCCTGATCCAAGTGATTGAAAGGAATTTTCAGTAAGGACTGCCAAATGTGGCCATCTCACATGAGTCAAATGAACACAGATGTCATTTTCCATTTTACAGGCTGTTTATGTCTGGTGGGTTCCTCGTTCCAGACACGAGGGATTGTTCTTTCATGTTTTTAATAGATGGTAGAGACCGCAGCCCCTTTTTGTGGCCAAGGCATTTTCCAATACTAATGATGAACAGTCATAAACAAACACACGAACAGAGCTAGATGCTGCCCTATTGCAGAACATGGGCTCTGCGCCAACTGTGTAATTACGCTACCGCTAATTTCTGCTCTGGGGAAACGTTCTCAGCCACATTAAAAACCTCCAACACGTCTAGAAGTCCCCATGTGTCCCAGAAGCTGGCATGACTCTTCAGAAAGCATTTCAAGGAAGAGTATGAACGAGAGTGATCAGAGAGAGTGAGAGAGGCAGTCTCAAAGAGTCAGGAGTCTACATTTAATCTTTCCTGTGGGCTGCTGTGTAACTGTGTGTGTGGTGCTGGAATCATTTCTGACAGGATGCTGACTGAGGTTATTGGTTTGCGGTCTGCTGGTTCAGCTTGTTGGTCACAACTGTCACAGCAACTGTCTAAAAGTCCCTTTACAGCATATAATCTGCAAAAACACAGGATCGTGACACATTACACTGCACAACTTTTCAAACAATTATTGAGCCCTGCAATCTACCATCTGTTATGATGGTAATCACTACTGCGCCTGTACAATTCACATTTCTGGTTTGAAATTCCACTTTGTAGTTAAATGTAATGACCGAAAATGGGTTCAAATCCAAACAATATTAAATAAGACAAACACATAAATGCTAAAGTCTAAATTTGGGTTACAATCTGGAGTTTTCCAGGTTGTCCCTGCGCCCAAGTAGGTTTCTGATGCATTCCTTACTTACCTTCTGCCCTCCACAAATAACCAGGTAGGAGGACTAAGTTGGTAAAAGGTGCACTGCAATAGACTGGTATCCTATAAATGGTTAAAGGTGCAGTTGGACATCTTGGAAAATGCTAACTGTAACAGGCCTGATAACCCTGAAAGTATTCGTCCCACCCTTGCCGTCCAAACACAGGCCTTCTGAACGTATATATATACACACAGACTAGATGACCAGAAACAACATTACAATTTATCACGTGTCATTCACTTTTGAGAAAACATGACAGTAGAGTTGGTACTAAAATACCAAACATAATCATAACACATGATAACATATCATGGGAAGTGGTGGCTTAGTGGTAAAGGTGTTGGACTAATACCAGAAAGACCAGGGTTTAAGTCCCAGCACCACCAAGCCACCACTGTGGGCCCTTGAGCAAGGCCCTTAACCCTCGGTTGGATATAAGTAATAATTGTTAGTCTGCCAAATGCTGTCAATGTAAATATCACGTCTACCAGTTTTTTAAACAATCACCTTTATTTAAATTTCTTATCAGAAACGAGTTTATCAGGGGTACAACTCATGTTAGCTGTTTTGGGGAGAAAGTCAGGGAAGCCAGATTAAGGTAGTTTGGACATGTACAGAGGAGGGATAGTGAATATATTGGTAGAAGGATGTTAGAAATGAAGCTACCAGGCAGAAGGCAAAGAGGAAGACCAAAGCGGAGGTATATGGTTGCGATAAACGAGGACATGAAGTTAGTGGGTGTGAGTGAAGAGGATGTAGAGAATAGGGTTAAGCGGAGACAGAGACTTTTTTTAAATCCATGCACATATAATGGTACCTGAATGCCGTGTCCCACTGTGTGTCTCACAGTGGTATTGGTAACAGTAAATAAAATAACAAAGCTGAAACGCAGATTAGTCACGTGGGTTTATTATTTCGTACGTCTAAATTATATTGAAATATATATTGAATATATATTATATAGGCGTGTTTCTGTCTACCTTTATTCGCAAGTCGAGTCAAAAACCACCTCAAGTGAGCGTAAAAAGCATTTTGGTACATTTTTTTTTAATTTATTTGCCGCTTCCATCACTCGTTTCTAAAGCGATACTTCCAAATGCGCACTAACACAGCAAGTCATGTGACTGAGCAGTTGAGGGTTAAAAGCCTTGGCAGTGGCCAGTTGCCAGGTTTGTGGTCCTGAGCTCACAACCTTTCAGTCAGCAGTTCAGCACTTAGGGTTAGTAAAATTTGTTTCCTTTCATGTTAAAATAGCTTCTAATTATTTGATATAATAGTAGTCAATAATTAATTTTATTTTTATTATTAACTTAAGCTGATTAACAGGTATAAGCAGAGCCAAAAGTCAGCCTTAATTAACACTGACTCTGCATTAAGGCCCCAAGGTTACACGACTACAGCACAGTTCTTTCATGAGTCGCTGAGGTTTTACACATCATCTGTTGAATCCAATCAAAACAAATCATTTCATAAATAAAATGATATTTTGGCACAGGTAGTACAAGTGCGCTGGCTTCTACAGGCTAAATCAGAGAATGATTCCTTCTTTAAAGTGATCCGCTTACAGCACAAGTTAGGCTTCTAAAGGAACAGCCTTAAATTACGGGTGAAGCTACATGCAGCCAACACTTGTTAGAAGGCTGTTAAATGCCATGTTATGATCTTTAAGAGCACTAAAGAATATGAGTAAAACCAAAGCAAAAGCAGGCATCTGGTTCTGGTTAGAACACTGGAAATCTGATTAAAGGCAAATCTCCAGGCCCACTGAAAAGCGTTCACCATAATTACTGAGAACAGCTTTGACAGATCAGACCGCAAAGAACTAAACTCGAAACCAATGTTGTGGTTTGTGCTCCATTTAAATATAAACCAGAACTCACAATAATGACCAGAGCAGGGAAGTGGATTTCAACTGAACAAATTGAGGTGAAGGGGTGGAGAAAGGGAATGTGGCTGGCTTGGCTTCAAAGTTAAATGGCGTATTAAGTTTCGCTTTCCTGCAGAAAATCTCCTTAGGTGGAAAAAAACATAGTCTTTATGCCAAAAAGCTCTTTTCTTTTATAAAATAGTGCAGCTTTCACCAACTGCAGCTGCAGTGCAGCCACCCAGGCCGTGAATGTGGAAAAAAAAAAACCACACTGGCCACAAAAACTCTGCTGAGCCACAGAATGGAAAACACACAAATGTCAGTGTGAGTGTGAGCACAGGGATTACATCCATCCTTATAAAATAAATCTTATTAATAGAAATAAGAAAGCAGATGGATGTCAGTGCTGAGGTGAACATCAGGCTACAAGAGTCATTTCTCAGGTTACGGCTTTAATGAAGACCTTATGGGAAAGGGCTCTGGAGAGTGTAAAAGAGGCTTCAGAAAACAACAACGTTTCAGCATGACTGAGAGGTGGTAGAGAAAATTGTTATAGGATATATATATTAAGCTATAGACTGTGCGGATATAAACTAGAGATAATTCTCTTAGTAGAAATGTGTTGTGAGGCCAGATTGTAAGCAAGATCCACCCGCCAGACTTAACAAGTAAATCAAGGGTAGTTAGACTGCAAGTGGATTTTTCTCACATGATTCAGTTTGCAGGAGAAACCACAAGAGGGCAGTGCTGTTCCTTCAACACGTGCAGAGTTTTTATGTTATATTTTTCTAAAAAGAAGCTATTAAAGGCAACATGTAAAATAATTAATTTCTGTTTATTAAAAATGCTTACCGATTGGTACATTTTATACATTGTATAATTACATTTCTGTTATATTTACATAATATTTAATACAATATGCATTAACTTATTCAGTAGTTTTCTTGTAATTTCCGAGTTCCAATTCTTAACTCTTCATCACTAATCAGAAATGCATTCACACCTCTTTCTTTCTTGCCTTCTCTCCATTTCCTTTAGGACAGACAAGCAATGTTCAGCATACACACTCCTGTCTCATTTGGGCGATCTGAAGCAGTACTGATCTGGCCTCCTCATCCATGTAACCCTGGAAATACATAGAACAATCCAATCACTGGTTAAAAATTATACTAAAAAATGGTTTGCTTTATCAAACTAAACATTTCAAATCAAATTCAAGTATATGATTAAATTATTAATCTTTAAGCGAATAATTCACATGATAAAAAACACGAATATTATCAAAGATTATTTAATAACAAATAAACTAATATATATGTGGAATAAATATTATATATTTGTGGGAGCAACAAAAGAGCTCTGGAAGTTGGGTAATAAAATGTAATAATACATATATGATAATATATATACATTGAGGGGAAAATTATTTGATGCCCTGCTGATTTTGTACATTTGCCCACTAACAAAGAAATGATTAGTCTATAATTTTAATGGGAGGACACCTTCTCCCCAAGCTGCTTAGCGATGGTCTTGTAGCCCATTCCAGCCCATAGCCCATGCTTTGTGTAGATCTACAATCTTGTCCCTGAAATCGTTGGACGGCTCTTTGGTCTTAGCCATGGCGGAGAGTTTGTTTGTATCTTTTATACAGGTAAGGGGCTAAGATTAGGAGTGCAAAGCTTTAGAGAGTGCTCAGCTTGTTACCTGTATACCTGATTGAAAGGGTGTCAAATACCTATTTTACTCATTAAAAGGCAAATCAGTTTTAAATGTTTTTTGTTGTAATTCTGTCTCTCACTATCAGAATAAAACCAATCATTAGAATAACAGAATGATTATATCTTTGTTAGTGGGTGAACATACAAAATCAAAAGGGAATCAAATTATTGTTTTCCTCCCTGTACATATATCCATCCATTGTCTACACCCACTTATACCTAATCAGGGTGTGAACAGCAATTTCCATTCTTGCCACAGATGCTCAATTCTAACACATGAATATTCTTCGATCCAAACCATTCCATTGTAGCTGTATATTTAGGGTCATTGTCTTGCTGGAAGGTTAATCTCTTTTTTCCAGTCTCAGGTCTTTTGCAGGCTACAAAAGGTTTTCTTCCAGGATTGCGCTGTATTTAGCTCCATCTTCCCATCAAGTCTGACCAGCTTTACTGCCCTTGCTGAAGCATCCCCACAGCATGATGCTGTCACCACCATGTTCTGGGGATGGTGTGTGCAGAGTAAAAGGCAGTGTTACTTATAGCGCTTTGCATTTAGGCCAAAAAGTTCAACTTTGGTCTCATCTGACCCGAGCACCTTTTTCCACATGCTCGCTCTGCCCCCTACATGGCTTGTGGCAAACTGCAAACAGTCTTTCTTTCAACAGTGGCTTTCTTCTTGCCACTCTTTCATAAAAGCCAGATTTGTGGCGTACATGACTTATAGTTGTCCTGTGGACAGATTTTTCCACCTGAGCTGTGGATTTCTGCAGCTCCTCCAGAGTGACCATGGGCATCTTGGCTGCTTCTCTGACAGCTCTTCTTGCTCTCCCTCTCCGTGCTCTCCTTGCTCGGTCTGTCAGTTTAGGTGGATGGCCATGTCTTGGTAGGTTTAAAGTTGTTGTATACTTTTTTCCATTTTTGGATGACGGCTTGAACAGTGCTCCACCTAACCCTGCTTTAAACTTCTTCACAACTTTATCACTGACCTGTCTGGTGAGTTCCTTGGTCTTTATTATGCTGTTTGGTCACTAGTGTTTTCTAACAAACCACTGAGGCCTTTACAGAACAGGTGTATTTATACTGAGACTAAATTACACACAGGTGGACTCTATTAACTAATTAGGTGACTTTTAAAGGCAGTTGATTGGGCTGGATTTTATATAGGGGTATCAGAATACAGGGGGCTGAATACAAATGCACATCACGTTTTTCAGATTTTTATTTGCTTATAATTTTGAAAACTGTATATCATTTTCATTCCGCTTTCTAATTATGTGCTACTTTGTGTTGGTCTATTATATAAAATTTCAATAAAATACAGTTAAGTTTGTGGTTGTAAGGTGACAACATGTGAAAAATTTCAAGGGGTGTTAATAGTTTTTGAGGCACTGCATAAAACTATATATAGAATGGTGTGGAACAAGCTTTAATTCATACCTGTGCTGCACTGAGGAGACGTGAACGATATTTCCCGAGAACTTGACGATAATGCCTTTCAGAGTTCTATTGAAAAAAAGAGAGAAGGAGAACATAAGGATGCTGTTTTGAAATTTGTATCCACATTTATCTAAAATATTCTTTATTACATTATTTGTGGTTAAATTTGTTTTATTTTATTTCTTTTCCCTAGGGAACTGTCTAATTCTTTACTAGCTCTTATGGCTTCCATAAACTGCAATTAAATCCATATAGAACCATAAATACACATTTAGTAGAGTTTGGAGTGTTCTCTGCTTATGTTTTTTTATATCATAATAATAATATAATGGTTATAATTTTTTAACCAACCATGAATCAAAAACATATTATTCTGTTTATTTCTAAGGAAATCCAAATTCTGTAACAAATGCATGTATACAACAATAAGCATTTTTGAAATTTTTGTATGAGTCATGACATCAGACTTTGGCTCAACAGAGGAAATTCACAGATAAGGCTAGAAAGCTTGACCTTGGCACATATACACACATTAACAGCAGGGTCACAGCCGGAGGAAAAGGAAGTGTTGATAGAGGGCATGTGAGATTCTGGACAGGGTTAAAGCCAAGAAAACACCGCTGAATGTCTATGGGGGAAAAGTAAACTTTTGAACTTTGTATACAGGAAAAACCTTTGTCCTTAAAAAGGTTCAGAGTAAAACTTTCTTTCTTGTACCAGAAAGAAATATTAGAATCCAGTTTAAAGAAGTAATTTAGATGCCGTTTTTGTCAAAATAATTTTATCTTAATAAGCAAGTAAAAAATTATTTAGTTCCAGCCATGTTAATTCTTTTGACAGTAAATGTTTCCCCATATCCCATCTTAGTAAGTTAGGGTATTCTTTGGACAACAGGTTCATGTGTAAATAAGGTTGTGATTTTTTTTGCCACTGAAATAAAGATGAGCTACTGCCGAAACACACTGCTGGACCTGCCATATCACTGTAAAGCAGACAAAAGATTGATTTCCTTTGCTTCTTTTTACACAGTAGCTATTTGTTCTAAGAGTGTTATGGGTTTAAATGACAGATTATGTGAAGATTTAAAGCAATTACTTAGCGTGGAGTGATTTCTGTTAAATATTATGGATAAAATTCAAGCATGAGGGAAAACCAAACAGCACAAGTTCCTGTATGTGCTGGGTGCAGAGTGGCAACTGTGTTTTTTAATCTCTTTGGTGTGTTGAAGCTCACTGACCTCAAGCTGCTGCTGCAGGGTGTTAATGTGTTCCTGCAGGATGTTGCAGTCTGAATGGACAAGGCTACAGACACTGCTGGGTGCTGAGGAGTTGTTCTCAGCTACCCTATTGCCTTCTGCCTCCACTACTATCTCTGAATTCTGGAACAGAAAATGTCAGAGACTGCAGGGCTCAGAAATAAAGCTGTGACAAATAAAAATGTATGCAATTATCTACTCAGTCAAGCTTAAAATCATGCAAATAGAGGTCAGAATGTATAATGTATAACATCAGAATTAAGAAAAGGTGTGATTTCTCTGTTCCATTAGCTGAATTGAGTATTTCAGAAACTTCCTATCTATTAGAATTTTCACACACATCCGTCGGATCTGTGGGTAAAAAACAGGAGGACAGAGGAAGTAGCCAGTCTTGATTTAGCTTTCTCTTATATCCTAAAAAGCACTCTTTACAACAGTGACCGAGTGCAGGAGAGCATCCGGAGAGATCAAAACTTCATGCAGATGAGCTACAACATCAAGGCAACACCTGACATCTAAGAACAATAATCTGAACCAGTTAAGAGCCCAAACTTCTCCAAACTGAAAAAAAATCAACCCTTTTTTTCTGATCTTTTCAAACTTTTCAATTTTTAGCCTGTGTTTATGATGGGCTCAAAATCCTTTTGTTGGCTAAAGTAGTTGTACCCAATATGTCCATTATCATAGTTGTATATCGTAAATCTCTGGCGGCAGCACAAACAATTCTGGATATTTTTTCTTTTTAATGTCTCAGCAAATTTTGTTTAATGTTTTCTAACCGTTATGTGTCAGTATAATTTCTAGAGACAGTTGTGTGTGGTAATGCAAGGAGATCAGCAGCATCTGTAATACTCAAATCAGCATGGTTTGTTCGTTGTGCTACAGTTTATACTCCTATCAGAAATGACTGGTTAAAATGGTTTCGATTTGTTTCTTCAAACCTTATTTTGTCCTTCAGCAGAATTTAGCATCCCGGTTTCCTCCTTGAAGTTGACAGAAGTGGTTGTGGATTTTTCGGAGGGCCCCCCATTCTGCGTGCACGTATTGGTCTGTGAGAATTGTTCAAGCTCAGACTTCTTCACTTTGGCAACGCTCGCCTTCTCAGCTTCCTCATTCATTTCCTTGATTTTTTCTATCTCTTTAAGAGCCAGCCTAAGCTGAGTTACCTCATTCTCCTTCGCCTCCAGCATAGCCACAGGCACAAACCGGGCCTGTAGGGCTTCCTGCAGGGTGTCCAGCTCTGCCCTCTGCTCTTGTAGTTCTCTAATGAGACTCTGATTTTCCTCACTGGTTTTCTGTTGCCTCAACAGTGCATCCTGAGCCTGGCTCTGTGCCTGCTGAAGTGCAGTAGTAAGTGAGTTTTTTATAGATTCATGCTTCTCTAGCCTGATGTAGCTCTTCTTATCCAACTCACATTGAAGAATCTCGCCCGTAAGATCTGTCATGGTGGTTCTTGAAGAACAAGGCAACTCTGATGGAGTTTGTATTTCCTTACAAACCATTACAGTTCTGTGAGCATCCTGATTTGCCAGTCTTTCCTGCAGTGCATTCGTGTCCAGTGTATTTTTCTGCAGCTCCTCGGTGAGTTTGTGTACTTCCTGCAAGAGCTTGTCATTGCTCGCTTTATGCTTTTCCGCTTCTCTTTTGTTTTGGCCAAGCTCCTCATGTGTTCGATGAAGCTCTGTTCTGACCTCAAGCAGTTGCACTCGTGACTCCTCCACTAGGGTCTCACGCATGTTTACTAAATGTGCCTGCATTTGCCTCACCCTGGCCTCCGAGCCCGCCATCCTACGCTGCACCTCTGCCAGCGCCTCCTCCAGCTCCCAAGCACGGTTATGGGCCTGCTGCAATGCTCGCTCACTGCTTCTTCTCAGCTCTTCGTAGTCCTGAGTACGCATGACCAGAGCGGCTTCCAGCCTGAGCAGCTCATCCTGGACGGCATTATGCCTCCTCCTTGTCTCCCACAGCTCCCTCCTAAGGAGATCCGTCTCACCAGCCATCACCTCCTTCGACTTAAATGAGGCTGAAGATATTGGATAAGGAGCATGATGTCTAACCTGAAACAGAATTACTAAAGTTAAATATTTAGTTAGAGCTTGAATTTAGATGACCTGCTTACATTATCTTTTAAAACTAACCAGTATCCGATATCGGCAGTTACACTATACACAGCAAAACAACCCAAGGTGGACGTACTGACTGAAAAAGGAAGTAAAAACGGCGCAATAATCAATGAACACAATGGACTTGAAATGAAATTTAATATGTTGCTTCCACATCATATTTAAACGTCTGCAAAACACTTTTTTTGAGGCAGAGAACCGCTGAGAGAGAAAGAGAGCCTAGTGTGTTTGTGTTTCCGATCAGTCGCAGCGTGCAATACTAAAAAAAAAAACTTTAAATGTAAACTAAATTAATAAATATTAAAATGCACAGTAGTGTTAAATTATTATATATCGCTGTTGGTGTCCACCTGAGTGGATGTCATGCGCCACCATCACTTATTCAGTGACGTTCGACTCGCATTGACAGGTAAAAATCTGACCTGTTTGTTTACACTGCACAAGTTAATGCAGGCATCTGAATTATATCTGTGTCATTTCCACATACAGATGAGGCCTGAATCCGATCTAAAAATATCAGAATCCATGTGTTTGTTTCCTGCTTACACTGTCATGAGTCAAATCCGATCTGTCACATTGGAGAAAAAGATCAGAATTGGGTCACTTGATGCAGTGTAAATGGGGCCTAAGAGGAAATGTTAAGATTGTCTACATTACAGAAATGCATACCAATGCTTGCTTTCTAATCCTAGTCAAACTGACAGATAGTAGAGGTGGAATAAAGAAAGGAATTGACTGAAAGTCTCGTTAAACATATTTTATATGTTATATTGTAAAAAAAGACATGGACTTAAAATTAAGACATAGAGAGCTCTGTACCTGTACACAATCCGTATGATAACTCGGCAGGATTTCTTTTCCTTCAAGACACAGAAATGGAGGTTTTAGGAACAGACTAACCATGTGCTACTGATTACAATCAAAAGATCAACTCATACCATTTTCTGTGTGGCTGCAATGCTCCTTCTGTAACATAGATATATAGCACATATTAATCAAAAGTTTATTCACACAGAATTGCCATAGACACAAAGCCAGTTATTTCACCTAGTAAGTTACTCACTGTATGCTTCGATGGTGGAACTGTGGTAGGACAGCTAACGCCTGAAGTTGAGCCTTTAGCCGAAGCCTTTAAAAATAATGAAATCAGCAAAAGTGTGTAATATATAGTGATAAAGTGATACGATGCTTTATAAAGGACAAGTTCATGATTTAGTCACCGACCAGTTTAGGCTAAACTGAGTTTAATAATAATAATTATAAGCAGAGAAAATTCTAGGATATCTCTAAAACACTAAAAGTGATGGAGAACCCTGTTATTCTTAACTGTACACTTATCTTCCTCACAAGTGCATGAGTTTCACTATTTACTGAAGAAAAAAATACAAACCCAAACATTTATTCTTTTTTCTTTATTTATTGATTTTAACAGAACCAAACTGCTTTTTCATCTGAATTTATATTAAGCAGGTTGGAACCTGGGGAGCAGTAAAAATTTTATAGACAGGTTGAAAGAGAGGAAGAGAGCATGTATTAAAATTCCGTTAGTGAGCCGAAGCAAAACTAGGCAGCAGAGAGGATGGGGGGTCATGTCAAATATTCTGTTTGCCTAGATAACATAAGTAAATGATTTAAAACATGAATTATAAATACTGTAAATACTTAATAACATAAATAACTATTAGTGATTTTTAACTCGATCCTCACCTGCTGCTGTGATCTCATAGCCGACTTGGAAGCCTCTATAGCAGAAAGAAAAGGAAAGAGTTAAAGTACCAAATCTGTAGTATTTTTTTCTAGATTTTGGTTTTTGGTTAATTTACAATATAAACAACAAGCTAGTTCCTGAGCCAAGATCATAATACAAATTTGTGTCTGTGGCTCAATAACTACCACTGAGCTTTTGTTTTATGGTGTTGTAAATTTCACAACAGTCAGTGCAGTGAAAAATGCATCAGAATACTGATTCAGAAAGGAAACTACTTTAATATATTCAGTCCAGGCCTACAATCAGAAGCCAGACAGCTGAAACATTGATGTATCTGACGTTCATAGACAAGTGCCAACAACTTCTAACAGAATAAAAAATGTGCCAGGGCACACACCCATAAAGTTCAGGAAAAGCAGGCAGATGAGGAAAGAAATACAGGATCTGTAAAAAAGAGTACATACCAATGCTTGCTGCATTCATTTGTTTTTAGCTTGAATGACATACTGTTATTCAATAAAAAAAAACCTTAACCCAAAGGCCATTAAGATCTGATTTAACAATTCTGGCTTTTCGGATTAACTGGGTGCAGTTTTCTGATGTTGTATCCATATTTATCACCTAGCGCTGATATCTTTCTGCCATTTTCGTAATCAACAAAAGAACCGCTACAGGTATAGTCATGTTCCAGAGGGAGCAGCATGGGCTGGATTGGAACAACATTACAAGGGATGCACGATATTGATCAGACAGATACATTTTCAGGCAATATGGGTAAACATTAATATCCTTTCTGGTAAAAGATTCCAGAATCCGTGTTGCCAGATTGGGAGGGTTCCTGCTTTAAATGTTGCCGCATTGGAAGGGTTTCTGCCCAGTGTTACTAGATTGGGTGTGTTCCGGCCCAGTTTTACTAGATTGGGTGTGTTCCTGCCCAGTGTTGCTAGATTGGGAGGATTCCTGCCCAGTGTTGGCAGATTGGGTAGGTTTCTGACCAGTGTTGCCAGATTTGGTGGATTCATGCCCAGTGTTGCAGGTTGGGAGAGTTCCTGCCCAGTGTTGCTAGATTGGGTGGGTTCCTGACCAGTGTTTGCAGGTTGGGAGGGTTCCTACCCAGTGTTGCTAGATTGGGAGGATTCCTGACCAGTGTTGCGAGATTGGGTGGGTTCCTGCCCAGTGTTGCGAGATTGGGTGGGTTCCTGCCCAGTGTTGCAGGTTGGGAGAGTTCCTGCCCAGTGTTGCCAGATGGGTGGGTTCCTGCCCAGTGTTTGCAGGTTGGGAGGGTTCCTACCCAGTGTTGCTAGATTGGGAGGATTCCTGCCCAGTGTTGCCAGATTGGGTGGGTTCCTGCCCAGTGTTGCCAGATTGGGTGGGTTCCTGCCCGGTGTTGCCAGACTGGGCTTGTACCCGCTCAATTGGGCTACTTTTGATCAAGTCAGATATAAACACATTGGTCTAGTTGATAATATTTGGGCTTTTACTTGTTACAACTGCTGATTGTTTAGTTTTTAACTACAAACATGATTTTATTAACTTTTGAATCAAAAATTGTATTAAAACGTACATTGAATTATTAGTGGTGTCTTACACAAAAATAAAAACATTTCAGGAGTCAGGACTAAAGTTTGCTGTTATAATGAGACCAGTGCTACTAAAATATCCGTTTCATCAGTGCATCTTAGATTTCCTATTCTCCTGAGTGCACAAACTCCAGATTACATAAAAAATATAATATAATATTAAGAACTCATTTTTTCTCAGAATCGACATTTAGAAGGACTTACTTATTATATGTCCGTATCAGTTAAATTATCCCTAAATATTACTCTTGCCGGTTCTTACTCTTGCCGGTTCTTGCCAGGTACAAGTTTTCTTCCTTGTAGTAAAGCTGCTCTGCTGTAAATTGCTTTAGATGACTTGCCTTTGCTGGCTGCATCCAAGGCTTGTTTGATTAACATAATCAAGGCTTGGTCTCCACCAAGACGGGCGTAGTGGCATGAGTCATGGCCATGCATGTCTACAGCAGTGACATCTGCCTTATGTTTCAGCAAGACCTCCACGACTTCAGGATGAACATGTTCACAAGCCAGAATAAGTGCAGTCCTCCATGTACATAAACAGAAGAGAGAAAGAGAGAGAGAGAGAGAGAAAGAGAGAGAGAGAGAGAACATTACTTTATTATCTTTAAGTTTTTATTCCACAGTAGGAAAATTTCCATGTTGCAGGAGTAGAAAATTAATTAAAAACTACGAAGACTAAAAGTAACTTAAACTAAAACAACAATAAGTGCAGTGACACAATTATACAAACAAACAAACTGCACTAAGGTTTATTGTTTATACACAGTTGGACAAGTACTAAAAAAAAGGACGAACTTCTGCAGAAATTCATGCAGCTCATTATAGTTTTTTGGAAATGTGGCAACTCTATAGCACAGAACAATCATGTACTTCAAACTGTAATTGTGTTTTGATGTGTAGTGGTTCTTACCAGTGCCTGAACTTATGTACATGATGATACAATTTCATTTTAGGGAGCTATTAAGATGATCGAGATGCACGCTAACTCTTTGTAGGTATATAAAAGTTTATTCAAAGCTTTTATGCCAGTGATTTTCTTATTCAGACAACAGTGCCCTGATCTTGCCCTTATTCACTACAGTGACTGTGTGAAAACTTTCTATAAACACACGCATTGATAATGTTAATGTTTCTCTTTATAATTTATTACTGACATATGACTTTTTTTTAAAAAACAAGTATTTTTAAAACAGATTTTCTCAGTTAGTCAAACTGAACTCCAGCCATTATAAAAATACATTTACCTCTTTTATACAACTGAGCAATTAGGGGTTAAGGGCCTTGCTCGGGGGCCCAGCTGTGGTAGGAGCTGGGAATCGAACACACAACCTTTGGGTTGGTAGTCCAACACCTTAACCATGAGCCACCACTTCCCACTTATATAACCAATTATATTAATATTTTTTCTCAAATTGCCTACCTGCTAGTTCCTATTTACTAGCCAACTCTCCACAACCATATAAAGGGAGCCAGAGAAAAAGACAGAGAGAGAGAGAGAGAGAGAGAGAGAGAGAGAGAATTAGACAGAAATGGAGGGAATCAGACAGAGAGAGCGAAAATCAGAAAAAGAAAGCGAGAGAATCAGAGAGAGAGAGAGAGAGAGAGAATGAGAGTAAATTAGACAGAGAATTAGACAGGGGGGGTTAGACAGAGAGACGGAGTGAGCAAGAGAAACAGAATGTGAGAGAGAGATAGAGAGAATTAGATGGGGAGATAGAGCGAGAGACAGAGAGAGAATCAGAAAGCGAGAGAAAGAGACAGGGCGACAACAGAATGTGGTTGTGGCATTATGTTGGCTTTAATATTAATAAATGCGGATCTAAAATAAGGATAAGAATGAATTCATTTCCAATTAGACCTTTAATTACTTATTCCTTATTGTCCTAACACAAAAACCCGGGTTGTACATATTCTAGACTTGTGCAGGAAATTGCAGTTATCCTTATCCATATACACCTCCACTGTATTTATGTTTCAAATATTATTTACTAATAAACATGGTTTTATTTACTAAACAAAGCTTGCAATGCAAAAATCTCCAAAACATACCCTTACTTGACCTCTGTACCAGGACATTTTCTTGGTTTTTTTTTCAGTTTCCCTGTCAAGAAATGCACTTATACACTAAAACTGCAATATTTACAACACACTTTAACCCTCCTGATGAATTGGACATTAGAGACCCCTGTTTAGCATTGTCAAAGATATTCTACGTGTGTTTATATTTCTGCTTGGGTGGAATAGAATTCTGCAGCCACAATGGGCTTTTTTGGAGCCCCATCATTTAGTATCTAAATCAAGCAGTTAAAAATAAAGAAGAACATACTTATTTTGCTTGTCTCGAAGATTGATAGAAGCTCCACAATTTAAAAGTTGCTGACATGCTCGACTTTGGCCCATCTGTGCTGCTACCATCAAAGGAGTATGATCATCCTAATGAAAGTACAAAATAATTCATATTAATAGTTGGCCTAAAACATGTATTTAAACATACTATTGGGCTTTTATCACTAAACACAGTTCTACATAGATATTACCATCCTTATTTTTTGCTTTCACAGCAATTAAGAATTTCAGCAGTAACTAACTGCCCAAAACAAGTTCTTAATTACAATTATTAAAACTAATTTTGCATTTTATAGCTTCATTACATAAATGTGACTGTCACTACAGATGTTATAATAAGGCGAGGAAATAATGGGATATATACACTGCCTGTCCAAAAATAAAGACAGCACCTGGATTTAACTAAGCGAATAGGTAAGAGCCTCCCACTGGATAAATTCTGCATGAATGATTATTAGTTATTTAACTCTAACGTATGCAGTGAGTAGCTTCACTTTTCTTAACCAACCATGTCGAAGACACATCCCGTGTTTGTGTAAAAGATGTTAATCTGTTTTAGAAGGGTCGAATTATTGACATGTATCGAGCAAAGAAAACATCTAAGGAGATTGCTGAAACTACTAAAATTGGGTTAAGAACTGTCCAACGCATTATAAAAAAAAACGGACGGATCACACACACATTGTGAGGGGAACTCAAGGGATTGGGATAAAACATAAAGAGAGCATAAAGATTGGACTCTGGAGCAATGGAAGAAGGTTATGTGGTCTGATGAGTCCAGATTTACCCTGTTCCAGAGTGATAGGCACATCAGGGTAAGAAGAGAGGTGGATGAAGTAATGCACCCATCATGCCTTGTGCCTGCTCTACCATCATGTAGGAGCAGTGCTGTGATCTGGGGTTGCTGCATTTGATCAGGTGTAGATTCAGCAACGTTATGTGTACAAAGAATGAGGTCATATCAAATGATCAGGTTATTCCATCCATGGAATTTTTCTTCCTGACGGCACAAGCATATTCCAAGATGACGACAGCAGGATTCATTGGGCTGAAATTGTGAAAGAGTGGTTCAGGGAGACATCATTTTGCTACATGGTTTGACCACCACAGAGTCCAGACCTTAACTCCATTGAGAATCTGGGATTTGCTGGAGAAGATCTTGGCGAAAAATGTATGAAACTCTGGATGGGAATCAATGTCGTGACATTGCAGAAGCGCATTAAGATGATGCCACGTCGAATGCATGTTGTAATCTAAGTCAAATGTGGTCCAACAAAATATTAGTGTCCCATTTTTTTGGACAGATAATGTACAAATACATAAAACTTTTAGGACAATCTAAAGTCACTGTGCAGTTACAGTATATTATTCTTGTTATAATAAGACCACATGGAGCAGGAATATTGTTAGTGAATTAATTAATCCAAGGTTTGTTCCTACCTTGTCAACAGAATTGACAGAAGCACCGCTGTCAAACAGCAATTTGATTATTGTAGTGTGACCTGCAAAAGCTAAATAAACAAGCTGATATTAACATCATGTATGTTTCAGTCGTACCGTGCTAAAAGTATATATAACTTATTATGATCAGGAGTCATTAACTACTTGGTAAAATATCATGGATGCTCTACTAAATGTTTACTTTAATAAGTTACTGTATTTGTTAAGTGTCAATTGGCTTTCTCTGCAGGGTTGATGTCTGGGGTTTTGTGTAATTGAATACAATTATTATCATAAATGTAACACTATGAACATAATTATGGAAGTAAACTTCGAACAACTTTTAAAAGGAATTGCATGCAGTTGGGTATTTTAGATGTGGACACATAAAATGTGACATAATCCCAACTGCAAACCATTTGCATTTTTGTTTTGTGAACACACCGTGACTGCCGAAACTCAAACGGAATCGCAAACCCAATCAGTATCAGGGGCGGGACTATATTATGGGGTGTGTTTGTATTCGGGAGTAACGTCACTCATAGCCAGGAGGGGAAATAAGATGAATATATTCTGACATCATTTTGAATCTGTTATGTATGTTGTTATGTTATGTTGGGGCATGTTTATGAAATGAAAGATGATTTGCAAATACACCGTGCAATTCTTAAAAATGTAGAAAATTGTTCACAATATACTTGGTTAAATCCTGATTTCAAGTTAATAACATTTCTGTCAATCATTTATCAAACAATGTCCCGAGGCATCAAGCAAACATTTTGTGAACTATTTTGACTGGTACTGGACAACAGGTTTCATACTCATATCAGAAAAAGTTTTCAATGAAAGATTTAATTTAACCACCACACACACAACAGACCGTAATGTGCAATTTGGTCTATTAAGGGTTTTTAAAATTTTCCTGTCTTTTCCAGTCTTTACTGTCCACAATATGTGCCTATTGAAGAGACTCTATTCCTAATGCCATTATTTCAATAATGAATCCCAGACACACACCAGTCTGCCCCTTTCTTTATTTTACTATTCTATAATTCCTTGTAAAATATTAACAAATATTGGAATGTCAAGGGGCAAAAGTCACATTAAACTGGTTCAGTGGCCAGAGGTTCGATAAACCTTAAAATGGCCAAATCTGACTCCAATAGAGCACTTTAGAAATGTGGTAGAACTGGAGGAATATATGCCATGAAAAATTGAGCTTGTTTTGATAAAAAAAAATAAAAAAAATCATGTTTTAGTCTGCCTGGTATCACACTTCCTTAAAAGGATGTTTTCGAAGGTGTAAAGTATTATATTAATTATAATTGTTTAGAATTCTGTTCAGAGCCTTTGAAGAAATAATTGTGGTTAGCATAACAAACAAAAGAACATTGGGGTTGTGATGGTGAGAAAATTTCCCCACCGGTTGGTTGACACGTGACAATAACGTTATTACTGGTAACACAATGGGCGGACAGAGATGTTTGTTGAAGTTTATGTTTCTTCTTTTGCTTTTAATTAGTTTACAAACGTATTAATTAGTTTTCAAGTGCATTTTACATTCGCTTTTTTAAATTGGCGGCAATGGTCAATTCGGCGTCAATTGCTTCTGAATGCATTTGTGCAATGCAGCGTGTCGCACAACAGTCTCATACAATACAATACAATTTTATTCATTTAGCACAATTAAAAAAAAAAAAACAAAGTTGACCAAATCCGGTAAGTTTCTAATAACAGAGGTATAAAACAATAGGTCAAGCGATGTTAAACACCAAGGAAAATAAAAAGGTCTTAACATTAAGGTCGGGGCAGTTCTGATGTGAGATGTGAGAGTGTTTTATAGTTTATGGCCAACAAAAAAAAAAAAAAAAAAAAAAAAGCTGGGACGCCTCCAGTTTCTAGCATTATCCTAGGCATGAGGAATTTTGTAGCTCTAAGTGATCTTGGCAGAGTGTAAGGTACTGTAAGTACTGTATACAGATTGGGAAGAGATTTCAAAGCAAACATTACCTTTTAAAAATCAATTATACGCTTAACTGGCAGCCAATATAGTGAAAGTAAAACCGGCGTCCTTGTCTCATATTTGTGCTTACAAGAAGCGTTCTGAACTAACTGCAAATGAGAAACACGGGATTGAGGAGCACCAACATACAAGACATACTAAAGTTTAATAAACATAATAAAGTTTTTTTTTTAGATAGAAATGCCATGACAAGACGAATAAGATAAAAACAAGACCTGACCACAAAACATATTTGATAATCGAATTTAAGGTTTTTATCACATGTAGTAATCATCACATAAGTTTCTAACACATGTAGTACTGTACGGTGACAGAGGCAGATTCTAAATCGTGTACACACTGATCATTGGGACCAAACCCAAGGAATTCGGTTTTACTCTCATTGTGGCACAAAATATTTGTTACAAGCCAAAGTTTTAGTTCTTCCAAACGATCCAATTAAAGGCTTAGTGGCATGCTCATTACCACACTTTAAAGGGATATATAGTTAGACCCCACATCACAACACAGGTCAGCAGCAGGAGACAAATTACACTTATACATTTACATCATTCGTCCAGAACGACATAAAAAAAAGTGCTTTAGTCTTATTCATGAACAGCTTAATACTGATACGCTGGAGCACAAAACAACAAAAAGCTGTTGTAACACTGATGGGAAGTTTATTCTACCATCTTGGTGCCAGAACAGAAAAAAGAGATATTAATTATGGCAATAAAATAGTTTTCAACTTGAAATATTTAATAAAAAACGAATACTAAATCTAAGCAATGGTTGGAGGCGGGGCTTAACACTGTCAACACTGACTATCGCAGCAAGCCTGAAGACATAATAAAAATTGGTGTCTGTCACAAAGACATCTAAGAGATGTTTGAATGTGTGTTTACCTGCTTCATGCAAGGCTGTCCTCCCCTGCAGATCTGTGCTGTCTACAGGACTCTTACTCTGCAAAGCAAACATCAGTTATTACTTTAATACATCAATCATTACAGAATAAATAAAATACTCAATCCTTTCGTTTTTTCACAAGCTAACATGAAATGAAAAACCTTCACCAACAATGATTCAAAGCCTTTTCTGTTTTGACAAAACAATAACAGTTTTGTTAGTCAATTGTTGTAACTTTAGTCAAAGCTATCATTTTTCACTCAGAACCGAGGGCCACCTCTATATTGTTTAACCATAGGGCAGCTTTTTGATGAGTCCTCACTGTTGACTGTACACGGGGGAGGTAGAGTTGCTAGGGTACAAAAACCTGCTCTAAGCTTGCCTCAGCTCAAGTGTTTCTATGTGAGGGAACAAAAGGAGAAAAGGGTGCACGCAAGCAGGAAGGACGGAAAACAAAACCGCCGTCAGTAGATCTTGTTCAACAGGTCTTGGAAGGATCATTTCGGCAAGGCTGGTTTTATAGAAAACACGGTACAGCAATCACTTGTCATTTCCTACCTGTCAGTTAACTAAAGCTTCCTGTAATTGCTAGTGACTGAAAGCAAAAGTGGATGTACCTGCACCAGCCGCTGCACGCAGACAGAATGACCAGCTCTTGAAGAAAGATGCAGCGCTGTTTTACCTGCAGAATAAGAGACACTACATGAGACATGCTTTACATGTGCTCGGTCACATTCTGCAGTCAGAATCAGTGAACTAATACATATCATGTATCGAGTACAATGGTGCATTTAGAGTAAAGAATGACTCTTACCAGCGGCATCTGCTGTGCGTAGGTTGACACCGTGGGCAAGGAAAACATTCAGGCTATTTATAAGGCCGTTGCCTGCTGCTAGGTGAAGTCTACAAGACAACATTAAAAACGATGTAATACATTAATCATAACAGTTTGTGTTTGTGTGAAATAACATTTCAGCATGAAGAGGATATTTTAATAGAAAACTGGTTTGTTTAACTGTAATTATCTGTATTATAACCTGCAAACAAGCTAAAACTAGCCTAGCGTTTTCACATGATGAGAGCAGAGAGGTGAAGGGAGGGGTAAATAAAACCTGTCATTATCACTCAGTCATTCAGGTAAAACGAGGTAACCTCACCTTTTGTGCCACTATGGTGCTGATGTAATTAAAACAAATGGTCAAAAGTGCTATTACAAGCCAACAAAACTATATCAATGCAATGCACCAATTCTACAAATCTCTGCATGAGTGCCAAAGAAAGAGCACCTTTCTTTCACAAAATATTCTTACACCTGTTGTTTTGATGATGGTGATAGGCAGAAATAATTAAAGCTATAGCATATGATTCAATGTATTTTCAACTTCAGAAATCATTAGGTAAGCACTTGTGGCCAGGAAAAGCCCAGGCACATAAGTCATCATGAAGAAAAATGATTTAAAAGATTTCAGACAGACAGACAGAAGACAGACAGACAGACATACAAGAAGACAGAAGACAAACATGAAGAAAGGAGGGAAGAAAGGAAGGAAGGAAAGATCGATGGTTCGATGGATGGATGGATGGATGGATGATGATAAATGGAAGAAAAGGAAAGAAAAGGAAAGGAAAGAATCGCAATAAAGCTTTGTACAGTAATATAAAGCAGGATTATAAAATCATCTGAAACACAACCAGGACACTCAAACTTTACTGGTCATCAGATAAGTAAAAATACAAGCATAAATATTAATTATAAGTAAGGTAAGCTGTAAACTTAGTTTAATACACTGGCGGGCAGTGCATTTGGTAGCTGGGCCCTCAGTGGGGACTAACCCGACTGATACACCTCTTAATACCACCACTATCGCGTCAGGCATTTTACGTATTGAAGATGAAAACCTTTTTTTATTGAACAAAGAAACCCTGTTAAGACTCCAAACCTCCACAATAAAACGGCAACTTACATTAACATGGCAGCACATAGATACTGAAATCTGATTGGAAAAAACTAACATCCACATACTGGAAGCAGTGCAGCCGAGAGAAACGCTACGAAATGAAGAGAATGAACTGTTGGGAATAAATTAATACAATTCAATAGAACAAATTGTAGACTTTAGGTTGTAAGCGTAGGTCTGCACGCCACTGTTTGATAGTGTTTTATCATTATTTAAAGTCTTGGTAAAGTGTCCAGCAGAAATGGTTAAGAAATGAGCATCTTTAAATGCTTTGTCTTTAATTAGGGAAGCTTATTTAAAGGTGATACTCACGAAGAGCGGCCATTAGCATCCAGTTTACTGGCGACTGCTCCTTTCTTGAGTGTGTTAGTGACTTTATCCACATCACCGCTTTCTACTGCTTTCAGGAGACGCTCATCATACTTGTTCCAGTCTGTGGGCTGTAACGACAGGTAAACATGACAGCTTGATACAAAGGCATTGACAGTAAATACAGTCTGAATGGGACACAGTTTGGATTGAATTCTGTCCACCAGATTAGAGGGGACATCATTCTTTTAACAGAATACTATGAGAATGTTGGATTTCATTTCTATATAGTTCTAAAAATAAATGAAAGGAAATGCATGGCATGTTTTTTTAAAGAGATTTAATCCCAGAACTAACATCAGTTTAGCAGAACAATCTTTTGGCCAGCCTTTGTGGAATGTTAAGAAGGAAAAGACTCTGTAGGTTATAAAATTTAGGCACTGCAGATGGGAAAACTTGCTGCTCTGATAAAAATACCGATTTATTAATGTATTAGATAAACTCATTAGAAGGCGTGAGATTTTATCCAGAATTTTCTATAGGACACACAGGCAGGTACGAATCAGACAGCATTCTCACTGAAATATACACGTTTCTTTGAAATTGCATTTTATTTATGAAAATAAACCCACACTGTTAGACTAAAATAATAATAATTAAAACCAGTCTGGTGCTTTTGAGGAACCCACACCCTATTTTTCTACTAAAGCCCCACCTTAGGAGACGAACAGTAACCGAAGCGATTTCCTATTAAACTTCCCTCAGTTACCAAATAACACATAACAATCCTGAAAAAATCAATCCTACTCACGCTGCTCGACGCTTCTTGTTTCCTCAGTTTCTGTTTCAGACTTTTCATGGCTGGAGAGCACAAGCTATCAAACGCACACTCACACACACACACACACTTGTTTGGCGTGTACTGAAGTTCAGAGCTGTTTTTTTCTGGTGTAAGTCAGTGAGACTCCGCCGCTCACACTGGCGCCACTCCAACACACACCAGCAAAGAAACACAATCCAGTGAGCAGCTTCAAGTACCAGTGCGAAGGTCACACACACACACACACACACACACACACACACATGCGCCGTGAAAATCGCGAGCTACTGTCGTGTGGTGATATTTTGTATGACATACCGTATTTTAGAAATAGACGATATTTTAGATATGCGCAGTCAGGTATTAACTAGTTAACTAACTAAATAATTAGGTATTAACTAACTAGTTAATTAATCACACTGGGAAAAGAGCAGTACTAAATAAAAGTAGGGTTTTTTGGTATAACTAAACCAAGACATTTCATTGCACATAGGTTATGTGTACAGGTCTGTTTCGTAGTTTTTTCTTTTCTTTTCTTTTTTTTTTTACTTTTACTTCTTATTATTATTAGTAGTAGTTTTTCACTTATTTAAAACCTACCATTAGATAACCCTTTGACAATATTTAATGCACATTTGCTTTGATAATCATTTATGAGGCACTATAAATATATATATATATATATATATATATATATATATATATATATATATATATATATATGTGTGTGTGTGTGTGTGTGTGTGTGTGTGTGTGTGTGTGTGTTTGTGTAGACTCCGAGTAACAAAAGTATGTTTTCATATTTAAAATATTTGCATGTGTGTTTTCTCGCTGTAAAAGCATTGTAAGTGTAGTCTACTGCCAAAAATATGTGGACACCTGACCATCAGTTAGCATTTTAAGCACCTGGTGCAGATGTATCCTTCCTAAGGGAAAAGTGCTTTCCCCTGGATTTTCCTAGTAGAGGTCAGGACTCTGTGCAGGCCACCTACGCTTTTCCCCCACACTAACCCTGCCAAACCATGTCTTGCCTTGAACCCAAGGGTATTGTCATGCTTTAACAGTCTCCGTTTCCATAAAATGAACACAGCAGTAATCGAAGACAGCACATGAGAATAAGCACATTACGGTGTAATTACAAACACTTAATAATTAAACATTTACAGCATTTGGCAGACACCCTTATCCAGAGCAACTTACCTTCATCTCTTTTATCTCTGAGCAACTGGAGATTAGGGGCCTTGCTCAGGGACCCAGCAGTGGTAACTTAGTGGGGCTGGGAAACAAAACACCTAATTTTCCGATTGGCAGTCCAACACCTAAACCACTGCGCTAACTCTTCCCTCATGTGAAAAGCAAGATGATCATGCAGAAAAACCAAAAATCTGTGACTTATCAATTAATCAATTTATAACTAACTGTTGGGATAAAAATCTGAGAAATCTTTACATTCTTCAAAACTCTTCACCAGTGTGGTGTAGGAAAGTACACAAAACATAAACTTTGAGATGGATGAGCTACAAGCATGTAACACTAACATTGTGTTCTACTCATGTCAGTCAAGACAAGACAGCCTGAGATTTTTCAGATATTTTCCTGTCAGGTTAAACCAGTCTGCCCATCCTTAAATGGACTCCTTGTGCAGACCCTCAATTCTTACAACGTTTTTTACTTATTTGTATGCAAACGTCGGGTTATTTACTGTACCATTTACTTGTTTGAGTTATTTCAAACTGTCACAGAAGATACATGGGTTAATGTCATATAATTTACACATATATGTGCTATAAGCCCTTATACATTAATATCATCACATTTTCTCTACAAATACTTCCTTTTTAATCTTTACCCCTGTCGACTGCTTTTTCTCTGTTTTATATGGGACTAATGACACAGCCACTTGTTTTATAGCCACGACAAAATGAACATTTTATCTATAAAGCTGTAGAGATAAATGTTGTAATAATGTAGCATTAAAGTAACCCAAGAAAGAAAAGTAATTAATTTGTTGGCTTAGATTTTATTTTAAATCCGAATTTATTGGTTAAAACTTACTACCCAAAGAAAAAGGTTAAAATAACCCAACAATAGGTAGATGCTATAATCAACCCATCATTGGGTTTTCCATTTTCTGTTATCACTTTCAACCCGTGTGTGTGAGAGAACTGCCATGTGTGAAATGACACAGCTGGTGTAAACAACCATGCAAAAGCTAGAGATTATTTCCTTAATTTTGGTACTGGATTTATAAACTAACTAAAGCTCTTGACTTGCACAGTACTTGCATGATTTTGTGTTGTTGTGCTGTTGTCACATGATTAGTTGATTACACATAACTAGTGCAGTGCAAATGACAGACAACAAGCCATATTTAAGAAGGACGATTTATTTATAAACATACTTTATATTTTAAAAAAAGTCTTCTGCAGTATTTACTGTGATCCTTTTATTTTTCCCCAAAGTATCAGTGTATTCAACCCAAAATATCTTTCAACATGAAGACAGTGAGCAGCATTCCAATACGCCTTAGTACCAGTCCTGTACAATCAGCCTTAATTCACCTTCCAGTCAACGAGGGCTTTTCTAGGGCTTTTACTGGATTTTGGGATCTCCTTTTAAAAAGGGGGGGGGTTAAAAAGAAACAAATACAAACACAGTAATGAAATTTCAGCACCACCGGTCGTTGTTGGCTTTGCGTTCACACAGCCTTGCGGTGGTACTCTGGAGGTGCGACCTCGTAGTCACTGGCATTAAAAAGGGAAGATGAATTCTTCACCAAATACCTGTATTTAAAAAACACATAGAAAACATTTATTTTTAATGATTGGCTTTATCAGCAGCTCCTACAGTAGTTTTGCTTTGCTTTGCTTTAAATTATTATGCTTGCTTTAACTCATTTTAGAAATACAAGTTCAACAAATAAATTACACAAAAACTTAAATAGCAGACGGGCCACAAACACAATAACTACGTTTAAAGCCACTGTTCACATGATGTTTTCTGTGATACGTTTATAAAAGTTCACCCCTGTATGCTAGTCTCTACTGTCAGCACTAGAGCTCAAGTACAATTCGATTATCAACCAAACCGCTTTTGTTAGTCATTTATACAGCGAGGAAAATATTTAATCCACTGCTGATTTTGTATGTTTGCCCACTGACAAAGAAATGATCCGTTTCATTGGTAGGTTTATTCGAACATTAGGAGACATAATAATAATCCAGAAAAATGCATTTCAAAAAAGTTTTAAATTAATTTGCATTTTGATTAGAATAATAAGTATTGGAACCCAAGACTTAGTACAAAGGTGAGACGTTTCTTGTAGTTGGCTACTAGGTTTGCACACATCTCAAGAGGGAGTCATTTTTGCACATCCTCTCCAAGTCATTAAGGTTTCAAGGTTGACGTTTGGCAACTCAAACCTTCAGCTCTCTCTACAGTTTTTCTATAGGATTAAGATCTGGACAGTGACTAGGCCACTCTAGGACCTTAACGTGCTGCTTCTTGAGCCACTCCTGATTGATATGGGAACAAATACATGTCACTTGTTAAAATGAAAAACAATTCTGTCTCTTACGGTTAAAATAAACCTACCATTAAAATTATAGACTGGTCATTTCTTTGTCAGTGGGCAATCGTACAAAATCAGCAGTGGATCTAATAATTGTTTTTTCTTAAATGTATGCCTCACATACCCTTTACACAGGAAAGCTACAACGACAAATCTATATAAATGCTACAAACTTTTCTCCACATTCGCCTGAAAGTTTCCAAAAACCATAAAAGACTTCCAGCTATTTATGACCAAGTTTTTGACATTATTTTATAAATTGTAATAAAACCCAGATGTCCCCATAAAATTCAATATTTCTAAAACACATACTTGCTTCTCTTGGATTTCTAAACAAAACATACATTACAGAGATTTATCAGAATCCTGTTTGCTCTGGCTACATCCTCTTGGTGACTCTGGATGCCAGTGGAGATCAAAGCGTTATAAATGAAGCTCCCTAAAGCACCAGAGGGGATCTCATTCTAACTAAAGCCAACCTGCAATCTGAGATCCAATTAAAGTAACGGCGCACTGAAAGTAAAGTATTCTCCATTGGATCTCTAACTCAATATTTAATTACACTGTCCCTAGACCTCCTTCAGCGCTGTACTGTTTGCTAATCCCATTTTCAGCTAAGACGAAACACTGCAAATACCGCTTGTGAGTAAGAGATCTTAGAACCTTCAGCAGTGTTCGTGCATACTTACTTTAAGAAATCCTGCAGGTAGCTGAGCAGCAAAGCGAGGCTCTTCTCATCCAGAGGTGTGTATGCCAACATGGCCCCAATCCTTACTGTGATATATATTTAAAGGGTACAGGGGTGAAAGACACGTTAGTGAGACGCAAACACTTTATCCAATTATTCAAATGACACCTATATTACTTACACAAAAGTCAGCACAGTAAAATAATATTCTTTACATATCCCAACTTAAGAACAGTGCAGTCTGAGTGCTGGGGCTTAAACCCCAACCTGCTCATTAACACTCTCCGGAGTCGCCTTAACCATCTGAGCCACTTTACATTGCTCAAACATGTGGTTTGCTGTGGACCTTCATAGCGCAGAAACTTTATGTAACGTTGGAATATAAAGAGGATGCTAACAAGCACATTATCATGGAAGAGCACAGAGAATTATTCCCACTTCCCTTCAGGCTCCCACATAAATAAGAAATTATCATCATTAGCTAAATTTGCATATATTTAGTAATGGTAAATCCATTAGCCGCTCTTGCTGATTAGCTGGCAGAAGCAGCCGATTGGTGGACCTATCGGTTAATGGCAAAAATTAAAAAATAAAAAGCAAAATAGAGGCAAAAAACCCCAACTAAATTAGTGAAGAACTTAAATGACGATTTATAAACATGACTAGATTCACGGGACATTGTATGGCAGAGGTTAAAGGTTAATAAATGCAATGTAAAAGCATTGTATGAATTGTTTTATCTGGTAATCTTATTTGCATCACAAACGATTAAGGTACAATTGTACAACTTAAATATTAACACAATTACTTTTTTTGAGTTTAAATGCATGTCTTTATTTGTACTAATTTACTAAAAATATGAAATAATATAATTAATGTATTCATGTTCATGTATAATTCACTCTGTAATGAACACTACAGAGTTCTATTTTTGCTTAAAGTGTTTTGTCCGCTACAAATCCAGTATCCATTTTAAAGACTGTTGGTTAATCAGTTAGGCCAACGCAGCTATCCAGTGTCAACACTACTGGTCAATAACATCAATTATTTGTTCTATCCTCGTCTCCTTTATTTATCATGGGTAAAGGCTGATGTGATTATAACAGCATCTATAAATCAAGGGTTAGGAGAAGAATCAAAGCATGATCACAATAAAGAATTTAGCAAACAGTGCATACCAAACAGCCTCAGCAGGTGTGGTGCCCCATAAATCTGCGACATTGGCGTGTCTGGGTGGTTAGCTAAGATTTCTGCGTATTGTGGCCTCTCAAACTTGTAGAGGAGCTGCGTGCCCAACATAACGTTGAAGTACTCACGGATGCCAGCAACCACTTCGTTTACAGCGTATTCCCTGTACAGACACCATTAAACACTTCATCACAGGGCGGAAAAACATCGTCTGAATCCAAACTGTAAAGTTTATTCTAAAAATAATACAGTAACAAAATTAATTAGTGTTTTAGGATAAGTTTCTAAAAAAAAAAATAATAATAAAAAAAAATCAGTACCTATTACAAACCAACTTTAAAGAGTGCATAAATAATGTAACTTATTGGAATGCAACTTCATCTCATGAGACTCAAAGGTTCCCTAAGGCTGAAGGCCAGAAGAGCTTCTCATAATTAGAAAACACATAAATTACTCCAACATACCACCTGCTTACTACCTTTCTGTCTTTCCACTTCTTCCAATTCTTACTTGTTATCAGAGGTTCCTCTTGATTTCTTGTAATTTGCATAGTCCTCCAGAATTGAGTCTACATTCTTCTTTCCTGGCAGGTGGAACAGCTACAAAGATTACAAATATCACAAAGTCACAATCATATTCAAGGTTTCATGTTATAAACCTTCTCACATGCAGGTCATCTCCAGTCCTACACAACCCGTCTCATTCAGTAGGCTTTTAGAGGAATCACCTGTTTTTGTCTAGTAATCAGGTCCCAGTCGTCAACCAGCCATGGCTTTAACTCCTCCGGAATCTTCACCTTTACTTCCACACGATTGATAAAGGTCTCCTCCTAAAGCAAAACAGATCCCATAAACAGGCTTTTCCAAAACTGCTAAACATATTAACATTTAATTTCTTCCCCATTATATACCCAAAATTCCCCAAATTATACACAAATCTGAAAACATTTTTATAAAAAAAAACAAAAAAAAACCTTTATTAATATTAACTGTTTTTTTTTTTTTTTACTATAGAATAATGAATTTCCACTTGTCTGAACACGGCCTTACAAGGTAAAAGACAACAGCTGCCATGTTGAATAATGTTGCCATAATTTTAAAACACACTGCCATACTTAGCATTTATGCAAGAAATTACACTTCTTAAACATCACAACGTTAATTGCCTAAAACTGTCTCAATTATGAAAGAAAGAAGTGCATTTTCTTTTCCCAGCCACCAAGTCTAAAATTGTTGGCTTAGTTTTTGGGATAAATCGAGCTCTAGAGTAGATCAAGACTAATAGTTACTATAGAGGATTTAATTAGTGTGGACCAGGTTTTTGACACTTTAGCCTTATTCATTATAAAAGTGAGTAAGCTGAAGGGTGATGTACATTTTCCCATGATTGTACATGCATGTGAAACCTAGTACATTTTTTTTCTTTTTTTTAAAATGGTATGAACATACACTCTCTACGGTTGGGTCGACACGTGCCCTCTTCTTGCGTGGAGGGTGAGGAAGTTCTCCAGTGCTTGTCCCTTCTCCAGCTCCTGGTGCTAAAAAGCAACCAAATATATAAACTGTTAAATTACATACATTAACTCTTTCACTGCCTTATGATTATTATTGAATCTGGTTATTTTTTTTAAACAAACAAAAAAAAAAAAATGGAGAAAACATCACTAAACTGATAATGTGTTTAAACTTACTTTTTTGTTTGTTCTTTTTTGTTTTTCTGAAAGTAGAAACAGAAAGAATATTTGGATTATTAAGGAATGTTTGATTATACAATCACTGTATGATTTGATCTGGGTTATGGAAATAATCTGAAAAAGGAAGAGAAAAAAAACCTCACACATCAACATTTTTTTGCTGCACAGCAGCTATCTTCTTATTCGGTGCAACTCCCCTCATCCTTCCCTCAACATAATGGTCTCTGGAAAATACACAGACATTTAGTTTTGCCAGATGAGCATAATCCTAATTGAAGATGCATTAATAGAGCTGAATAAATAAATAAAGTAAGTGCACTCTCAAAACAAGATGAGAAAACATGCATATTAAAAGGTATAATTGAAAGAGAGTTATTCACATATTGCGCCTACAAACGTGTGAATTTTTTTCTTCTTGTTAATGCACTCGGTTTGTGCTCTGGAGGTTTATGTTGCACTATCAGCTGGCCTCCCCATTACAACAAGGAAATTTTAGAAATGGATGTCCACACTTGCTACACTAGCACACTAGCATCTGCTACAAAATGTATTTACAAAGAAAATAAAAAAATACAATAAAAAAATGCCAAGCAGCTCCCTTAATTTTTCTGCTGAGGTTTCAATGTAATAAAAAAGGTAAGGAAGCTGATTGGTGGGTTCTTGTCACATGACCTGCGATTTATATACAGTATTCGGAAAAATTGAATTATTTTTTTATTTTTTTTTTTCGCAGAGGCGCAGACTTGTCTGGAACGAAGAAGCACACCGTGTCACTCTATTCGCTCGCTCCTGCCACGTGTCTACATTTGAAATAACATTTAGCACACAAAAAGACACAATATCTGAACGGTCCCGGAATCATAAGAGGGAAAAAAAAATCATGGAAAAAGCGAAAAAGTAAACACTAATGTTTACTTTCTTCACTGGAGAACTCACTGATTTGCCTTTTGAAGCTCTTTCTGTTTCTGCAGATTGCTGTCCACATATTTGAGTACACGGCTTTCAGGAACCCATTCGTCCCAGCTAACAAAAACAGGAAATCATTGTAAAATATCACCAATGGCCATTATAGCATAAAAATACGTGTTAACATGTCTGCAACATCAGCATTTAAGGAATAAAATGGTCAAATCTCACATATAAAAAAAATCTACAGTAGAAATAGAAAAACTATGTGACTGTGTTTAACTGGAACTACAGAAAAGCATTTGTGAATAACTTACTTCTTATTCCATCCACTATAATGAATAAAGTATTTGACTTGCTTGTCTTTGATACTGATTTTTACACACTGCAAAGAATCACAGGGCAAATAGTTAGTGTTAGTTGTGTATTAACTCACTACTAAAAACAAAAGTATTTTAGTATTTTATAGAATTTTTAAAAATAAATTCCTTGTATGTTGTATTTATCATTTGGTGGATATTAGCTAGGGTACCTTAGCTTCGTATAGCAGCGGCCCATGAAAACACAGCACTCTTTCACCTATAAGACAGAAACATATCAAGAGAATGACAAAATGAATAACACCACATTTACAGTTTACCTCCACTTGCTTATTTCTGTTTTAAGGTTCCCAAAATGGCTAGCAGAGGCTATTGTGTCTTTCTCAAATCTTATAGGGAGGAAAATTATATGTTTAATCGTTCTCCTGCACATATAACTGGGTAATTATGTTGTCTGTAATTTTCAGACATCGGAAGGCCACTAAATATACGTTAAAAAGCGTGCTCGGCTTTTACTTTCACTTTTAATCCGTAATTGTGCAAACTGTGTATAGGGAGCGGCAGTATGGGAGAACAGGTAAACTTTCATCATTGTAACGTGTGTAAAAGTTTTACGACGCATTTACACTGTATGTATCAAATGACCCGAGTCTGATTTTTCCGTTCAAATGTGGCACAGATGGGATATGACCCACCCCCTGTAAGCAGAAAAAAAACCTCACATGGATTCTGATATTTTCAGATGCGTTTCAGGCCTCACTCATATGTGGAAATAAATCAGATATACATCGGATACATACATCAGTGTCTGCCATGTAAGCAAACAAATCACTTTCACCTATCAATGTGAGTCAAATGTAATTGTATAAGCAACATTGGCTTATGATATCAACACCAACAGCGACATATATAACTTAGCACAACTAAGTTTTCTCTTATTTTGTTTGTAAACAGTTAAAAAAAAAAGTTAACACACTTTTAAAAAGAAGATATTATAACTTAATCAATGCTACATTTGGCCCGACTGCAACAAGGGCTCTCCTCTTTGCCTAAAGAAAGCATTGTTTTGCTAAGCGGAAGCAAAGTACTGAATAAACATTTTGTCTTGGTCCACTGCGTCCATGGATTATCACACTGTTTCTCCTTCCTTTTTTGGTCAGCACATCTACCCTGGGCTATTTTGCCATCGTAAATGCGGATATTGGATACGGGTCAGTTTTAAAAAATGTAAGCGGGTTATCAAATAAATCGGATATCATCACAAAATTCGGAACTGGTATCAAGGTCTGCAGTGGCAACGCAGCTAATGTCTCTCTCTATTTAAACACCAAACAAAAGTAAAGGGTTCTACTCATTCTGTAATCAAAAGCTCTTTCATAACTTATATAGGCAGAGATACTTTCTGCAAAAACTTTGGTCTTGTGGCACAGCTTACCCCATTTCTGAAGCAAGATGATCTTTTGTGTGAGGCCAAAATTTTTTCTTTTTATTCTAAAAGTTGAGACACAAGACTTAAGTGGGCAGTGGTGGCTCAAATAGTGCTGCGTTGCTGATCTGAAGACCAGAAACACCTGGGTTTGAGCCCCACCCTGCACCCTGACCCCAACTTACTAAGATGGGATATGCGAAAAACACTGCATTTTATTGGGTCTGTACATGTACCTTGCACAATGAAGTTGAATGTATAACCTGTAGAACAAAGAAATTAAATATTTTTTACTATTCAATGTTTTTGTTACAATGGAGCACCAGCTGCTTCTCTGTCCTTGCTGTTCCTCCCAGAGAGAAAGATTGCAGTGGTACAACATCCTCTTTCAGTAGAACAGCCACATCTCTCTCATTAAAAGTAAACACTGCCCTCTGATCAGATCTATTAATTGTGCAGCTATTTTTTTTATTCTGCAAGATCAGTTTCATCAAGTTACCACTGTTGGGCCCCTGAGCAAGGCCCTTAACCCCACATTTGCTCAGTTGTATAAAAGAGATAAAGAGGTAAGTCGCTCTGGATAAGGGTGTCTGCCAAATGTCGTAAATGTAAATGCTGTCGCATTAATGTTTTTTTTCTACTCTTTTCTACAAACAAGTGTCATATTACTCAGTGACACTCCGGATCTGTTCCTCTGACATCGTCCTGACAGTCATTACTATCCGCACATGACAAGTGAAACTCACACAGCGAGCTTAAACACCTGACAGAGATACACCCAGCAAAGAGATTTGACATCTGAGAGATCTGAAATAGGAAGTTTAGTTAAAACCTAGTATTTGTATTGATAAGTGTAATTTGATTATTTTATAGCCTACGACTGTTATTTATGTTGTGTTTTTGATTGATGTTTTGCCTCATTTACAATATTCTATTTGTCTGAAGGGCCACCAGGCATTTTACAATTTTGGAAGCCCCGTGTTTCAACCAATGAACAGCTTTTCCGTGCATCTTAAATCAGTTTTCTTATGAAGGGAATCACATAGAAGATAAAGTCAAAATTGGCTTCAGTTATTATTAGGTAATAGTTCTGTCTACGAAATAACAGCACATCTATATCTGCATGTTGCTGGAGGCAGATGAATTCAGAGTCATCTACAGAATCTGGACGAATCAGACGGAGAACATAAAGTTGTGTTTAGACTTGAACAGGTAACCCTTCCCCTATCTTAATGTGACAGCGCTCTAAAAGGAACCGTAATGAGGTCTAATAACTGAGATGTGGTCAAAGTATAAAACACAAATAAAAGTGTGTAACAGAAAGAAAAATCTATCGACTGAACCAGGCGACAAAATAGTTCTTTTAAACGGAAAATACCTCTTTTGCGCATGCGCAGAAATGTTGGGGTGATTTATCTAAACAGCGGAAATAAAATGCAGTTAAGCGTTGATATTTTTGAAATTCAACAATAAAACAACTAATAAACTAATATCTTTCTTCGGCATGATTAAACTATTTGACCGTTACAGATAATAAAATCATAGCTAGTGGCCACAGTTGATATGCGCGCAGCTAAACTAGCCATCACAGCCTTCACGAGCTAGCCAGCCATTTTTTTCTTGCACACAGGTAGCAGCGGTCTGACGTACTGGTTTACTGCAATATTCAGCTATTTTGCCATCGTGTACAACAATTTTATTGCAATAACAGTCATTGCGATGTTATTTTGTGTAGTCGTGTTTTACAGGCTCAGACATTCCCTCTCCCGCTTTGTGTATACCAGACTCGTCCGTGCGCGCGCCATTGTGCGAGCTGCAGCAGCGAATCCGAAGAACTATTAGCAGGCTTCGTGATGCATTTTTAAACATCTTACCTTCTTGAAATTTAGGTTTAGGGTCCTGTTTAGGCGCCATTCACAGCTTAAGCACTAAAAATAGCTGGAAAATCAAATCCAGGCATCGCCAGCTCCGAGTCTGTTCAGATACGGTGAAGGCGCCGCACTACGTCTCCTCTCCTGACGCATTAATTTGGCGCCTGGATCACGTGATTTAACCTAAAACGGGTTGTTTCACTGGAGTGTTTTTCCCACCTGTATTTGAACCTATAGTCTATGTGGGAGGAGCTACAAGCGATACACTTTTTCAATTTAAGTGGAATTAGTTTATGCTAGAAGTTTATTCTAAACATAAATATATTAATGTGAAAAATAACACAACCACTAAGGAAATAGTGGCTTTAATATAATAATAATGCAATCATTAACTATGTCCGCTAATCTTTATAAATAATACTTACAAACACGCAGGTCCCATTAATTGGATTTATATTATTTAAAGTGTTTAAAATATGAACACATTGTAGACATATATACTGTACTATATATTACACTTAAAATGTGACCTGTGCTGTATATGTAACAGCTTCGACAAGAAAGGACACATCCAGTAGGTGGCGGCAATGAGCCAAATGTAGCGGCTGTCAAAGCAAAATAACGGGAATTTCAGGCACCTTATATTTCTCCGTGCTGGTGATTGATTTGTGAACCCAAAATGGCCAAATAGGCAAAGTTTAGTAAACAAATTCTGATTGTGGACACACTATAGACCCTAATAAATAATCTATATTTCATCGCAATGCTTTAAAAACTCCTATTATAATAATACAGTTATAACTCGCAGAGCTTTTAAGGAATTTGCACCAAACTCAGTAGATTGCTTTAGGGTGTTCAAACTGGGGCAAGTTTTGGAATTTTGTTTTACGTCACGGCCACGCCTACTCAAATGGGCGGAGTCAAACAGTTTCATCGATATGACCAGAAAGTGCATGATGGGTATTATAATGACAGTTACACCAACTTGGACATGTGGTATATTAAAACAAACAGCATGATAAAGAAAACGCCTGCTTCTTGTACTGTTTTTCCTATTGGTATATCGTATATTATATATTTATCTGCAAGAATTTGTTATATTTAATACATCATTGTTTTTAAGCTTAGTCACTGCCACAGAGAACCACTAGATGGCGCTCAACAGTATAACAAAGTGGAAGTTGTGGTCATGGCAGAGTGAAAAATGAATGTCAACGCTGTCAAGCAAATTAATTATATTATTAATGATGTATTAAACATTTGCATCTCTGGCGTTTGGCAGACGCCCTTATTTAAAGCGACTTACATTTAAAACATTTGTCCAACAGAGGAAAGTAGGGTTAAGGGTCTTTCTCAGGGACCAAACAGTGGCCGCTGATGCTAAATTTTTGCAAATGATGTGATGTTCAGACTTACTAATTTGCACAACCGTCTATTAAACGATCTCTAAGGTTTGTGTTTGTAGGAATTCCACATTTTTACTCGCCTAAACAGGACAACAAAACAAAATAAGCTGTGATTGGTTGCTTTGCTTGTACGTCAGACACCCTTGTTGTAAATAAAAGCTGCTTAAAAGTCCAAAACATCTGCTGGTAGTCTGAAGGTCTGTCTGTCTTAGGATTAACCAGAACCTCACAGGTTTAGGTCAGTGGACTGGGATGGCAGCGTCAAAGTTTTTGTTGGCATTCGAGCATTTTGTGTGGAGATGGACGCATGTTCTGTATTATCCTGCTGGAAGATCTACCATCACGCCAACTTATTGGTAACCGATTGAAACCACATGCTACTCCATGAAGATCCTGATGTTGGCAGGTATCCTAACAAGGTTGACATGGTTTTTGGAGGATAAAAGAGCTCTGCATTAACACAGATTCTCTCATCTGAAGATGAGATCTTGTCTGTATAACAATAGTTAGGTTAGAGCAAACCCACCATAAAAGAAAACCCCCAACATGGCATCAGCCTGATTTATAAAGTCCTTACTTTTTGTGTATTTTTAATCCCGCACTGTCACCTCACATTTACATTCCTGGCATTTGGCAGACGCACATTCTCAGAGCGACTTACATTTATCTCCTTATCCAACTGAGCAGTTGAGGGTTAAGGGCAGCAGCAGCTAGGTCGTGCTGGGGGAGGGAATTGAACCCATGACCTTCCAGTCAGCAGTCAAACATCTTAACCACTGAGCTACCACTTTCCACATTTATTCCCTAGCAAAAAGTGATTGATGTTTCAAATTACTCATAACAAAATGTTTTGTTTCTTTGGGCCATCTTTACAAAGTGTGCCAATGAGTCTAGAGCAGTGGATAAAAAGTAGTATATATATATATATATATAATATATACATGTGTGTAATAAAACCTCCTGCAACCTGTTTGTTTTTTCTGGTGTGCTGATCTCCGGCGTGCGTCTTGGAAGCAGGTTATTCCTTTAATCTGAGGTTTGTGCATTAATTCATTAATAAGTTAATATATAAGTTACTAAACAAACTCATTTCACAAACAACAGCAAGAACGGAATAATTAGAATCAGTTATGGGAAAAGTACTGATATTTCCTACTTAAGTAAAAGTATTGCTACATCAGAGTAGAAGTCAGTAGAATAATATGACTAAAAATATTTTGTTATAAAACCACTAAAATAACTGTGTTACAAAGTACTTCAGTGTGTAAAATGTGTGTGATTTTAATCGATTCAGGTGGAAGAAGTTGATCTAAGTCTTACGCTTGAACAGATCATAAATATATACACACAATTGTACAGTCAGTTTTGTCTAAAATGAATGTGAACAGTTGGAAAAAAGAAATGCACTAATTTGTTCTTATTTTATCACCATTTATATTATTTAGTTGTTGCTTTTGTCAGTTGTTGAATTTTTAGTAAAATTATACCCCAAAGTTCCTCTTGTCAATGTTGTTCCAGCTGCTTATTTTTTGTTTATGGTATTCAGCTGAAGGTTTTTTTGCTTTATTTAAATCAAAACTGGTTCATGAATATTACAAATAAATTTACAGATTTGTGAGAAAATAAATAAAAAGTAAGTAGAAGAAAACAATGGAAAAATGTGTAATGTTTCCACCGCTGTTTCGAATAAAGACAAATAGTAAATAGTTGCATGTGTTTTATTACAGCTAAACCACTCTCTACATAAACAATTAACATTCATTAAGTAAACAATGTATCCCAAATCAAATAATAAATAATCTGATGTTTTATACAAACTGATAGTGGCTTGATATACATTATGATTTCATCCATGATAAAAAATAATAATAATAAAAGAATTTAAGGCAGAGAGATCTAATGCACACCAGTTTCCTCAGTACAGTTTAAAATGGGCTGAAAGTCGCAGGCCTAGTGGTAGGACTCTGTGTGGAAACCTGGAGCTGGTTTAAGTGTCAGTCGGGTACGGCCCCGTCTGCGCCGATACTTCAGAGAAAAGCCGACAGTGCTTCTACCTGAATCTAGATAGGAACTACTTCATTTTTATGGCTTAAGTTCAGTGTAATCTAATGCCTCACTAAAATCTCTTTTCCAGTGCAGACGTTTCTCATGAAGGAGAGTTCTCCAAATCAAGTTATGGTCCCTCAGTGCACAATTTGTTTCTTATTCAATGAGTTTAATTAGCAGGTACTACATGTATAAATATCAGCCTATAGGAAACAGATGATTTTTTTTTATAAACACATTTATACAGGTAGTAACAGCTGTGCATAAGAAGTCAGTTGTTAAACAAATCATAGTGTTGGACTCAATTGAAGGGTTGTAACAATTGAGCCAGTGCTCGTCCACTCAGCTGGCTTTCATCGTTTAATATCAATGAAACTGACAGATCTGGCAACACCATGGATTGTGGAGATGGAACTAATGTACAAAAGAGACATAAATCATTAAGAACAAACACAAATAGGATGCTTGTTACAATGCAAAGAATGTGGCAAGAGCTCTTTAAATACATAGTATGGAAATAAAGGTGTGATGACAGGAAAGCCTAACGGTCAAACAAATACTAAAAAATATATAGATTCAAAATAAATAACTTCCTTTTCTTTACAAAGAGGTATAAAGGGAGCAGGTGGTAAAGAAGGCATGGCTGTGAAAAAACATTTAAATAAAACTTAAAAGATGACTTAAAACGAGTTAGGTTAAGCATTCGGACAATTAAAAGCTGTTTTTTAAATTAATTTTTTTTCTAGGTCTCTGCATGCCAAAAGATGATCTATAGGACCAGCGAAAGAACAAGATAACACTTTATAAAAGCAAACTCTGATAACTGAATTTTAAAAAAGTATAATTGAGTAATTAAAAATAAAAGTTTGAAGTTTGCACCAGAATTTGAAGTTGATTTGGTTGAAAATAGATCCAAAAAGATTGAGTTCTTTTGTATGGATGCGGAGATGAAAGATCAACCGACCAAAACAGATCTGTGTTTTATACTACATACTATTGGCTAAAAATAATCAGTAAATTCTCTTCAAACTATATATATATACACACAGTGTGTATATATTATTGCTCAATAAGAAAATATATGAAATGATCAGAATGTTAATCTATCCCTTAAGAAAGATTATCATCCCAGTCCTGAAAACATGACAATGCAGAAGACTAATACATGACAGCTTTCGAGCAGATATAGCATGACAGGGAGCAACACCGAGTGGGTCATTGCTCTTAAACCCATGTAACTGCTGTTACACTTTGATCAATAAAATACAGCATTTTTAAATCTCATAAACAAAGACAACAGAATTAAACAGAATATAACAATGTTCGGGTTTTCCAAAGTCCTGTTTTCAGTGGTTCAAGATCTCACTACTTAAAATAAAAAAAAAAGTGAAAAAACGACCACTAGACCTCAGTTAGTCCTTCGTTATTGTCTTATGTCTTAACTTGAAGACAAACTTTTATGGCACATCCCGAACAAATGTTCTGCAGCTACATGCCGTCTAAATATACTTCTTAAGTTAACTGATTCACTTCATAAATGTGTCACACTATAGTACCAAACCTTCAAATACTTTCCCAGTTGATAAATTACTCAGAGCAAACTACTTAGCTTTAAATAATAAGCATCATATTAAAAAACATTTTCTTTCATAAGTCGGGAGATGTGTGCCTCAAGATCTCTGCATAAATATCTGAAAAAACAAAAAACAACCCAACTTTCTTTGCGTACTTTGAGCGCTAGACGGAGGTAAATGCAAAGCTGGAATAAGGGGATGTCTGCCGTTCTGAGCGTGCCTCATGGCTAGATCCCGTAATGGCATCAGGAAATGCTTTTATACAGCATTTAAACTACATAACTTAAAAGCATCATAAATTAACTGCACAACAAAGTGTCATTAAATAACATACTGACCCCTCCAATAGATCAAAAATAGATCAGGATTGAAATGAGTGTTTGAGGTGAAATAAAATAGCAAAAAAAAAAAAGGAGTATAAAAGATACAGAATAAGGTTGAAGTCAAAGGATAGAACATGGAGAAGTGAAAAAACATCTTCAGGATTCACACAAAAAATATGAACTGAAGTCACTCACTGAGCAGGCAGCGTCCTATAGTTTATATACAAAAGTAAAACTGAAAATAGATATTTCTTCTCTGTACAGCGTTTTTCTTCTGCTTATTTATTTATTTTTTTTTTTACAAAGTTTTTATGTCTTCTTGTCTTTCTGCTTTATTAATCTTGAAATCCTCCTAAAGCGCATCCCGATTCTCATCTTCCATGGATGGTGCAGGGAGTCCATTTTCCAGTCTTTGGGTCACTGCGGCTGTGTGTTCAGTCGAGTGATATGACATCGGGGATGGAACCGTATATGACTGACGCTGCTGTGTCTGACCGTGAATGGGACACATTGCTGTGCCCATGGCTGTCCCGAAGGCTGCTGCTGCTGCAGCCGCCAGCACTGCCGTTGGGTGGTGCCAGCGAACTGCTCGGTGCCGTTCCTGCCTGCTCCAGGTACAGCTGTGAGGAGTTATACGGCAGAAAGCGGAGAAGCTCGGGATCTTCTGATGCTGACGCTGAGGCGGAAGCTGCAGCTGCCGCTGCCATCACCATGTTGTAATGCTTAAAAAAAAAAAAAAAAAAAAAAAAAAAAAAACATGGTTTAATCCTTACATCTATACAGAAGATAAATCTGGATGCCTAAGGCATTTTATTGATTTTTGGATCAAACAAAAAGAAAGGGACTCATTTATTTACACACAAATGTCTATCAGCTAAGCTTTACAGCACAATTTAAAATTTAAAGCTTACCGGATGATTTTCGCCTGGTAAAAATGAAAAGAAATTTAGATCTGTGGAACATAAAAAAAAGGATGTCATAAATAGCAAACTCCATAAACATCTCTGAATAAAACTACTGCCTTAGAGTGAGGCAAAATCCTGCCTAATAAAATAAAAATAAAATGGAGCAGGATGAAAAATGACCAAGCAGCAATATTAACACTTTAATAAATCCCTGTGATTTTGTCCTCCTACCTGACAGGTCACTGGGTGTGTGGTAATAGTGGCGGTAGTCCTGAATAAGAGGAGGTGGAGGGGGAATGTAGTTTGTTTCCACTGCTGGCATGCTTGGAGCTCGCGTTACTGGTGATAACTGATGGTGAAGATTCAACACCCTGTCGGAGATAAAAGAAAAGACTAAAATTTAATGAAAGATTCTTGATGGGGTTCCTACAGTTATTTTATCTGAGCCACCAGGCCTACAATGGTCTAATCATTCACTAACAGAAGATTTGTTAAACTGGTATACAGACTGACCCCTTGGTAAGTGGGGGTGAAGTAGGCGAAAGTGAAGGACACGCTCGTTTAGGCGGAGGCTCTTCATCATTATCATCATCATCATCCTCTGAGGAGCTGTCCAGGGTAAGGTCAATCACTTCCACTTTCTTACTGTTGCTACTGCTGGTGTGGGTTGAATTGTTGTTGTGCTCAGAAGGCACTGGTCGACATAATCCTGTTCAAAAGAGCAAATGTTTAGTTTAGATTAGAAATATCTTGACCTGCACGTGTAAATATTAGTGACGCACTCAAACCGAAGTTTTCGAGATCTTTGGAGCGCACCACAACAAGCTAAAATTGGCACTTCTTTATATTCTTTTATTATATTTTTTATAGTTATATCGGTTATGGCTATATTTGTTTGTGTCAGGTTTTCGTTTATTAAAAAAAGATTTTCTAAAATGTAACTAGAATAAATTGGTCTCTAAAATGTGTTAATGCACACTAACAGATATACTGTAATGCAAGTCAGCATTTTAACAAAAATGTTCAAGTAAACAAATATCTAACGGTCAGGTCTGTATTACATAAATACAGTAAAGAAGTGACTTACAGCAAAGAAGTGAGATAAACTGTGGATTATAAAAATGCTTAATGTTTACATGAAGTATAAAAAAGGGAGTCTTATCTCTTATTTGAAGTCATGACATATGAGTAATTAAAATTACACATATCACACCTCACATGTGGTGAAAACACAAACCAATTTTCTATAAAATACAACAAAATACAGAACAACTTAGAAAAGTTAATTTTGTCATGGCAAGTTTGACATTTGTAAAGAATTGTCCATAAACTTTTTTATTATGTTTATGGACAATTCCCATATTAACTGATTAATGAAATAGGAGCTTTACTGTTTGTGTCCTCTAGGGGGAGCAAAGAGGTGAGCATTAGCAGAGCGTACCCTCTAAGCCGTTGGAGGAAGCAGACACCTCTTGCACCACCTTTTTGGATTTCATAGGTGCCCAGCTGCCATCCTCTTTAAATTGGATCTCATCGCAGTCTACACAGCTGTTTAAGATTTCCATGAATAACCTGCACACATCGAAACAATTAGTTTCCTCTCGAACCTCCTACCGTTCCTGAAGGTCAACTGAATGACAAATCACTTCTATAAAACCTATAAATTAAATAAACAGACAAAAACATCTCCAAAAGGAAAAAAAGAAAGAAAACAACACAAACATGTACAGTGGAACCCTGTTATACAAATCTAATTTCGATTTAGAGGCAAGTTCTTAAGGCCAAAATTTGTATTGCAAGACCAATTTGGCATAAGAAATAATGTAATAAATAATCAGTTCCAGTTACTCAAAAATATTACAAATTTTCCAAAGTACAATCCACTGTGGCAAACAAGTGTTAAATGGCTCCGGAATGTATGTGCAACTTACCTGGTGCTTAGTTTGGATCCGTTTGTATGTATGCTGACAATGCTTCGTATGTTTATGCTAATTTCTTGCAACAATTTTAAATCTTAATGTGAAAATTTGTAAGATATTCGTATGCTGAGGTTCCACTGTTTGTAATTGTTCACAAGAGATCACAAAAAGAGCAAACAAATGATTTTTTGTTGCTATTATGGTTTGAAAGGACACAGACTCACAAAGTAATTCAGTAATGAGGTACTAACCCGTCGATGATAAGGTGTTCATATGGGGCCTTCTTGTCACAGACTGGACACACCCAGGTGGGTTTTTTCTCATTCATTTGGATGTAGAGTGTAGCGTCAAAGCACTGAAGGTGTGAGCATGTCAGTGCTCGACATGGAACCATCAGCCGCATTTTCCCCAGCTGTCAAATATATTAATGTACAAACACAATCATAATTACAGGGTGAGCATTACAGTGAGAAGTAATAGATTAAAACTTAGAGCTTTGGTTACTAAGCAAAAGGTGAGCGGGTCAGGAGCCCCTCTCCACTCCAAAAGCTACCACATCATAGCTAACCTTAAGCATGCAAAAGAGTAAAAAAGAATTTTATTCAAACTGTTTCATCGAACCGTTTTTATGAATTTATTAGAATTATTTAAAAATGTGTGGAAATTTATATAAACTGAACATAACATGGCGGACATGCCATCAAACTAATACAACTTTCCAGAGCCTGGAAAATGGGGAGAATTCTTCCCTTAAGTGACTAAGGGAGATTGTGTATGAGTAAAAGTGTTATTTAGAAATCGTTTTTAATTATGTCACCCAAGTGTTTGCTCAGCTAGTGTGTTCATTTTACAATAATATAATTTTGTAGCTTACACTCAGCACAAGAAAGTTTTAAAACACAAAATTATGTTATTTACATAAATACAAACCAGGATAGGCAATTTTTATGTGCAAGATTCAAGAAATTATAGGTGTAAGTTCTGTAGAAATGCACAGCGCATGTGGAGGTGTGGCCCTAACAGCCTTGCAGTGCTGGAACGTGGAAATTTAACTGAATTAAAATGATTTTAACCAAGATTACGCTGCAAGATTTTTTACAACTACGTTTAAGTTGCCTGTTATAAGCTAACAAATTTCCAGTTTATTCCCCATATATTTCCATTATTTCACTGAATTTTGCAACCGTAGCTGTTCATCATTTTAATCACAGCAAACAGCATACCGGACAGAGAAGGGAGACTCTCAGACTAGTGGTAGCAATCTCACTGTCAGGATCGGCCGTCAACTTCTCTTTGACTGTTAAAATTTAAAAAAGGATTTGTGATTAAAAATTAATACAATTACTACAAATGTACTAATTTATCATTGTTGGTCATGAATCTTTAAAATGTTTTTCACTACTGAACTCACTAAGTGCTCTTGAGTGGTCTGGGTTCCTGATGCCTTTCGATCGTAGTCTCTGTAGCAATACTGAAGAGGACTGCTGTCGGACGAGGTACACTGCCATGGAATAACTCTGGGGGGGGGGACAATAAAAACCACAGACAACACCTTTTTTATAATACATATTTAACACTCAGCAGCCGCGGTATGACCAGATTCCTATTTCACGGAATGAGAATCTTTATTTTATGGTACCAATATATTTTATGATATACTTACTGAAATAGGTAGGAAGATCAAGGAAAATACACATGATAAATATATAATATTAGTAATAATAATAAGAAGAAGAAGAATATAATAAATATCTTTTAGTAATAAAAGAGTAATTAGTAATTATTTTTTTCACTTTTATTTGGGCTTTGGTTAATATAGTAAATGAAATATGAACTATATTTACTATAACAACAAATTCAACTGTCACGTTTTACTGTTGTATGGACAAACATTATAATAATAAACGCTCCTTAATTAATGGCTTGTCACAGTTATAAAATAAATACCACTTGAATAACAGGAAAAATGCTAAATATTAAAATATAAATGTGATGTTAAAAGAATGCAAAAGATTCGAAACATATTTTTTTCCTCCCTATGAGATGCCCCACAAGCAGGACAGGGACACATTTTGGTAGCAACTATAAGACAGCCTAAAAATAGCCCCTGCATGTAACCCCTGCATGTATTCATGCTGCATGTAACTTCTTCACACCCACTTATTAAAATCTTACTATACATGGAAATTAAAAAAAAATATTACGGTTGACAATTTATTCCACGGTAACGATATGTACAGTCATCACCGCCCAGCAATATACAGCAAACATACAAATATTTTTCAGCATTACTGATAAAACTGAACAAAGCAATGCCAACTGGTGGCTCCAATCCCATCTCTGTCTTACAGCTTACCCTGCCGATTTCTGATGTCCAAGATACCACAATCGTGTTGGGGACTGTTGTGGATAAACGGACCAGAGAGGTAATGTTGATAGGTCTGCTTGGTCTTTTTGGCTCTACTCCATTTTTAGTTGGAGGAAGATAACCCTAAAAGCAGAACAATACCAACTACATGACAATGCACAAACAGCTACAGTATTTACATGTAATAGATAAAATATATTATTCACTGATTAAAGAGTTAATATATATTTAGTGCTACATTGCAACTCTAAGCCTCAATTAAAAGAATTTTTATTCCTAAGCTTAGAAAAGTTCAAGGTTAGCCTTTGTCACGATCAGATTTTGAGAAGCTGAGACTCACTGGGAGGTTACAGGGCTTTCCGTTCACTTTCACACAGAGGTTTGGTGGAAAATGGTCTTCCTGAGGACAACTTGTCTCTGATAAGCAAAACCTGCAAAAGACAAAGCAGATAGGAACTATGCATGATGATCTGACACCAAGTACCAAATACGTGGGAATGATCTTTACCGGACCACAGAAACCTAAACAGAAGAAGCATTGGAATGTAATAACAAGCGAGAATATTCTAAACAAAATGGGAAACATGGGAGCTGTACCTTATGTGTTAACAATGAACACTGAATATTTGTTTTAAAGATATTGTTTTAACATTTTCATGAAATAAGTGTTGAAATTTACTGTAAATTAAGAACAGCTTAGTAAACATACCTTAACTGAACTTGTACTGAAAAGTCACATTTGGTCCCAGAGATGTCCCTATGAAACAGTCAAGGTGAAGAAGCGAGTGAGAAGCAGCTGCATTTTTGAAACTGTTGGTAAGCAACTTAACTAACTACTCAACTCAACTAACTACTTACATAGAGCTACTAATCTGTTGGACTTGCTGTGGCGTCAACGCAAATGCAAAGCATGTTTCCTGAAACCTCTGATTGTTGTCTGAGGCTGGAGATAAAAAAAAAAACAATGATGGGCAAAAGAATTAGGCAAATAAATCATAAGAATAAAAGTGAAATGGTAGCTGATGAGTAAAAGAGAATCAATTCAATTTTTCTAACGACCCTTAGTTTTAAGATATGTAGAGAAATATTTTAATATTTTAAAATCTTTTTTAGAATTAAAGAGTAACATTTTCCCCACCAAAATCAGAAATACAAGAACCAATTTAGTGATCGTCTTTTCATACCACTTTAAATGCAATTCAAACTGTACATGTCCAAAAAGAACTTACTCAATTTAATCTGCTTATAGTAAGGAAGAACTTGAAGGAAAGAAAGACAGAGAGAAAATTATTCATTCATATATTCATTCAGTAAGAAAGTAAAATGTAAAATTTTCTATTTGATAATTTTCACTAATTTCTTAATTCATTTCTAGCTAAAAGTGTGGTGACTCCACTTCTGTAAATCGGTACAACAAATAGGGGGCTAGAAACAAACATGTAGACGAACGTTCATGTTTACAACAAACATGTAGACGAACGTTCTGCTAAAAAGCATTTGTACTTGTATTTGTATTATCTGGGCGAAACTGGCTCAACATTTTTCTAGTAAAAAACGTATTGTTTTAGAGGTTTTCTTGTCCTGCAAGAACATTTAAAAGGATTTAGATCAATGTATTGACCTCAGAGAACCACAATCATTAGCAAGAAATTAGATTTAATAAATGGAAGCTTATTTTTGTTTTTTTTGTACTGGGTATTTTTCTCAAAATCGGCTAGACCACAGAACTTTCCACCAACTACATGTTCACAAACATGTGATCAGGAAGTCAATTTCATTCAAACCTTAGAGCGAAATTCATGCTTAACATTACACATGCAAGTTCAAGTAAATATGGTTTCATTCGGTAGTTTTTTATTAAAGTATTATATTAAAAGCTCCTTTAAGATGAATAAAAACTAGTTTCAGATCACGTAATGACATAAGATCATGTATTGTCACACGGTTGTGGTTATGTCACATTGAAACAGACATTTGTAACAGCAATATATATATATTTATAATTTCTGTTTTTCATCTTTCATTAATTATAGCTCACTCGACCTGATAGCTTGTGAACACACTCAAATATGTATAATACCTTCCTGCCACTTATTCTGCCTACATGATTTTTAGCATAGGAGCTATAAATAGCCTTACTGGATCCCATCCAATCTAATAAGCCATAAATCATTACAAGAGTACTTTGCTGTCAGTGTAAATGAGTAAAAAGAAGAAGCTGGGTATAGAGTAAGGGGGGACCTATTCACTTACCCAGGCTGGTGGGCTTAATCAGTTCATCCAACACGTCGTAGAAAGGAAGCCTCTGAAGCTTGACGTCTGGATGGACAGGATGCAGGGCGGAAGGAAGGTGTGGAAGGCCCAATTCATGTTTGGGGCCCAGGAGAGAGACTGGCAGCAGAGGCGAAGGTGCACCATGGCTGTCAAACGCGAGTTGGGTGAGGCTAGCAGACAAACCTGCAGATGCTACACCTGTTGTGGAGTGGACTCCAGGGAGAGAGAGGTCTGTTGGGGACACCATTTTTGTGGGGAAGCGGCGGCGGTAAAGCTCCTTGATCTTCATTTGTACAGCAGGGCTGCAGCCAGCCTTCAGCAAGTGGAGTGCTTTGGTCAATAGTTCGTGCTTTCTTCCGTGCTTATTGCGACCAGCGTATCCCAGGAGTACTTGGAGTTCAGAGACACGCAGACTCATCACCATTTGCTGTTATGCCAAAGGAGGGAGACAAGATTAAAATGAACTTTTCTGTCTTTGTGGTTATCCCCAGTATTCTAGCAATATAATATCAAGACAAAGTCATGTTAATAACTATATAAAATCATTAGATATCCCAGTTGTAAGAGGTTTAAACAACTAGAAAAAGTAATCATTTAACCGAAAATGACTAAAGCACATACTGTTCTTGGGCATTTAAACTACACCACCCAACATTTGTTTTCTATTAAAACCAGCCCTTGGAGAAATGGAAGATTGGGAGATGTTGGGGGCGGGAAAGACTGAATCTAAACTTCAGCCGACGAGCTTTCATAACAAAAGCAGTGAAGCAAATCTCCAACAAAAGACAAAAAGACTGCAGACTTTAGCATCTTACTTTTTACTATCGCTTTTTAGCCAGTCTATTGCCAGCAGAACTGTTTATAAGTATTTTTTTTTTTAAACCTGCCCATCCCTACAAGCACACACATGCCACCTAATACAGAAAGGACGAGATAAGAGTGTCCCCCAAGAAAACATTGTGATTTCTGAGAGTAATATGCCTGTTTCTGTGAATTATATTGAAAGATATCTTATGTTTAGTCAGCTTCTTTAAGTGACTCTTAATTTTTACCAAATACACAGTAATCTTGTTTTAAGAACTACAACGTGCTAACAAACAGCAGCCATTAGAAAGGTTATCAATATTATAAAATTGTTTTGTCAAAGCTGTTGGCAATGACTGGTACTTTAAGGTGTACCAGTCATTACCAATGTGTATTTAACATGTTAAAATAATCAAAACTAATTATTTAAACAGAATAATACCAAACCCAAGTTCAAGTTCAAATTCAAGAAGCTTTCATTTTCACGGTACACTGAAATGAAATAGGACCCTGGTGCTACACAAAACAACACAGAATTAACACAAAACAACAAAGAGCCACATAACAGCAGAACAACACAGAGCTAAAGAATAAATGAAGCCTTAGCATTATAAAGTGCATGTGTGCAAACTGGTGCAAACAGTGCAAAACAGACAGTGCAATAACAATACAAACATTATTCTACACAGTGCAAAAACAAACAGTACAGAACAAAACAAAAACACACTGCACAGTACATTAAATTAAATAGTGTCGAACAGATTATAAAAAAAAAATGTGCAGATAGACGAAGAGATGTGCAAGCAAGCAGCACGATTATTGTGCAAATAGTGACCATGCTTAACCAAATGTATTGTCTTGTTTACGTGGGGCTGTAAACATAGATCTGTGTTGAGTGTGTTTGTGTTTGTGTGTCAGTTGAGGTAGTTCAGTTCAGTTCAGTGAGTTAAGGTGCCTGACGGTTAAGGGAAGGAACTGTTAAGCATTCGGGTTGTTAGGGCCTGAATGCTACAGTACCATAACATATTCAAACAACAAATAAATATTACAGAAAATTCATAGCAGTCTTAAGGCTGAGGAATCATTCTGATACCAGCCGACGCAGTGTGAACAGGTTTTAATTCCAAAGATGATTCACTTCTCTTTGAATCATATCTTATTAAACTGCTCACCGCAGATTAATGATTTTCTTCAGAATTATGAATAGCATAAATCATCCATAAGCTCCAGCAAACATTCCAGAAACAGGTGATTTATATTTATTGATTCCACCAAACCTCCATAATGTATCAATACTGTTATCAAAATTACTCTGTGATTTGGGCCAAAAAAGACAATGTGAAAACATGTTAAAAATATTCATACAGTAATATCTCTAATATACAGTTTATAAATGCCTCTTAGCAAACAGAAAAAGACAATATTTTTAAAATTAAAAGGCCCTTTAAAAAGAGAGAGAGAGAGAAAGAGAGAGAGAGGTTACCTCGTACATATTTTAGACCCAATTCAAGTATTCTTTTGCATAATTGTTTTTAATTGCTTGAATGAGTAACAGTATCGTTTGTCGATAACAGTATCGTTTGTCCCGAAGCTTATACGTAGTCCAGTTTTGACTAATTATGTCAGTTCAAACAAACTTACAGTTCTCAATACCCATCCCTTATAAAAACACATCAAATCATCAAAATAACTGGCAAACCACTGCTCACAAATAATTAAAGTATAAATTTACATTGTGAAACTGACCGCTACTGAAATGACAAATCAGTGTAGTAGGCGTCAAAATCTCAGGGGTTTTTAAGGCTGAAAACAAGAATTAACTTAGTATACCAGTACTAGAAAAATGGGAGGTTGAGCCCACTATCAAACCCATTCCACACTCTTATTATTAATAAGTTCTCTAGGGGCCTCAAAGTGCATGGGCCTTTAGAATAATCCTGGTCCTAACACGTTTAGTGGTGCCTGTGCGAAGACGTCAGCTGCTGTGTTGTGCAATGGGCATTAATTAAGATTGATTAAATGCTGAATTCCTAAAAGTATGTGAGGTTCATGGACTGTTTAAAAGATGTTTAAGTGTTTTGTTTTAGGCACTTAGTGACGGCCCAAATCATGACGTGGCAAAAAAAACATTTGTTGCTTTACCTATCAGTTATATGTCCTTTCAGGCGTTTAAAGCGGCCAAAGTTCCCAGACCTTCTGGCATCAGTCTGCAGGTCTGGCTACATGAGACTATTAATGCTTTTACTTTGATTTTAAATATTAATTTGACTGTTAAAATAACTAACGAAAAGGCAACATTAGTTAAAGTTCATTCGGTCAGCTGACCTGCAGTGTTAAAGCACTAAAGCTAAAGCAAGAATCTCAGTGTTTCCCCTGCCATTATATTAAGAAGGGAGGAGCGCCCTAAAATAATGGTCTTTATTAAACAAACTAAACGGCCTTTGAATATTTATTTACCCAACAGCATTTACCCAACAGTTATTTCTGTCTCTACATAATCGCACATTCAAAATTCTCTCTGTATCGCACACAACAGGGTTCCGCCCCGACGCACACACACACACACACACACACACACACAGGAACAGTATGTACATTTCAAATAATTGTTCAGTTATTATACTGACTGCTGTCATTATAATAAACAAACGAACACCATGATTCGGTGTTCGTCACCCTAGACATCTACGGGGAAAAAGTGAATTATTTGTAAATGATAAATGTACTAGCACATGTTTAGTATCATAACATTAATTTATGCATTAAACACACACTTAACATCAACCAAGATTAATAAACCCTACATATGACGATCATTAACTTTGCTGATATGAGACAGCTAATGTTTTACAAATAATTTACTTTATTATTTCCTCTGGCACCCACAGAAAGGAGCAAAAAAAGCCAACCTATTTTAAAAGTACTATCAGCGACAAGACAATATGACTATTATAAGCTATTATAAAATAGGCTTTATTTCACTCATCTTTTAAGGCTGGTTATTCTTCACTTATTTTCAACACCTGTATACTGTATAACGTGAATGTGTGCTGTATGAGCAGTTCTGATACAGTTTGCTGGCTCCAGTAGTCTAATCTGTGGTTTGATGATGGCTTTTAGAGGAAAGGTTAATTGCAGTGGGAAAATAATATGTGAGAAAGACAAGGCTTAACAGCTGTAAAGCATTAGTATTAACTAGGAGCTGTTACTCTACACTGACTGCATTTCTGCTCTGCATTGTAGTTTGCCTGCTGAAAAAAGGGTTGTTGTCGGTGATAAAACCACGAAAGACATTGCATTGTATGGCATGTACAAAGTTGGATTAGATTAAATCATAAGCCACTACAATTACAGTCCATATCAATCTATAAAGTCCATATTACATTAACACAGAATGGGTCCAAAGATAAAGTGTGTTCAACTGCAGTTCTGGCAAACCTACGCACTATACTCTTTTGTGCTTAAACAATTAGCAAATGGAACATTATGTCCTGCTAACATACCCCAGTTACCACACGGAATCTAAATACTAAAATACCTTTGAGAAAGCCTGAGAAACTAGAGCTGACTTTACAGTATGACTCCTGGTGTTTTATAACAGTTACCATTAGGTTGTTTTTTTTTGTTGTTGTTCACAACATCCAAACTCGTATCTCAACCCGAAATTATGCGGAAAGTCAAATTAAAGACTTGGTCCTAAACAATTTACCTTGCTTTGCTTTAGCAATCAGAAAAAGGTAGCAAAATGTTTATCAAATTTAAAAGGAAATGAATGTACTTCATAAAAACTTTTCATAGTTATAAAATAAATTATTCTATTACTCAGACAACTGCCACTGCCATGCAAATAAAGCATATTACCTCATAGCTTTAATACGGCGTTTAAGCCTGCGGTTAATTTAGTGCTGCACACCATGTTTACTTAATATTTTTCAGATTATCGATTTTTGAAGTAAAGAAAAATTTAAACAAGAACACAATCATATTTTAAGCATCCACAATGTCCTGGCAAACAGTAACTGAAGTGGTATTTGGGTTGTAATTGTGCCGCCAAATAGAACATAATTACGCATAACCACCACTATATAGTCAAATGCCAAAATAAAAAAAAGACATTATTTTTAATGTAGAATATTGTTAAGGAAAACAACATTTGAAAAAACATTTTCAAAACACAAATAACAATTGTAGACTATACTTTTTTTTTTTTTAAATTATAATCATCCAAACCAGCCTCCGACATTCCTTGAGCAGATTCAGTTACTCTTAACACACCTCACACCACTGGAAATCTGAAGAGATCATTTTTAGAACCACCAAGATATACCAACATTACCGGGGAAATCTGCCCAAAATCAGCCAGATTATCCTGTGCTGTGTGCCCAGGACAAGTTTCTTAGAGTGCCTAATTACAGCTGCTTAATAGATTCCCTTAAACCATTCGTGTACCTGCACACAGCAATGTCATATTAAGTATTAAACAGTAAAACTTTCTCATTACAGAACTAGGGCTGCACAATATTTGAAAAATTGTAATATGAAAGAAGTCACCAAAGTATTTAATATTTTAGAATAATTGCTGTTATTTTAGTAAGCGACTGCATTTGGATAAACTATAATACACAAATAGTCATAGATAAATACAATAGAACAGAAATAAAATAAGTGTTGATACAGAAATTAACTAATCCAACGTAAAAATCACACTGCAGAGTCTTCACTTTATAAAATAACTACAATTCATCTTTGTTAAAGGTACAAAAGAGATTGTTATTTGTGTCTGGAACTAGTTTAAAACTTGTTTTAAATGTTTACACAGTAACAGACCTAAAAACAATGTGCAAATAATAAACTTTTATTCAATTGCTCATCTTTGCACTTAATTCAAAAATGTTCTGAACTGAGATGCAGTCAAATGAAATGCAATGATTATATTGTGCAGACCTGATCAGAACTAAAATGCCCAGCAAGTACGCAGCATCCTTGTGTCATACAATGTTTAAAAACTTTAAACAAGAGACAAACAATATACAAGAGACAAACTTTTGACTTGTCGGATAAACTTATTTTTCTACTGTGTTGGCTATTAGTTCTGGATGATTAAATAATTTATTGTGATTTTTACAAGGGTCTCGACAACTAATCAATAAAATCGACAATGAAAATTTGTAGTCAATATATGCCGTAATATTCATTACATTACATTACATATAATTATATATTTATAATTACATTTACACTGGCTGTGAACTCGAGCAAACGTTGACGGCACCTCCCTTTCTTGCTTGTCGACTCTCCAAAGTTTATATTATTCATCGATCTAATTAGCTAAGTGAAAAAAAGAAAAACTAGAAAGAAAAAACCACTGGCTGTAGTCTGCACCTGATCGAGCTGCACTGAATCTAAACTTATTTGTAAATGCTGTAGTCTTTTAGCGTTTATTTACCTAAAAACAATCAATGCTCATTGTTAGTACATACCAAGCTGTACTAATAATTTCAAATAGCAGAAAAATTATTCTATAACCCCATAATTCATTTATTTGTTGTGCAAGTGAATATCTTAAGCTTGAAGCAGTGCTTTTACAGTAATAGGCCACCTGCTAGTATAGAAAAACAGAATAAAAATGCTCTTATTCTGGACATTGTGTACTAATTATTGTGATTTGTAGTCATTGTGAATCACACTGCTGCTTCCCTGTGTTCCTGTTCATGGTCACAACTCTGTAGGCTATGATGTTTTTGTCTTTTTAGCAACAAAAAAAAAGGGGCTTTGTTAAGATAAACTACTCCAAAACAAAACAAAAGGTACAAACACTTTCTTTAAATCTTACAGTAAACATGAAAATATGGCATTTTAAGCAAAAGTCCAACAACGAATAAAAACTTGAAGTTTGATTGTGAGTTGTTGACATGCGGGTAAGACAATATGGCAGAAATAACATCATAAATAAACCATATGTTCTCACAGGTTTACTGCATAGCTGTTACTCAAATATTGACTGATAATTACAGTTCATTCTAAAACTAATGATCACAACAAAAATAACACTTTATATAAGCAGCTATTTTTATATTCAGTTTGGTTGATAATCAATATTTCAGACAAAATCGATTGTCTATTATAAACAACCTGATTGCATGCTGTGTCTGAGCTGAAATACAGCGACAAACAAATACAAAAAAACCCTTAAATACATCAATTAAAATACGTAAATGGAAATATGCCTAAAGATTATATAAGGATATTTACTTTAACAGTTGTATACACTGCTTCGTTTCCCTTCCCAGAGAGCTGCAGCTGCTGTTAGCTGAACCACTATAGCAGCCTGGGCTAATTTATCCTTAATTAAAGACATTTAGTGTCATTCAGTTTGTATCACACAGTCAGAAAGAGGAGGAAGAAAACATTCGATGTTAGTGTTTATATTTAGTTTTAAAGATTTCCATATGAAATTCTGGCCCAGTGATTTGCTTTAAACCATCCTGTCGAGCTACATGGCTAATAATCTACAGCTCACTGGCCGGCTGGGAGATGCGCACAGACGGAGCGGGTAATCAAGCTAAACCAACTCGGCTAGCTACAGCCTGCTACTCATAACTACACACTGTTTAAACAACAACACTGCAGCACTGTAGGACAAACTATATATTAAAATCATTAATGCTGAATTAACAACTCATGTAAGGTCCATAGCAAAAGTTTTAGCATCCAAGTAACTATTACATCCAGCAGTTTTAGTGAAGCAGGCTGAAGAGGAAGCTGGGAGCTAGCTCCGACAGGACTAACTAGCTCCGTTAGCTTTAAGCCACCCCAGTTGACACAACCAGCTCTCAACATCACAACAATAACAACGTTTCTCCATCCTGCAAAAATGGCGCAGATGTAGCCAGACCGCTAAAGGCACATTTGGCCTGCCGTCTCTTACAATCAAAATACACCAAAACGCCACCAAACACGCAAAAAAAACACCAATGAGGAATGATATCAATAGTAAATTTTCGGCTACGCTTTACCTTCAATTCCGCACTCTCCGCCATCTTGTTTCTCTGGCGCATGCGCGGTAGGCCCTCGGCACGTGAGCGAGCCGCGTTTCTAATAACGTTCCTCAGATTCAAAATTAGCGCCTAGGTTTTCAAACGAAGCGCCGCTATTCAGATAGGCCAGATCCGCGCTGCCCATCTAATGAGACTGGATCATTTAACGGAGTGCAGTGATAAAAGAAACAAACAAACGAGTGAAGAATGAAAGAAACGTAACAAAAGAAACGCCAAATTAAAAAAAAAATCCATCAACCCTGTTGAGAAAACAGCCACCAGCTGCCAAATCACAGGGCCGCTGAAAAGCCGTTACTAATGCTACGTAGATTTACTTAACTTATAGATGTAAGCATAAAAAATATATATAATACTAAAGTAAAGTTAAATACTAATAATGTAGGGCAGCGCGTGGCTTAGAGGTTAGCACTGTTGCCTCACAGCAAGAAGGCCTGGGTTCGACTTTCTGTGTGAAGTTTGCATGTTCTTCCAGTGCTTGTTTGGGTTTACTCCGGGTACTCCGGGTTCCTCCCACAGTCCAAAAACATGTATGTAAGACTGACTGGGGATTCTAAATTAGGAGTGAGTGTGTGTGTGGCCCTGTGATGGACTGGCGACCTGTCCAGGGTGTTACCCCTCCTGCCTTTCGCCCTTTCAGAGACAGCTGGGATAGACTCCAGCAGATCCCTGTGAAAATATGCAGGTATAGAAGATGAATTAATGAATAATAATGAAGTAAAGCAATTACCTAAGTGCTAATAATTATTAATTTGGTCAGAAATGAATGATTAAAAAATCACAGTGTATCAGGTAACTGCTAGACAGAACTGAAAATATCCCCAAGGATTTCAGGGATAACTTGTGCTTAAAACTCAAAGCCATTCTTTTAACAACTTTTTTTTTTACACAGATCTGATTTTAACAACCAGCGGGTGCTTTTAACCATTTACACTACACATTTTTCTAAAAATGATTGCTTCCTAAGAAACAAGTACTTGAGTATAAGTGGAAGTATTAAGAAATAATATGACTTAAGTTAGAGTAGATAAGTATTTTGTTAAAAAAAAACTACTGAAAGTACTGCGTTACAAAGTACGTCAGTGTAAAAAAATGTGATTTTAAACCATTCAGGTACAAGTTGATCTCAATTTAGGACTTATAGGTTGTTTTCTGTGCTGCACATGCAGAGAGCTGAACTCATAGTGTGTAAATTGACAACTGAATTGAGTTGTCTTTCATCTCCTACGCAAAACACAGTCACAGTTTTAGTCTAAAGTGAATAAAGTTTAGTCTAAAGTGACTGGAAAAAGCACGGTATACGTTACATTTCAAACAGTACTATACCATTGTTTTTTATATGCTGCAGATCCATTATTTCACCTGTAGGTGGCAGTACTTTAAAAACTTATGCCGAGAAAGAGAGAGAGAATTCTGACTGCTGTTTATTTGTTTAATTGTTTATTAGAAGATAAATGTACTAATAGATGTTTAGTATTAGAACATTACTTTATGCATTAAACACACACTTAACATTAGATTAATAAACTCTAAATATGCTGATCATTATCTTTGCTGATATTGAACATCTAATGTTGTACATATAATTTACCTCATTTAGGGAGCCAGCCTACTATTTTAGAAGTACCATCAGCGACAAGAAAATATGACTATTATAAGCTATTATATTCTATTATTCCATTCTATTCTATTATGAAATAGGTTATATTTCACTCATCTTTTGAGGCTGGTTATTTGTCACTTATACTATTGATTTAATACAGATACAGAGAGATTACATTCTGGTATTCTGGGATTACATTCTGGTACCGAAGACAAAATTATAGTATTGAGCCATAGCTAGCCTAGCTTGGACAAAAGGAAAAAAAATCTGGAGTCATACTCTAAAACAGGCATAGACAACAATCTTAACTTTCTTTTAAGTCAATGCTGAAAACTGTGTAGTTTTAAATAGTATTTGTACTAATTGAGGCCTCCTAAACTTTTTTTTACAGTTAGTTTTTTCTTTCTGCATAGAATATACATTGTCAGCATTGCTCTTTTCCAGATCTTCTTACATTTTATCTCATATAAAAAAGTAAAACAAGAATTTAATGTATAATTTTAAAGCAGATAGTCTAGAACAGGGCTGCTGCTAGCAATTTTGAGCCTCATAAAAAGAATATTAGGTTGGGCCCCCTACCACATCTATCCTCACTGTTACTACTAATAAAACAGGAAGAGTTGGGGCCCTTAGATTCGTATAGGATTCTTAATAAAAGGCATCACACAGACCCATCAGGCTTTCCTCAACCCCCCCCCCCCCCACAAAAGTATACAGAAATACTATATACAGTATTTACAGTATACTATATACAGTATATACAGAAAGTGTATCTCATCGTTAGCCAATTTTATGATAAAGTGTTAGATTATTTTCTTTTTATTTCTTAGACTAATCAAGTGTACTAGCCTGCATTCAGTGGCCTTCTGACAAAACTAGGTTTAACAAAACTAAAATCCAAAGGTTGCAAACAGTGGCCGATAGATGGCGCTATAAGATCGAGTATTACAATACAGAGGTTTTCTAAACAGAAACTCTGTAGAAAAGGCCTCGGATAAGATTAATCTGAGTAATAAATAATAATATGAATAATAATAATAAATGAACTCAATCAAATAAATTTAAAAAAGTTAATTATTTTGGCAACAACAAGTTCACGTGAGAACACTGAGAAGTGAAATATATTTGCTTTTGCAGTAAAGGGTGAGAGGGTCATTTTATTCTTCTGTTATGTGTCTCTAGGCCATTGCCTGTGTAATAACACCTATATGGCAACAAAGAAAAAAGAAATCAATCCAGTATTTATAATAAAGTATATGTACGTTTAATTAGTGTACTACAATAAAAGCTACTAAAACTGTAACCCTAAAATGTATAATGTGATATATAGTGATGCTTTGCACATAAACACAGCATTAGCATATTGATACAAATGTATAGGTATTTGCTTGTAGATATATTCAGGTCTGATATATTAAGATGTTGAGTTTAAACCAGGATGAAATATTGTTCACAATTAAAACTTGCAATCCATTAATATGATGGATAAATTATGGCCATCTGACCTTAATTTATGCTATAATATTTAAACGTTCCCCTGGAACATGTGGACTATAACCAATTATAGTTACTATTCATTAATACTCATTAACACGTCCATGTAAATCTTTAACAGTACATTTTTGATCATGCACTAAAGTCACACTTTAAAACAGTCATGTTTCATGACACGGTTTTTGCTGCTTTAACCACGAGTAATAAGACAATAATGATCAAATAATTTAACAAGATAGTTTAATACACATTTTGTCATCAGGTTTGCCATCAGAGCTGTCTATTTAAAGTGCTTTACATCAATTTTACATTGTTTACACTGTTGAGAACAAACAACATTGATGAACAACATGAGTTAAATAAAAGCATTAAAAATACATGTATAAATAAATGTAGGATTTAACATAAGAAAGTGCCATAACGGTTCACCAACAGAAAGAGTATCACAATAAATCAAATATATTACAGCATATATGCATTGCACAAAGCCACCTTATTACAGTTTTTTTTACCTTAACAGAGATATTTTTTACGATGAAAGATATCAGTTTCTTATTGAACTAGATCTTATAGAAACAATACAGTTCATACAATAAGCCTTTTTTAAATTTAGGAATAATTACAATTACTACCATACACACTTGCTCACTGCAGATCAACAACCGAGGAATTTTGTTGTTTGTGACTTCTTTTTATCAGCGTCCATATCAGTGTCCAAGTCTTAAGCAGTCTTATTTGTGAAGTACAAGCTGAAGGCATCAGGGTGGAAGTAGAGGAGGCTTGAATGTACAGGTCCCGGAGCAGTGACGAGGGGTCAGCATCTTACACGAGAAATGATGGAGTGCGTCGTGAGCTTCTGGGAAAAAAGGGTATGGATCGCTTAAAACAACAAGATTTATGGAGATCAATCGGTTTGTGTGTGTGTGTGAAAAGAAATAGTGGACAGAGGGTCAAAGGGGATGTAGGCCATAAAAAATACACCCCTCATAAAGCCTTGTGTGACAACAATCCAAGCTATACGCAAGTCTGTAGTTTAAATGCAG